>VXAU01004331.1:74754-249442 GCA_013399695.1 Formicarius rufipectus | reverse complement strand
TCCTGGAGCAGCAGCCCTCCGCCGCGCTCCCCGCGCCGCCGGCACAACGGCTCAAACCCAGGGGGAAAACCCCTCACAAACCCCGAGAAGTCTTTTTTTCAAAGCTTTTTGCCCTTTTTGCCCCTGTTTTGGGGGCTGTTTTCGGGGGGTCCCGCGCGGGGCGCCCCCGACGGCCGTGCCCAGCGCGCCCCCTGCGGGCCGCGGGGCGCCGCGCACCGCCCCACGCGTGTCCCCCGCTCCCACGGCCCCTCCAGCCCCCCCGAACCGCCTTATCTGCCCCTTTGATGTGCACTGCCCACCCTCCCTCCCCCCCACCGGCTGCGGAGCGAGGTCAGGGATGTGGGATTTGGGATGCGGGGAGGGGACGCGGTCGCCTGGTGGGACTGTGTCTCCATGCAAACGTGCCCGATACGGATGTAAAACGTGTCATTCTTCCCTCTTCGGGGACCACACAAAGGATGAAAGAGGCACCAAAACTTAGATTGGGGCTGGTTCAAGCGCGTGAGGGCTCGGCCAGGATGGGGTTCTTTCCCTAAATCCCCTTCAATTCCCACCCCCTGCTCCTGCCACCAAAACCCTGAAGTCAAACGGGCGCTAAAGTCCCGAAGGGTCTGAAGGGGTCATTGGGAACACGGGGTGGGCTTGGCAATGCAGTTGCCCATCCATATAGACCTTAAAGGGCAAGGCACCCTGTGGAAGCAGCAGGTGGAAGCTGGGAGAGGGAGGAATTTCTTTTCCCCCGCATTCCCAAGCTTCACAGGCAGCAGCTCTGGGAGCCCGGGGTGCATCCCATGCACCAGCTGTACAACCCACACTAGTGCTGGTGCAAAGTCCAGCCAAACATGCAAAATTATATTAAAAACCCCCCAAACCTAAGTGTAATTAAACAGTGAAAGGATTTGGTGAGTGCTGCGTGAGACCTGCCTGCATGAGCACAGATGTTCTTCCAAGGGACACACGTGTGCACACACTTTGGTTCAACAGGAATTAAAATGGGGAGGTTGAGGGTCTGGGAAAAACAAATCCTCGCTCCTCCAGGCACCTTTGGCCGAGTCACTGTGGGAAATGAGAGCTCAAACTCCTGCACTTCAGGTTGCCGCTGGGTTTTCCACAGCCTTTTCATGTGCCATCCTGGCAACAAGGATAGGCATGATGGGTATGGGAGGTGTCGGTGCATTCCATGGACTGTGGGAAGCCAGGGGAGCTGTGTCACTCCCTCCTGTGTGGAATAACCAGCACTTTCTTGGTGCCATCTACATAAAAAAGAGGGGTTTTTGTCTGTTTCAAGGTCTGTATTAATGTCACTGATACTGTATTCTGTTGAGTGCTTCCATGCTGTCCCAGTGCTCCCTGCCACCACCCAGAGGTGAGGTCTATCCAAGGGGATTTGATGCCCCTGTGGGGATGGGGGTGACCTGAGAGCCCCCCCGTTTTGTAGAGAACCTCTATAACGAGCGTTATTCACACCTACAGCCAGCTCCAAACAGCTACTAATCATTTTATTACTCTTTATAATCTATTTAAAGCACAATTAGAAAAAAAAAAATCCATACAAAGTTCCAGCCGAAAGCACATTTTAGTTACATTATAAATCCCCGGAAAACAGCCATCTATCACGGGGAGCGGCTCGGCTGACAGGAATGGATGCTCCGTGCTCCGAGCAGGGCAGGACGGGCTGTGCTTGGCTGTGCCCCTCCGAGGACGAGCCTTTGTGGCTGCAGGAGGAGGTATTCCTGCAGGGAATTCCCCCTGGGCAGGGGCAGCAGCAGCGGGACGAAGTGCTTGAGGATGCTGGAGCGGCTCGGGTGCTGCAGGCACCGCACAGCACCTGCCAGCATGAAAAGGGACTCGTAGGACGGCGGGTGCTGCCGCAAAGAGAGGGGGAAAAGGGGCAACGGGGGCTGAGGTTTGCCTCCTGGTTGCCGAACAAGGTGGAGATGTTCTAGGATGGAGGTCTAAGGGAAGATGGTGAGAAACCCGTGCGTGGCTGGGTGTTCAGGGGGCCATGGGCTGACAGGGCAAGCAGGGGCTGGGTGAGGGATTCCCCCGTGGGAGCACACGGACGAGGCTGGCCTCGTGGGGAGGGTGCTCTCGTGGCCACCACCAGCATCACCCCTGCAGAGAGCTCTTGGAGAAGAGACCCTGCTTCTGGGGCAGGGAAACGAAGCAGGATTGGGCTGTGTGGCCTCAGCCTTTCCTTGGCCTGGAGTAAAAATCCTCTGTCCACCCTGTAGAAGGGCCGAAGGGCTCTGACCACATTCCAGCTGCCGTCCCTTCCCAGCCTGGGGGCGCCAGGAGCCGTCCCGGGGCACGCCAGAGCTGTCTGGCTGTGCCTGCTGCACACCCGGGAAGGAGCTTTTTCAAACCAAAATGAGTCTTGTGGGCTCCTTCTGGACAGTGCTCTGGCTCCAGGGTCACTTCCACATGTCAGGAGTGGATTTTATTGCAGGCTGGGACAGGGATGTGGGCTTGGATATCGGTGGAGCTATAGGGATGCAAACCTTTGTGGGTGAATCAGCTGTGCTGTGCTGCTCTGGGGACTATTCCTTTTTTTTTTTTTCCTACACCCAAGTGAAGTTTTGGAAGGGGAAAAAACCCTCTCTGTGGGTAAAACCCTCTCCTTGGGACCCAGCCATCCTTGCTGTCTCACCTGGAACACCTCCTCTGGCATTGCATCGGCCCACTCCTGGGAGATGGGAATTTGGGGGTAGGAATTGAAGAGGACTTCGATGACCTCGGGCATGGCCGTGCAGGACCTCAGCACCTGCCCAGGGGAGAGTCAGGGCCCAGAGGGGGAGAACATCCACCTGCTGCAGCTGGGCTTCGTCCCACCCCGCCGTGGTCCAGGCTGGGATGGCCCCACATCAGGATGAGGCACATGGAGGGTTTCTCCTGCCATGTTTTGGAGCTCTTTCTCCACTCGTGAAGCGCTGAGGCACTTGTCCCTGTGGATGTGGCCCTCGCTTCTTATTCACATTTTTGGCCGGTGCGTGACAAGCCAGGATAATATTTTCTTTATTGTTTTGATGTAAAATCAATGAAACACAGAGCCATCAGGCACTGCTGTTGTACCGAGCCTGCCCCTGACATTCCCTGGGCAGGAAAAGGTGCTCCTTGGCGAGCCCTGAGAGCCGTGCTGGCTCCGTCCTGCCCTTTGCCCTGCCCGCTCCTCCCGCTGCCACACCACGCTGGGCTTTCATTTCCACCCCTCCCAGCGGCATCCCCAGCCCCCATGCCACAGTCCCCTCTCCCTGCCTGGTCTGGGAGGTCCTGCCAAGCCCTCCCACAGCCCCATCTTTATATTTCCCAAAGCACCCGTCGTGGTCCATGGCATTGGAGCCTGGCACACCTGCACAGAGAATGCTGGGGTGGGGTGGGCGCCGCCAGGAGATGGTGTGGGGTGAGCAAGGGGGTCGTGCTGCAGCTGGGGTTGTGGCTCGCGAGGATTTTGGGAGGCTGGGGAGGGTGACACTGTGCCCTGGTGCCCTCGGCAGTGGGGGCAATGGGGGTTTGGGCAATGTGTCCCTCTTGCCCTTGACCAGCATCATTCATGAATGGTCATCCTTCACCACCTTGACCATCCTTGACCATTTTGACCACCTTGACCATCCTTGACCATTTTGAACATCTTTGGCCACCTTGAACCATCTTTGACCACCATGACCACTCTTGCCCACCACAGTCCCACCTTTCCAGGCCAACTTGCTGAGACATAAAAGTGGATTCTCCTTCTCCCTTTAAGGGACCCAAACACTTGAGTTGGGGTCCTGCCTTTGAGGGGACTGGAGGGTTGTGTTTCATGGAATCAGAGAATATCCTGAGTTGGAAGGGACCCACAGGGATTGTGGGGCCAAAGTCCTCATCCTGGTCTTCTGCCTACCCTGAAAAGCAACACCTTTGCAGGTGGTTTTGATCTGTAGAAATGAGTTTGGCTGGCTTGTTTGGCACCTGGTGATGATGGAGCAGCAGCACCTGCAGCTCCCAGGAAGACTAAACCAAGGCAAGCAATCTCCCTTCTCCTCCCCGTGACACCACCGTGCCTGGGTGCAAAGAGGGCTCGTGGCTGCTGCCCGGTGGGGAGGGACACCAGTTCCCATCAGAGCCGTCTGTCTGCATCCCTCTGACGCTGGGTGGGGGTTGCAGACGCCTGCTATACCCTGATGGAGGGGTTATTTTCTTTTCTCCGGGTGTGTGTGTGAGTAACGGGATGTGAGCAGCCGCTCGGAATGAATCAGAGCGACTGCTCCCTCTCCTGCCGGCAGCGCCGCGGCCGCTCCGTGTCACCGCCCGGGCTGGGCTGTCTGCAGCCGGGCTCACGCCTGGGGCTGAGCTCCCCCCTGGGGCACAGGCGGGGTGATTTTTGGAGGCGGGCAGACCCACGGGCCAGCTAAGCTGGACTTTGAGTACGTGGCGAGCTCACGTTTCCCAAGAGATGCTGCCAGGGAGGTGGGGAGAGCCGTCCTTTGGGAAGCCTCAGCAGTGGCTGACTGGAGTCTAGGGAGGAGCATAAACCTTTAAACCCTCCCCGACTCTTTAATTTTCCTCTATTAAGCTTTTCTTTTAGCGCAGGTGTCACCAGAGCCCTGAGTGAAGCTCTGGGCTGACACAGAAGCAAAATGAAGGGGAGCTGAGGGCGAGTGAAGTCCCAGCCTGACCCTTCCAGCAGCAGGGATGGGGAAGAAGAGGAGCCCGAGGGAGGAAGGACAGTGACAGGATATTGTTTGTTTTTCCTGGTGCAGATGAATGCTACCATATGTGGGGACAATAACAATAATAAAATTATTCAATAATAATAATAGACTCTTTCTGAACCTGCAGTACCACCTCCCCCAGGATTTGACATGAGCTGGTGAGACATCCACTGTCCTCGGCAGTGCAGGGTCTACAAACACCTCCTTAGGTTGCTTTTCTTGTGCTCGTCAAGCCTGAGTTTGCCAAGAAGAAAATCCCTCAGGTCTGTGTGGCCATGCTGCTCCTGCAGCCTGTGCAGGTGCAATGGTCCCAGGTGTGCCAGCCCTCACCAGGGGCATCTGCTGGGGACGTGGTTGTCGGTGAGCTGATCAAGGTGAGGGTGTGCCAGCCCCCAAATCCCCACATTCTAACTTTAAAATTCCCTTTTTACTCTAAAACAGGCTGAATCCCCTTCTCAAGGAATGGCTTATCGCACTGAGGGTTGTTTTGGGAGGACTGCTGTCTGCTGCTGGGAGGCACAACTTTGTCAGAGGGGATCTGTTACTGAAGCAAATCACTCAGTCATTCCATCACATTCACTGGTCCTGTCCATCCTTGTCAGCAGGGAATTTGTAGCCCTAATTGTAATGATTCTCTCAGGACCTCTCCAGATTACCTGTGACATTAGGATTAAGCTAGCATTGGCACCCTAATAATGACACCTAATAAAAAGAATGTATTCAGGGAAAACCAAGGAATGGTTCTACAGGGAAGAATGGAAAAAATACATTTCTCACCTTGCTTCCAAAATGCAGCAGTCTGGGTCGTGAGAAAAATCCCCTTTTGTTCTATATTTTTTTTTTTAATAGATCACGCTTAAAGCACCCCTGTTCCTTCCCAGGCATTGGAGGTGGCTTTGCCCTGAGACCTTGAGCACAAGCATCACCCTGGTTTTGGAGAGTGCCCAGGCTGGAGATTTCCACCTGCACAGGTAAAACAGAGGAATGAATAATCCTCTGCCCTTAATTTCCAGGTGAAGGGCAGTACAACGTGGATTGCCCAGCAAAGCCAGGAGCTGCATCCAGTCCCTGCAGCCCAGCACCCTCCCTGTGCTGTGGGGGTTTCCCTTACAGAGAATTCAATACAGGGAGATCAATTCCTCCCGACCTCCTGCTAGGCATCCCAAATATCCTTCTGTGGAAATGCCATCCTTCCCAGGTGCTGTTAAACTGAAGGGTTATTCTCTTTGGTTATCAAGTTGTTGGAAGAAACCCAAGCCAGTTTATATTGAATTTTCCCCCTGGGTGCTCCTCCCTTGGCCAAGAGGGAATGTTAGTGAGGAATTATAAATAAAGGGATATCTTCTGGTGGTTGGAAAGGGTGGGGCCCTGTGAGGAGCACTCGCCTCCAGTTTGGATGTCTGGGTATCAGCGGGTTCTGGGAAGATGCTCTTATTAGCCTTTAAAATCTCTCCATATGCTCTAACACTTCACCAGCATCTCTTCTTGAGTTTGTTTTTTTTTAATTAACACCCTGTTGATTGCCATCAGATTAAAACAAGGTTCAGTGACTGTTCACTGGGTTTTTTTGAGGGCTTCTCTGCAGTTTTCTGGGAATATTAAAAAAAAAATTAGTTTTAGGTTTAGCTCAGCAGAAATTCAGAGGCACAGTGGCAAAGCACACAAGTTTGTTTTCCATCCAGCCTGGTACCTACTCCTGACTAACTTAAATTCACTTCCAAACCCTTCCCACCTCATTTGCAGGTGATGGGTAGCACATCTCCTTCCTCGGGCAAGTCACCTGCTAGGTTACAGTAAATTTGTGGTGACTGGTGTTGGCGCTACAGGTTTGCCTCGTGCTGCGTTCCTGGCTCAAATAAACAGGTTAAAATGCTTTGGACTCGATTTTTCCGTCCTCACCCATCCGCAGAGGCAGGGCAGGACGTGCCCACTGCCATCCCACTGCCAGGGTGGCTCCCGGCTGTGGCTCAGCGGGCACTGAGAAACGCCCGGGGCTGGGAAAGTGGGATTTAACTTTCGATGGGATGCGATGAACAACCAGCAGGAGGAGCAGGAGGTTGGGGTAGCGGAGCCGGAAGGAAAACTGTCCCCAAACCCCACTCAGACCCCCAGTTTTCTTAAGGAAGAAGCCTCCTGTTTGTTTTTCCCTTGTCCCTGGAATCAGAGCAAGGCTCGTCTGAAGGAGCCCCCGTGCTGTCACAGCTCCAGGGAGCAGGGTCAGGCTGTACCCGCGGCTGCCCTTGGGCTCCTTATTTCTTGCTCAGGACCCAGAAAGGAGCTGGTTTTCCCGGTGGGAGGATGACTTCCCACAATAACGGCTCCACATGCTCCAAGGTGTGTATTTAGCAAGGCTAACAGAGCAGAAGATGAGGTGTTTAGCACTAGATGATGCTAAATGCTGGTTTTTTCAAATATCTCGTGGTTTGTTTGTGTTTTTTTTTTTGTTTTTGTTTGTTTTTCTTTTTTTGTTTGTTTGTTTTGTTTTTTATTTATAGCAATGTGTATTTCCTGCAGCCAAAAGGGACAGTGGGTCCAGGATGATGCTGGAGTGGCTGGAGGGTGCCATGGGGCTTGGGTGCACCGTGTCTATCCATCCCCCTGGCATTTGGGAACCTTATCTTGACCACATTGCTTTTTTAGCGACCAGCCTTCCTGCTTGGCTCCTGTTTCCTGCTAATTCCTCCCAGAATGAGCTCTCCCCATCCAACACTCCCCAAGCAAACCCCATCCTGTCTCTGGCAGCTCTTGTGCTCGCTCCCTGTGCCCTCCATCCCTGCACGGAGCCCCTTGGGCACCCCCTGGCCTCCTGCATTGCCTCATCCCACCGTTTCTCCCCATCCCTCAGTGCTGCAGGCTCGGGGCAGGGAGGTAACTCTGCTTTCAGCTCCCGGAGGGGAGGGAACGTGTGAGGAAGTGAATGCTCAGCCGTAAGTTGCCTGGAGGTTGGGGTGACATCTTTGGGGTGACATCTTTTCCCATCCCTTGGCTTGACTTGTCCCTCTTCCCTCTGAGGAAGGCTGGAGAGGGGGAGTTCTCTCTGGGGAGGCTCTCCCTGGTCGCCTGGGAAGCCTGGGATGTTCAGGGAGACTCCTAGATCTGAAGGAGGACTCCCCAGACGTGGCAGTGTTTGGCAGCCCTTCCTCGGTGGGTGCCGTGGTGGGAGGTGGGAGCCACGTCCTGCATCCCTGCCACGTGCCTTCCCACCACCCCACGCCTGCCCTTCCCTCCCCGGCACCGCCGAGACTCTTCCTCTCCCCCTCAATTATTTTTATTTTATTTTTTTTCGGGGTGCCAATAAAGGCAGACTCCTTTAATCATCCCAGCTTTAAGAGGGAAAAGGGAGAGCGCCAGGGAGAGAGTGCAGTGAATTTAGAGACTCATCTTACCCCACCATGTTAATTATCTCGGCTGTAAAAAAGAGGTCAAGGAGAGGAACTCTACTAAATAGGCCGACGTTGGCATGAACAGCTCCTAAAGTGAAGAAGGTAAGACTGAACTTTACTGGAACTTTTTTTTTTCCATCTCTTCAAAAAGCTCCTAGATTAAAGCTCTGATATCCTTTTTGTTGAAATCTCATGGATTCTGAAGCTCAAATGGCTGGAAGGAAGCCCAGATAATTTTTTTTTATCCCAGTCACTGAGAGGCTCAAAGGTTTTAAGTCCTGCCCCCATGGTGAATTGCCGAGTATATGGGAACACAGAAGAACCTGGCACATAGGTGTTCTGGCCATTGTTATCGAGAGGGAGAAAAATAAAATAGCTCTCTATGTAGGTCAATGACCTGCTCTTTATTGTCAGTAAAAAATTAAGGATGACCTAAAATCTACTACTCAACGGAAAAAATAATAAAATAAAAAAAAAGAAGGAGAGGTAAAGTAGTCTCCCCCTAATCAAAGAGGAAATGTTTGTGTTACCCAAAGCTTGACCTCCTCAGTCTCTAACTTTAGCAAAGTCTTTGCGATTGAAAAGCAGTGGTCGAAACCTCAAAACCTGTCTGAAATGTCTATTAATTTTTGATCTTTCAAGGGACTTGGCTTAGTTATTGCAGCAGCCCCCGTAGCGCCGGGCGTAGTTAAGGGTCTCGCAGCATTTCCATTATAAAGCCCCAATATTCAAGGGCTTTCTAACTCAGCTGTTTCCACGTTGGCTCTGTCTGATCCCCGTGTCGCTGTGTGCTGCCTCACCTGCCATCCCCCTCCGGCTTTCAGGGGAACAGAACATGCAAATCAGGGACAAGGACTCATTCTTTTTTTTTTTTTTTCCTAGGGATACAGATTTTTTTCCCAAGCTTGGGATCAGTTGGCCAGAACCAGGACACCCGGACCTCTGTGGGCCATGGGGCCTCTCCACACATTGGGTTGGTTTGGTTGCCCCGGCAATTTGGGGGCAGAGCAGGCTGATGAAGCCTAAAATCATGGAATCACAGGGAATGTATGATGGCTTGAGGACTGGAGATTGAAACTTTAAAGGGAGCTCAGGTGGAGGAATTAAAGCCAGCTCCTTGTTGACAGTGAGGGCTGCTCGTAGCATCCCGCCTTACCCATCCCGCTCCATCCAAGCCCCATCACACCGAGGATGTGTTTCATTCATCCCTAGATTTTTGGCTGAACCAAAACTTGATTAATACTCAATTTTTGGCTGTCTTGCAGAGACTCTTATTTATAAGCTGGGATCAAGGTATTTACATCTGCAAATCTTTTTCTCCCTGGCTGCTTTCCTCCTTTCAGAGCACTTTCCCTGTGACCTGGTCCATGATACACTGGATCTGCAGAGGGAATTTTGCTTTCACCACCTGCTGCCTGAAGGGGAGAGGATTGAAACCAGGGTGGCTTTACATGGAAGCTGGCAGGTGATGGAATTCACCATGGCCCTAAGCAGTTTCATCAGGATATCAAGTGGCTGAGCTCTTTATAAAAGAAAACAGGAGATATCCTGTTTCTGTGTGTCTAATGATCCAAGCAGTCAAAATCCTACAGAGGCAGACGTGTTCATGAAATCCTGATTTTTCCAGACTTTTCAATGTAATTTTTATGCTCCTCTGTGTGATGCTGATCCAGCATGACACATGGATCAGCCTTAGCCCTGACTATAAACCGAGGTGGATCCGTATGTGGCTTGTGTGGGGAGGATTGTTCCACATCCCACACACCCTGTTCCTTTGTTCCTGGGCCTTGAGTTTTAGGAGGAGCAAGTGCCCTGGAGGGGTACTGACATCCCTTGCAGGTGGGATTGGCACGGGCTGAGGAGCACAGGAGGTTGGCATGACCTGTGTGCCCCGTGTCTGGACCCGTCCTGAGCATCTCCTGGGGAAAGTGTGCTGGACCTGGGATGTGGAACGTGCTGACTGTGGGATAAATAGGAAAGAGGAGGAAGGAAAAGTATGTGGGGCTGGGTCTCTCCTGCCCATGGGAACACCTGGGACTTTGAGCAGCATCCCAGGGGGGAGGCATCAGGTACCTCTGTCCTGGGAACATCTCATTCCTCCCAGACAGGACCAGGCTGCTCTTCCTGAGCCCTTGCATGAGGAATTTGGGTTGTGAGCCCTCTGGCAAGCATTCCAAAGCTCCAGAGTGTCTAGTCCCTACCCAAAAACATCATGTGGATGCACAGATTTTACACTTCCCTGCCCCTCTAGTGGGTTAGTACATGCAGAAGAGAAGGAAATATTAAAAGTGATGAATATTTATGGTTAAAACTGCTGGCACGGCCAGTTAACCAGAAACCAACCGCCTCAGCAGCACTTAAGGCACTTAAATGCACTGCACCTCTTCTGTTTAGGGTTAGTAAATACCCATTTTTAAGTTTTCCTGGCCTGGACTTTAAGGAAAAGTGCCTGAGAGTCCATAGGATGCTTGGCTTTTCACCTGCCACTCCAGCTCGTTTGTGGTGATCTCAAAAGCCAGGTTGACATCTTGATGGCATTGGTCAGCGAGGACCTCGAGGCTCCTCAGGTCTCCTGTGACCAGGGCTGTGTCACACCTGGGGACAGGAGCACGAGCTGCCAAAGGATGCTCTGAATCCAGCTGGGAGGAAATCTGCAGCTTCCCTGCTGCAGGTCCTGGGAACTCTCCCATTCCAGCCTTTCCTGAGGGTGTAGCTGTGGCTGGGAGCTCAGACAGGCTCTTACAGCTCACTGTTCCCATCCTCCCGGGCTCGGTGTCTAATTAGAACCCAGTTACGGCTCAATTGTGTCGTATTTGTAACTCCAGCAGGGTCGGATGGTGATGGGCGTGGGGTACAAGGAGGCTCAGGTGGTCACCAGGTCCTGCTGCAGCAGCACCTCCCGGATTAAACCCCTGGATTATTTGCAGGCAGCAGGAAAACAGTGCCAAGGGAAGGTAAAAAATACAGAAAGTGAGTCAACTGCTGTCTGCCCATCCCCGTGGAACCTTATCTGTGTCCTCTGAGCTCTGGGAAGTGTTTGTTTTCTCTGCCTAACACTATTATTTTAATTTTTTTTCCCTTTCAGATGCTGATATGCTTTCCCAGTCTTCCAGTTGCTGTATGGAAAAACCTGGGCAACGTGTTAGCGGCTCAGCCTGGGATTCTGGACACCCACAACACCCAGCCAGGATGGGATGGTGCTGAGCCAGGGGGTCTGACTTGGAGTCCTTGGTGAAGGATCCCCTGCCCTGAGGTTCCCATGCAGAGGAAGCAGCATTGGGAGCTAATTTGAGGTCAGCCTAGGTGGTCTTCCCTATGGTCTCCTCTCCTCCCCTTGATCTCACTGGCATTCTGACCTGGCTGGCCACAACTGCTCCATTTCTTTGTAGCCTCCAACCCCCTAATTTTTCTCTCTTTTTCTACCACCTGTTGCTGTTCTGCTACACCCAGCCTTTCAGTGCCCATTCCCCCTCCTGGTAGTAACTGAGCCACCTCCTCAAATCGTTGCTCTGGTATGAAAAACATCCTCTGGGATGTTTTACGCCCTGGGGTCCTTTAGCTGGTGTGGGAGGTTGGGAGACCCAGGGAGCAGCACAGACAGGGATTGTTGCCTTTCCACAGCCCTGCCTTGCTTTTCCTCTCCTCTCATTAGCAACCCTCTAATATTTCCATGGTGGTGTGGAGGAATCTTGCCTTCACTTGTCCCTGCTCACACCAAAGGGATCACCTCCCTGGCTACATTTAGCAGGGAGCCCAGACCTTCTTAGTCAGACCTGGGCTACTTTTGCTGGGGAAGTGTTGTGTGTGTGTGTGTCTGGCATTAAATTGCCATTGAGAGTGTGCTGAAATACCCTGTGATCCTTCTCACCAGCCTTTTAATCAGCACCTCTTTGCATGTGCCACTCACAGCTCAGGTCGAGGTAACGACAGGATTAACTGAGGGAAGGGCTTGAAAATAGCCCGGGGCCAGCAAGAGTGGAGAGAAGTCCCCTTGGAGCTGAGTGGCACCTAAAACCTCAGCAGCCTGAGCTCCTGCCAGCTGAGCCAAGGGCTGTTTCCACCGAGGAGTGGAGAGTGATGCCAGGATGAAGTGATATTGCTGTGGATTTAGGGCGAATGTGGCTGCACAGGCAGCTGGGATTTACTGCAGAGAGGGGATGGCAGCCAGGACAAACTGGGGCTGGCCAGGAGCTGGGGCAGAAGGTCCCTGGTGGGGTTTAGTAGAAAAATAGGTGACTTTCAATAGCTTATAAACTGCCTTTAGGTGGTGATTTTGGGTGGTGGAGGGAGCCTGGAAGCCCTCAAGCCTTTTCCCTGCCATTGCTGTGCTGCACAGCTTTGGGCACATCACCTGTGATCACAGCATCCCTGAGGGTCCAAGGATATTAAATGTTTAATATTTAAACATTTCCCTGCATCAGATTAAGCCTGGGATCATCCTGATGTGTCCTTCCTTCAGCAGGGGTGTTCCTGCACAGCCCAGAGCCCCAGATATGGGTGAGGATGAGCCTCATGCTCATGAATCCCTAATGCAGGGGGACCATCTTAACCTTCTCCCTGCACCCGACTGTTTGCAGAGCACACCTCATTTAACAAAACATTAGGCATTTTCCTGCCTCAGATCAAGTGTATCTATTAATAATGACTCCAACTGCCTGTGCTGGCTTCATGGAAGAGGCAAACTGGTTCCTGGCACATGCAGGAGCAGGGCACAGCAGCAGAACAGCCCCAAGCTCGGCTGCCCCTCAACTCAGTCCTCACTCCAGGGAGATCTCAGCCAGTAATAACTCACCCTGCAGGCTCCAAAAGCCCCTGGCACCCCGTGGCCGTGGGGTGCCCAGGCAGGGTGGCAATGCCACCACTCCCCAAGATGAGCCACCAGTGCCCAAGCCCACCTTGGAGGGACATGAGGGTGTCTCTCCCAGGCTGTGCTCGCTCATTCCCCCTGGGTCACCATCCCTGTCCAGGTGAGGGGCTCAGGAGGGAGGGGAGGGAGGAGTCACTCATTGCACCCCCCTAAAAATACTTCTGAAGTGCAACTGTGTGAGCAGAGGTGGCTGGGCTGCTGCTGCTCAGCTCTGCTTTAAAAGCTGCTGCCTGGTGAAATATAAACTTGTCCCGAGGCTGCATTGATTTTTGTCCAGTTCTTATTGGAAATTAGATAATATTTAAACATTTCCCTTTAACAGCTCTATATAATATGGAAAGGTTCTGTGCTACCCTTGTTTATAGTGGCCCTTCTTTGTCAGATGTAAATAATTCAATAAAAAACCCTCCAAAACTCTTTCCAGTTCTCATAACTGTGCACAATTTTCCTTCCCCCCTCCTTTTCCCATCAATTATAGGAATGAAAAAAAAATAGCTCCTAGCCTAACTAAAAATACAAGGCTTCCCTTCTCCCCACCTCCCTGCTGAAGAGCTGCAGCTATGTCAATTATCCCCTGGGAATTCAATCCTGGGGCACATCCTCTTTTAAAAGCAGAGGGGAACCCTCCCAATTATTTAACCCCAGAGTTACGTGCTCATGGAATGTCACCTTGTGTGCCAGGCTGGAAAACCGGCTCAGACTGACCCTCCATCACATATCTCCCTTACATTACCAGGCCAGGTGATGGCATTTGTTCATCAGCATCTCAAAACAAGGAGACAGGGCTACTTTTAGCAATGACCCTGGACAGGGCTGTTTCGGGGGGATGGAGAAGTTGTGGGGGTTTGTTTTCCCTTTAACCCTAAAACACTAAAGCCCCTTTGGCAAAGGGCTCTGGGTGAGCAGCACCAGTGGGTGCAGACACGAAGCTTTCACAGAATCCTGGAATGGTTTGGGTTGGAAACCCATCCAGTGCCACCCCCAGTGCCATGGGCAGGGACACCTTCCACTATCCCAGGTTGCTCCAAGCCGCATCCAACCTGGCCTTGGACACTTTCAGGGATCCAGGGGCAGCCACAGCTTCTCTGCCCACCCTGTGCCAGGACCTGCCCACCCCAAAAACTGCCACCAGGACGTGCAGGAATGTTTTTGTTGGTGGACTGAGGCTCCTTGCACAGTCCACAATGCACAATTCCCTTCTGGGATGGGAGACACCAAGGGTGTGATGTGCCACGTGTTGCCACCACCACCACCACTCTCAGGATGCCCACCTAAAGAGGGTCTTGTAAATGACTACAGGGTGAGGAGGCGGCGCTGGGCACCTCAAGACTCAGACCCCAGCCCTCTTCCCCACATTCATGGAAACTGATGCAGATTCCCCCCCTTCCTGAGCTGGAATTACACTAAGAGCAGCCCTGTCATCGCTGTGGGAGGTAGAAGCAGAGGAGCTGGATGGCCCACGAGCTTCAACAAGCCCTTCACTTGGTTTCTCTCCATCCTGTGCTGTTTTGCTCCTGAGTGCCATTAGTTTTCGACACCTGAAAGTGTAAGGTAGCTGTGGAAGTTATTTATGGATGGAAGGATGTGGTCCCAAGCACACCCTAGCTAGAAAGCTATGGAGATAATTACTCACCCTCTGGGGTGCAGGAGGACCAACCCAGCTACCCCTTGTTGCCTATATCCATTTCTGGGGGATTGATTTATTCCTCCCCATGGACACGTCTGAACTTTGCGTGTCAGCCTTAATTAGTGGGGACTCAGCCCTACTCATCACAACTGCGACCTCTCCTCCTGCAGCTGCCCTTAAAGACAGACAGAGCCATCTGGTTTCGTGCTCGGCTCTGCCCCCACTCCTGCCCCCTCTTCCCACCCCCTGTGGGCCACGGGCTGGAAACGACTCGGAAATTACAGGTTGGGACGAGGCAGCACCTGGGCCATCCATCACCCACTGCCACGCCTGCCCTGGGAGCCGAGCAGCCACAGAGCAGGGCTGGGACCTTGGGATGTCCCTGTGACAGGGATGTGTCACCAGCAGCTCAGGGACATCCCAGATCCAGGAGCTTTATGGAGGTGATGGAGCAGGGATGGCTCTGTAAGCCTTGAAGGGAAATGGTGGCTCAGGGCAGGACTCTGCTTGAGGGGTCAGAAAAGACACTGCTAGGACTGGGGAGGTTTTAGGGCCATGTGTGTCCACGCTCCTGATCCCCCAACCCACCCCAGTGGCAGACAAGGGGCTGTTCCCCACTGGGTGCTTTCAGGTAACTGTGTGGGGTGGGATGGGGGACACCACCCCAAGCACAGGCTTCCATCAGGCTTGGAAATGACAACACCAAGACCCCAAATTTCAGGCTGTCTCAAAGCATTTCAGCATTTCTCCCTGCCCATCAACGCCCCAGAGGCTTTCTGGGAGCTGAGGGGCAGCACTCAGAGTGGCACCATGTGATTCCCACCTCCTGCTCTTCCCCCAGCCTGGCCACTGCTCAGTCAGTCCTAAGGAGAGGAGAGGGTTTCACACCCAGCCCTTAAACCTTTCCTCCAGCTTTCACCAGGGCTTGGCCCATTATGCCCCATCCAGTCTCAATGGCAAATGCCTAGATTTTCATTACTCTCCAAATAATTTTTCTTGGCCTTTTTTCCCCTCTTGTTTCAGCCCATTCTCATTCCGTTTTTTGTTTGTTTGTTCTTTGTGGTTTTGTTTGTTTTGGTTTGTTTTTGTTTGTGTTGGTTGTTTGCTTTTTATTTTTTCCCTGGAGTTCGATCTTGAGTTATTTTTCCTTAGAAAGCCAAAGTCCCACTCCATTAAGGAGCCCTTGGGTGGGCAGGTGTGGTGGCTTTTCCTTGTACCACTCAGAACACCATGACCTGGAACAAAAAGTGATGTGCCTGGGATGGAAATATCCATCCTTGCCACACGTGGCTGTTCATCATGAGACCTTTTCCTTCTTTCCATGAGCAGGTCAGCAGGGCAGGAAGGACCGTGGAGAGTTCCCCACATCCCTCAGGGCACGTTTGGTCCCTGCAGTCATCACCATGATTTTTTCCTCTCCAAAGTGCACACTTGGAAGGAAACCTCTAAAAAAGGCTTTACCCAATGCTAGACCCAGCTGAGGTGCTGTGGCAGCCTGATGTGGGCACTGGGACCTCCCTCTGGACATCTATGAGAGCAAATGCTGGATGAGAAACAATCGAGCCTCCTGCCCTCGGCTTTGCCAACACCCACACAGCTCCTGAGGGGCTTCTGCTGGGGATCTGGGTTTGCCATTGGGGGTGAACTGAGCTGCCACAGGGGCAACAGGTGATTTGAGTTTGTAATTAGTGGGCAAACTGCCACAGGGGCACCAGGTGATTTGAGTTTGTAATTAGTGGGTGAACTGCCACAGGGGCACCAGGTGATTTGAGTTTGTAATTAGTGGGTGAACTGCCACAGGGGCACCAGGTGATTTGAGTTTGCCATTTGTGGGTGATTCGATTTGTAATTAGTGGGTGAGCTGCCATAGGGGCAACAGGTGATTCGAGTTTGTAATTAGTGGGTGAGCTGCTGAGGGGGCAGCAGGTGATTCGAGTTTGCCATTTGAGGGTGAGCTGCTGAGGGGGCAGCAGGGGAGTCGTGGAACAGATAAAAGCCTCAGGTTTTCTTGGCTTGGGGTGTTTGGGTGGTAAGAGGTCCTGGTTGGTTTTTTTCCTTTTCCTTTCCTTCTTTGGATGGCCACACGCTGGAGGATCCCTGCAGAAGCTGTGACCCTGCAAGGACAAGAAGGTGAGTTCCTCGTGGTTGTTTTTAACACGTTGCTGGGACCTGGCTCTCATCTGCAGGGTCTCCTCAGTCCAGTCCCTTGCTTGCTGGTGCCTGTTTAGGGCTCTGGTGTTCCAGTTGCCTGTGCCATGAGCCCTTTCACCCCTTCCCGTGTTTGTTCTGGTCCCTGCCCTGCTCCTGGTTGCCTTTTCCTGGCTGGGGAACTGCTGTGAGGCAGAAGCCTCAAGCAAGGGAGCTGGGGGAGGGTGTTGGGCAATGCCCTTTGCCTTGCTGTTGGCTTGGAGTTGTCCTCCTGGGAAGGCACCAGCCTTGTTTTGGTCTCCTCTCCCCCTTTGCTTCTGGCTCTGTTTAGTTGTCTTGTTAATGGTGGTTTATTTTATTGTTGTTGTTAGTTTGAGCGATTTAAAGCACTAAGACTTTTAAGGAGAGCAGAGTCTGACCTGTGGGGAAACTGTGGTTTTGGCTTTGAGGATGTGCAGGGGAGATGAGGGGTAGGAAAAATCACTTTACAGAGCACTAGGAAGGAGGGGAAGGGTGTGGGGTTTGCGTTTCCCATCCTTTGGCTTTGAGGCTGCTGGGCAGGTGAGGGCACAGCCTGGCAGTGCCCTGCTCTGGGGGTGGGTTGGGAGCCTTTCCCTGCTCCCATGCTGGCACATCCCCTCCTGCTTTTCCCTGCTGTGCCAGGAAATGGGACTGCAGCCGAGGCTTGTAACGACTGAGGCTGCTTTTGGTGCTTCTGCAGCCCCCAAAAGGGCATGGTGCTGGTTTGCTCTGTGAGAGAAACAGCCCCTCTTCCAAAGTGTCCTCCCAGGGGAGCACGTTTTTGTCCTGGAGCTTGGGAATGAGCCAGAGCCGTGTGGGCACAGTGCAGGTTGTACCAGCTTTTAGTGGGTTTCCCTGAAAAGCATGCGAGGCTGTGGCTGGAGAGAAGCCCCTCTCCTTGTAGGGGGCAGCCCCGTGGGCACTGCAAAGCTGAACAGGAGCCTGAAATGATCTGGTGCTTTTCTATGCAGCTTGTTATCTTAGGTGTAGGGTTTGTTAGTTTTTTGGGTTTTTTAAATCCCAGCAAGAAATAATCTTCTTTTTCTGGTCGGAATAGAAATGGCTTGATGCCATGAGGCAAAAAATAAAAGGAAGCTCTACCCGGTGCTGTGATGATTTGCAAGGCTAGTGAGAGATTACAGAAGGCATTTTCAAATGGACTCCAATATTTTCAGTGCTTGAAGAGCGCCCGACTACATGAGCCCCTTTTTGAAGCGCTGATTTACAATGGACCCAGGCTGAGTGCATTATAATTTGCTTCGAGAAGTTCCAAAGTCGCAGTACTTTCAATAATGAGGAGAGAAACCCTAATACGATGAGGCTTTTCTCTTTTTTTGGGGAGTATTGTGTTTAATGAAAAGCTAAAAATGTGCTAATTTGTAAGTCCTGTTGTGGCAGTGGCGTCGGAGCCTTTTGAAATGCGCTACTGACTTGGGGAGTATTAAGGAAAAATGACATTTTGCTACTAGCAGAAAAGTCAATTATAATGTTTCCACACTTTAGAAAATTGCTGATGCAGGATGGGAGTTAATAGAACAGTCAGCTTCACTTTGTGTTACCGCATTTGGGGGGTTTTGCTGAGAAACGTCGGCATGTTTTTTGAATTCTGATGGCAATTTGAATGATAAGCTCCCCCAGCTGCTGTGTGGTTGGGACTCCCCTCAGTGAGGGCATCTGGAGGGACACGTATTCCCTTGGTTGTTCCCAC
Source organism: Formicarius rufipectus (assembly GCA_013399695.1). Taxonomy (NCBI): domain Eukaryota; kingdom Metazoa; phylum Chordata; class Aves; order Passeriformes; family Formicariidae; genus Formicarius; species Formicarius rufipectus. The sequence goes on along the minus strand of VXAU01004331.1, from coordinate 230,997 downwards.
CTGGAGCTGGGCTGTCTGCCAGCCTGGCATGATGCAGAGTGCCCAGGAGCAGGGGAAATCAGCACAAATGCAGATTTAGTGCCATTTGCAGCCAGGTTGATCTCTCCCTGGTGGTGGAGGAGCACGTGCCAAAGCACCCAGCCCAATGCAATCTGCTCCCAGCACTTTGCAAGAGAGTCCTGTTAACTTATTAAAACCCATTTAAAACAAGAAACGGGAGGAAATAGCTGTTCTTTGCCCACTGTGTTTTCCATGGAGCTCTTCCCCACCTTCTGGAGAAGAAAAGATCAGTGAAGTTTTCCTAAGCTCCTGGGGAAAGGAGGGTGGGGGCTCTGGGAGACCCACTGTTGTGGTCAGAGAGTTTCAGTGCTGGTGGTGAAAGTCCCAGTGCTGGAGGAGCTTTCAGGAAGGCAGGGCCACTGCCAGTAATCCCAGCTCTAAATTGCTCCAGACAAGGAGGCAGAATAGCTCCTGAAGAGCTGGCAGGGATCAGAGCCAAGGGCTGGCACTACTGTTGGGGGGAGCTGCAGTGTCTGGTTCGAGGGCTCTGGAATCAGCCAGACACCAAATAATGCCTGAGACACATAGTGGGAGCACTGCCTCCACAGAAGCTGCATCCCTGGGAGCTCCCTGCCAGCAGGGAGAAGTGTCTGCTGTGGGGATGCCAACAGGGATGGTGCCAGGGGTCTGGAAAGAGCCTGGGGTGGCTCCTCCCTGGCTGGTTGGTGGGTGCTGCAGGGTGGTCTGGACCTGCTGCACCATCATAAAGCACAGAATTATTTGTGTTGGAAGGACCTCAAAGCCCATCCAGTCCCACCCCTGCCCTGGGCAGGGACACCTTCCACCAGCCCAGGCTGCTCCAAGCCCTGTCCAACCCTGCCTTGACCACTTCCAGGGATGAGGCAGCCACAGCTCCTCTGGGCAACCTCAAAGGCAGGAATTCCTTCCCAATATCCGTGTGGCTGTGGGAAGCTATTCCCCCTTGTCCTCTCGCTCCATCCTGTGTCCCACGTCCCTCTCCAGCTCTTTTGGAGCCCCTTTAGGCACTGGAAGGGGCTGCACAAGGTCTCCCTAGAGCCTTCTCTGGGCTGAACAACCCAAACTCTCTCGTGACTTGGCTCCACTTGCTTTGTTCTCTGCTCATCCTATGCTGGTAACTGGTCTGTGTTTCTCAGGGCTACTGGTGAGTGTTAAGTCTTCTGGCAGACACCTCACCTGAGCAGGGTGTACCCACCAGACCCCTGAGATCCTCATTATGGCGTGTTTTTGGCATTCCCAGCTGGTGCAGAGGTGTTGGCTGCATGTTGAGTGTCTGTTCTGGCTGGTTTGGCTGATGCTCAGTTGGTGGGAATTGGGGGTTACTGGTATTCTGGGGAGGCAGAGGTGATGTGGGGAGCTTGTACCCTGGGGAGGTGGGTGAGAACAGCTCCCAGGAGGGTCCCCTGCCTGGGCTGGGGGCTCAGTGTGCTCCTTGCCCAGCACCCTGCAAAGCTGGCCCCAAATTCTGGACCTGGGGGCTGTATTTGAAGCACTTTAAAATCTATAGGGTACGATCATGCCAGGACTTTATGGCTCCTGGGAGGGCAAAGTCACCCTTTGTTCCTCTTCCAGGTGTTTCAAAGTGGGTTCCTGCTTGGTGTGGGTAAAGCAGAAACATGGGGACTGAGCGTGAAAACTCTTAAAAAGTCATGTCATATGTAGCTCTCCTGGGTTTGGAGGAAGCAATTAAGCCAATTAATTTATTGGTAAATTATCTTATGATGAAGTACAAAATAACTGCAATGAAATGCTGACATTCACATTAATACCAAATTAGTTACTGTATTATGACTGTTCTTACAATGAATGCCCAGTAATTTAATAGTAATGGGACATTTAAATAATTTAGCTGATAATTCTCTAGATCACTTACATATATAAATGAGCATGACAGCTTCTCCTCTCAACTTTGCTGGTGCTGCTGGATTGTCTCCCGCCAGGTGGCAAACCAGCCTGGCCCCCCCCTTTCTGCTGTCCCTCAGAACTCACTTCTTGCTGGAAACTTCAGTGGGGGTCGGGGGATTCAAAGTGCAGTGGAATTGCCCTGTGCTTGGCTTGGCAAAGCCACAGTCTCCTTTTCTAGCTCTTCCCATGGTGGAAGATCTCTGTAGAGATGCTGGAGGAGCATCTCCAGAGGTGTTGCTGTGAGAGTACTGCTCAGCCTGGCAGTGGGATGGGAGTTGGGGATCCACCCAGGGCCACTTAATGAGTCCTTCAGCCACTGACACTGAAATGACTGTGTGTCGGCTCTGCCTGGTGCGGCTGCTTCATCTTTCAAGTGGCTGCATCTTCTGTAATAATTCTAAAATTCAAATTGCTCCTGGTTCTTCCCTCCTTGTCCCTGTGAGAGGACTCTCTGAAGGAGAGTGAGGGCTTGGCAGCTGCAGAGGTTTTCTGCTTCACAGAATCCCAGGATGGTTTGGGTTGGAAAGGACTTTAAAAAGCCCATCTCATTCCATCCCCTGCCACAGGCAGAGACACCTTCCACCATCCCAGGTTGTCTCACCATCCTTTTTTGCCACTTTGTCACATCCTGCACCCAGGGAGCTGTTTGTAGATCCCCCAGCTGTGGCTTGCAGATCCCCATGGCAAAAAAGAAATGCATTTTACACTGCAAACACCAACCTTTGCAAGCTCCACCTACAGCAGGAACTGCCCGGTGCTTTTCCCCACATGGTGGTGAATTGTGGGGGAAAGCTGCAGGTCTGAGCCCTGTGAGCATCCCTGGGCTGGCAGGAGGCTCAGGTCCCCCCTGGATGGGGCTGGAGTCGTGCCCTGGAGATGGATGGTGCCAGTCAGTGCCTGGCTTTGCTATTGAGATTGCACTGAAGCTGCTGAAATATGAGTTAATGGGCTTGCTTACGTCCCACTGAAATGTGGTCTTTTCATCACCTCACGTTCTGCTGTCAGACCTGTTGTGCAGAGGAGGGTTCCTCTGTCGGCAAGATTGAGGACAGAATTATCCAAATTAGTTTCCTGGTAGGTGAGAGCAGAGATGAGGCTCTGCAGCACGAGCCCTGCCACCTCTGGAGGCACTAGCTTTTCTCCCCAAGGATGAAGTTGGAATACCTTGTTTTATGAAACTGGGAGGTGCTGCTGGATTTGGGGAGCCCTGAACTAAAAAGCAAAATAGAGCCAGAGGACCACAAAAAGCCCAGACTGGGGTGGCTCTGTCCTATGTGCTGTGACTGTGGCAGCACGTTCTTCCCACAGGGAGAAAATTCCCTTTATTAACCAGACCCATCCAGTTCCCTCCCCTGTGTGCAATGATATTGTTGCTTGAGTTGATTTCAGTGCAGTTAGTTCCTTCTAGGAATCCCCCCAGGCCCTTTTCCTCTCATATTCCTGTTTCTAGGAGCATCTTTTCCATTGGATTGCCTCTTGGGAGCAGGAGGGGCTCACTACCATCCCTTTCCCAGCAGGTTCCTGCAGCCCCCCTTGTACCTCCCAGCCTGTCCATGCAGGCACAGAGGGACCCCTTGGCTGCCTGGGGGTGGTGGGCTTTGTGTTTCCTGGTAAATATCTGCTGTCCAGACAGGAATGCTGGGATCAGGGTGAAAACAGGCATTTGTGGCTCTTGTTTATAAAATAGGAATGTGATCCTGTGCTTGGCATTAAGGTGGTGCTGAATCCATCAGTGTCATGCAGGATTCCCCAAAGCTTTGGGGTGTCCTGAGCACTGTTTATAAATTTGCCCCCTGAGCTGCTGATTTGTAAACAAACAAGGTACATTAAGCAACAAATACATTGGGTTTTTTTGTTTTTTGCAAACAAGATAATTAGGTGTTGCCTTCTATGGCATTCTCAGGACATCCACCAAAATTAACTTTACTGTTGTTCTGCTTATTCATAGTCTCTGGTAACAGCCACGAATATGAATCTGCCCATGAGAAGGCATCAAAAGGTGAATGTGCTGGTCCTTGTGCAGCTGTGTAAATATTCAGCTTGTGGTAGATTGCACTAAGTGTCTCCTAATCCATCCCAATTAAAAAGCAGTCTTTATAGCTGTAATAGTTTCACTGAGAACTGTAACGTGTTAGACCTACAGACATAGAAAGCAGTTAGTTTTATAAAGCATATAGGATATTAAAGTAATGAAAGGCACTAATGTGACATCAATTTTTAAGGAGAGTTACTTGCTGAAATAAATGAGTGTAGCCTAAAAGTTGATGGCATGTTACAGTCCTGAGTAATGAACCCTTCTGCCCCCTAAAATCTCTTAGAATAAATAATGCTTGAGCCAGTCAGTGGTTGTTAACTGTTTATTCTCTGAGAGATACTTGTCACATTGGTGTCCCATGGGATTTTTAAAAACATTTAAAGGTTTGTTCAGGAAGGAGTTTTCTTTTTTTGTAATACCTATAACTTGAGGTGCCTTATTCTTCCATGTCTGCTATCCTAATGTCATCCCCTTTCCGGTGAAGTAGAGCTGTGATTGGTGTTGCCAGATGCAAAATTGTTGAGGAAGTTACTTTTTCCCTTTCCCTTTCTTTCCTTTTCCACCTTCTGCTTCCTTCTCTGCCAGTGCTTTGCTCCAGGCTCTCCCCAGCGGTGTCTTGGCATACCAAGCCTGGAGAATCAAAAAAGCATGGGAGAGTTTTAATAAAAAAAAAAAGACCACTTATATGCTTTACTGCTATAATGGAGCATTTCTTAAAAAACCCAAAGCTTTTAAAATCCAAGCTGGCCTGTGGAGAAGCTGAAATTAAATCTGCAGATCTCTTGAGAACATTATTGTTCCAAGAAGTTCAGCAATTGATGGAACTCAGTCTCATTAGCAGGAATACTTAGCTGGGCCATTTGTGCTGCTGCAGTTATGGAAATGTTGGAACTTCCACAATCAACCCTATTTCCAGGGAATGTAGCTCTTGTCAAAACTCCCTCAGCTCTGAACTTGGCAACAGCCAATCCATACACTTCTTGTGGCTCTGCAAATCAGTCCAGACAGTTTTGGTTTCAGTGAGGGAGCTTAAGAAGCAAAACAGCCCCTGAACATTAAAACCCTGTTTATTGCTTTCAGATGGCTGTTCATGGGCCTGTGACTTGTAAATGGTTCTGGTGGAGGTGCTCTGCACACTTGCTGAGCTCCTGGACTGTGGAGTCCACGAGGCAGGGTTGGGCCATGTGAAAACAGTGTGGAGTGGAGGAGGAGGTGATGCTTCAAAGGTGGCAGTGGGTAGGAATTCTCTTTCCCTATGCAAGAGCCTCTCTCAACAAAGTCCTGCCTACACCAGAGATTAAAATGGGACCATGTTGACAAGACTGATAAAATGCCTTCCTTCTTGACCACAGACCACTATTTCCTGCCATAACTGTGTCTCCTCTGCCCTTCACTTGGGTCCTTGCCATCTTCAACCTCCGTGCCAACGTGGCGTCCTGTGAAGTTGGCCTTTTCCGTAGGACCCACCCAGAACACTGCCTCCAACTCAAGCTTGGGAAGGCAGCCTGTAGGAATCTGTCTTGAGCATCGCCCAAAAGCTGCAGCAAGAGAAGCAGCTGGGAGAGGCTGTTCCCCTCCAGGCAGAGACGAGCCCTCCTCAGTGTCAGGCTCCTCAAAGGCTTCCTCTGGGCTCCAGAAAGGGCGGATGATGGTCATCCTGCAGATGAGATGCTGTCAGCAGGTGCCTGACAGGAGCCCAGTGTCCAGCTGGCTGCTGGGCAGCCCTACCCCTGCCATCTCTGCTCTAATTATCAGGATTAGCTGAGCACCCCCCTTCCCAAAGCCTGTCTCCGCTGACAAAAGCTTCATCCAACCTCTTGTGTGTCCACATCTGGATGGTGCTGGGGAGGAACCCCTGAGCCCTCAGGACAGTTGCCTGGGCAATTAAATGTTGCTGTCTGAGAGATGGTCTTGGGCCAAGCTGTTCCTGTGGTGGGAGCACACACAGAGCTGGGATGGGGTGGAGCAGGGGCAGGTCTGGAGGTGGCTGGGTTTGGTCCTTCCCATGAGCAGGACAGGAAGGACAAGGTGCTGATTGTGACTTCTGGAGGAATTAACCTCCCCAGCAGTAGCTGGGGGAAGCAGTGGGGACCCAGAGGTCTCTGGTCTGTGTCATAGACCACGAGGCCGTAGACATTTTATTTTCCCTCCAGTCTTGTTGTCCTGGGTATAACACTATCCAGACCTTAAGTGGGAGGTGAAGTGAGTAAGAAAACCTTGGTGGGGTGGAAAGTGCTGTTTGGTAGGTACATCTCTCTGCCAGCTCTGGGTGGAATGGGATGAGCTTTAGGGTTCCTTCAAATGAATCCTATGGTTTTGTTCCAGCCACTGCCAGGCAGAACCAGTGTGGTAGCTGGCTTTGTCTCTCCAGGACTACAATTATTTCTGTGTAAAGATTTGTATCAACCACCCTGGTGCACCAATTCATAATTTCAAAAAATGTGGATGTATAATTGGGGCAGAAATTTGAGTAAATGGAATGAAGAAATCACATTAACACAAATTCTGCATTATTTATATTCATTTTGGAACACTGGCAGAATATAAATGTCAAACAGGGAGATTGATGCTTCCAGGGAAGAGGAATCAAAGATTCATCACAGGGCTAATCTCCACTTTGAATACAGTGTTTTAGCTGCCCCACCTCAATAAGGGACAAGGTCCAGAAGTGGCAGTGATCAGAAGCTTGGGAAGGGGGGACTTCTGCGAGAGGAGGGATGGACACAGTTGAGTTAATTCATGCACGGGGCTGTTTTGACAATCCCCTTCCCCTGTGCCATCCTAAAGGTGCTGGGCCAAACTTCCAGGAGATTTAGGGGAAACAAAATTCCAAGAGATAGAAGGAAATACTTCCTTAAGGGCTGTAATTAATGCAGGGAGGAGATTGCCATGGGACGCTGAGGACAGTCTTGTTTCAGCTCTGCTCAGAGCGAAGTGCTGCCTGGACATTTTGTGCTCTACAAAACAGGCACATTTATACAAAGCAGGATAATATTTTCAAGTTAAACTCACACTAAATACTTGCTGTCATGTTTCAGGGTACAAATGGATTACCACTGGGAGTTGGGATTGATAGAGAACTTCTCTTTCCCCTTTCCTGCACCACTGAGCCATTAACCTTTCCCTGAGGAAGGACGCTGGTTTAGATAGGAGTTTGCCAAATACCACAAGAGCTGCCTGTGCTGAGTGAGCCAAATGGCTCTGAATGGACATTGGAAAGAGCTCAGCAGGGCTGGGAAGAGAAATGTGCACTGTCATTAGGTCAGCAGCGGAAGGAGCCTGGGACAAAGTTGGTAGTAGATGCATCCTGTTTGTTGTGTGGGGTGCTGTGGGATTCAAGGAGCAGGAACACAAGGAAACCTTCCAGCCAGCAAAAGTGGAGGGCTTAGAAGCAGGTCTGGTGGGACTGAGAAAGCTCTTCGGGGGTCTCCTGGCTGCAGCACAGGGGTCCTATCCCATTGAAAGCCCTTGGTGTGGGCTGCTGCAGCTCTGGGTGCCCTGAGGGCAGGGACAGAGGGGTGGAGTTTGAGGCACAAACTAATTCTTTAAAACCCTGAAAATGCCTCTAAGAAAATTCTTGTTTGGAATTGTTTCAGAGTTGGCCTTGGGTCCTGATCCCTGTGCGGGACGCCCTGTAGACTCTGTGTCTGGGGTTTTTGCCTTCTCCAGGTGATACAGCCAGGCTGGCTGGACACCTCAGCCCTGACAGCAGGAGGACCAGGGCATGGCACTGGTGGCACCTGCGATTTGGCTGTGCTTGTGAAGGCCCCTCTGTGCAGGCTGCAGGCTCTCCACAGCACCACTCCAGCTGTGGTGCCATAAATGCCACATCCCAGTGGGGTAAGAGGGTGTTTGGTGCCCTTGAGCCACCCCTCATCATGCAAACAGTGATGTGCAGATTGACAGGTCTCCACATCAGCTGTGGCTGGAGGACCTGGCACAGGGTGATAAAAGGCAGCAGAGCTCTGAAAGTCACCTCCAATGTGTCTTCCTCCTCCTTGTACACCGGGATGTGTCTGGCCAGTGGGGTCACGAACTCCACGGTCCTCAGGGGCTTCCTGGGCATCTGCAGGAGCCTCAGCTCACTCAGCACAGTCTGCACCACCTCCAGGATGTGCCCCTGGGTGAAGCCATCCGACACCTGGGCCAGGCAGCTCAGGCTCTCCAAGCTGGGGAAGACCCCACCGTTCTGTAGGATGAAATGCTTCCATAACTCTGCTCATCGGGACATGGGAAAAGAGAGAATGCCAAAGACAGGAAATTAAGGAAAGCAGGAGTAATATATTTTTTGCGCTTTGAAACAGGAAAATAAGGGCCATTGGTCAGGAAAGCCAAAATTAAAGTTTTTCTTGTTAGCTGTTTATTCCATCTCTGGTTTTGTAGCACTGAGGATTTTAGGCACATGTGTTCTTAAACCACTACTGATCATTTGTTGGCTACCAGTCAGTGCCCCTCAGAAAGTCATTAAAGGCACATAAAATGAGGGGGATATGTGGGTTAAAATAGAGCTACTTTAGAGGTGTCTGTGTGCACACACAGAACCTGCCCAGAGTGTTCCCATTTGGATGGGCAGAATTAAATACCTTTAACAGCCTGTTTTTGTTTCCCTGACCCTGATCCCAGGTTAGTCCTGCTGACCTGAGGGATGCTGTGGGGACTCTGTGTCTCCTTTGGAAGCCAGAGCCTCCCACCTATGCAGGCACATGTTGAGAGGGCCAGGTGTGCATTTCTGTGGTTGGCATTTTGCCTCTTACTTAAAGGGTTCACCTTCTAAGTATCTTTTAGCTGTGAACTTCCATGACATGAGTATTTCCTTAATGGTTGTGAAGTGGCTGAGATTTTGCTTTTGGAAAAAATAGGAATAATACCATGACAGGATTTCCTTAAGGGTTGTGAAGTGGCTGAGATTTTGCTTTTGGAAGAACAGGAATAATACCGTCTTTTGGTTTATTTTAAGTTAAGTAAGGGTCTGTTTCAGAGAAGCTTAGCAACACCTTGATGCCATTTCCCCAGGCTTTCCTTTAAAGCATTATATGGGAACATGGGGGGGGATTCTTAGGAATCATAAGAATTAATTATTAATAACGAAGAATATTGAGTGCCTGAATGCTCCTGTGCAGGGTGGGAAGCTGCTGGGGCTGTGTTGGAGCAGAGCTGCTTTATCCTCCCTCTGACTGCAGTGTCGATACCAGGACCTGGTGCCCATAACTATTGACAGCTCTGCACTGCATTCTTCACTCAGGCAAATTGTGGTCTCCCACTTGAATTACATTTGGGCTCGATAAATATTGGCTGAATCACTAATTCATAAAAGGGGAATTGATGCACACAGCTCCTTGTGCAGAGCCGTGCATTGTGTGCTGCAGGTCGGACCCTGTGCAATACAAGGCACGACCTGCTGGGTGATTAACAGCAAGGAATGAGTCCAGGGCTGTGAATCTTCCACCTTAATGATTTTCATGGTGTGTTTAGTGTTTCCACCGAGCACAGAGATTGGAGTACTCTGGCTGTAACAAAAGGGAGGGTTGTGGTGGCAAGCAAGAACTGTGGCTGTAAGTATTTGTTATGTCATTATTTCTCTGTCAAAACAGGTTTCTTTAGTTCTCAAATTGGGTGTCAGGCACTGAAAATTGACAGGATTGGAAGGTGGGGATCGTGTTTTCATTGAACTTCAGGGAAGGTGGGGGATAAAGAACAAGCCAGGCACTGTCTTAAACGGGACCACTTCACAGAATTAAAGCTATAAGTTTAATCTGCTTTAAAATGCCACAAGTTAACTTTCTGGGGCATTCTTAAGTTGCAGTTGGACTCCCTTTAGCTGAGGTTTTTTGTTTTTTTTTTACTCCAAGTCAGTGGTGAAACTCTCAGAATGTGACAGTTCAATCCCCAGAGGTGGACACAGCCAAATTCAGCTGCTCTCACCTCCTTTCTCCAGGTTTTATTCATGTCCCTTCTCCAGCAGCAATTTCTCAGAGCTGTAACCTAACATGAAACACGTGTTCCCTTGCTTAGAGACCCCTTCCCATCCACACTAGGAAAATCAGGGAATGGGGGAGAGATTTACAGTGTGCTGGGCACCCAAAACCTGTCTTGAGCTTGCTTAGATGTGCATCACCTCAGTGCCTTGGCTGCCTCTGAAATGCAGGATGAAGTTGTGCCAAAACCCTACAAACCCCCTGTGCAGCCCAGCTTCATCCTTCATTCCACAGCCAGGGCACCGAGGCACAGAAATCATACAAATAGATTGTGCAAAAACCCTACAAACACCCTGTGCAACCCAATCTATTTGTAGGATTTCTGTGCCTCAGTGCCCTGGCTGTGGAATGCAGGACAAAGCTGAGCTTGCACAGAGTGTTCATAGGGTTTTTGCAGTGCAGCGACTGTGGCTAGAGCAATGTTGTGGTCACTGTCCCAAAATGTTGTGTAACAATGGCCCTGAACCAGAAGTGTTTTCCTTGACTCTGTTTTGCTCTGGGATGTGACCTGTCAGAGCAGGGACATGAAGAGTGTGTTTTCCTACATGTGGGACACACAAACAAGGAAACACCACCGAGAGTCTTGAAGTGTTGTTGCCATTCTGAATAACCCCAAAGCTTTTATCCATTGTAACTTTAGGCTAAACTTAAACTGCCCTTCTGCTCGTGAATTACCACCCCCAGGCTCCTTAGTGCCTGGAAAAGTGTATTAACCCCCATTGATATCACTAATTAAACCACAGAAAAAAAAATCAGATTTCTGGAACAAAAGCCCTTCCACCAGTTGCTTGTGAAGGATGGGGACAAAAATAGCATTTTTGGGTAGTAATTGATTCCCATTATTAAGCTTAATTTGGAGCATTTCTTCCTAGTCAATACTGAGCTATTGCGGACTTCAAGGTGATTAAAATCTGGAAACAAACTTGCATTTCTAGAAGTTTTTTTCTTGCTGTGTACGTTGGTCTAATAAAAGCCACTGTTTTTCCTCCAAGCTTTGAGTCTCAGTGTTGGGGCACATAGTGAATTTGTTGGAATTTGGGAGAACCTGTCTATCACTGTAAACATTTAACAGACCAGACATTGGATTCCTCTGGAATTTCTTTTGTGGTCTGTAATCACAAAAAACTGGACTTTGATAGTGACAAAATCTAGTCTTCCAGATATGATTCTGTTTTGGAGAGAGAGGCCTAGAAATCTGTTGTTATATAGAGTATGGAAAGTAGAAATTCAGAATTCCAAACTGGAAACAGAAATTCAGAATTCGTGTTTAAAAAATGAAAGCTTAAAATAGAAAATGTGAGCTGAAATAAGATCTTACCCTTCAATATGTGGGACAAACAGCTCAGGCTGAACTTGGTGCATTCTAAACCCATGGAAAAATATTAATCACTGCTGAAGAGTATTTTAAACTCCTCTCCCAACTTCCACTTTTAGTGTTTGCTCCTTGGGCTGGGCTGAATGGGTTTAACCTGAATTTTCAGGAGTGGAGATGCAGCAGGGGTATGACTTGTGTTTAAGTCTGTTCTGAGGATAACCAGAAGGTGCCGGTGGCTGTGGGACAGCAGCAGGACCCAGCAGGGGGGCTCGGGGTACTTGCCAAATCGTGACAGGTAGTCAGGCCTGGGAATGAGGAGGATTTTCTGGTAGACTTTGCAGAAGGGGCTGATGTTGGCGTCGAAGGGGCGGGCGGTGGTTCCCACCAGCAGCACCCTGTCCTTGGCCTTCAGAGCCTTGAGGAACTGGGGCAGCATCTTCCCCAGGCGCTTGGAGTCCGCCTGCAGGGGGACAGGGAGCAGAGGGGCGTCAGTGAAGGACAATTGAGGTTGCTGCAGCTATTGGGCAGTGGTTTAATTTTCTAGTGAGGAAGGAATGGAAGCAATGGCATTAGGACTCCTGGGAGCCCAAAGGAAATAATCTGTAAATGGAACTATTTAATATAGGCTCTTTGTTTTTGCAGTGGAGATTTATCCTTGTTACTTTATTGTTCGCTTTGGATCCATGCAATTTCTCAAATTAATAGAGCTGAACAATTTAAGCTCATCTTAACTTTTAGCTTCTTGCCTCGTATTTTGAAATTCACCATTATTCTCTTATACTTTTCAGTGCACTGATGAACAGTGGCTGGACTATTTTTAAATAAAGCAAGGATAGGTGGAGGAGAGAATTGTGACCTCTTGGGGGTTCTTAAGAAGTCACAAGACTCTCTAAAAAGAGGGAAAAAGCTGTTAGTGAGACAAGCTATTATCAAGCAGGTCTGGTCATAGCAGAGTGTGCTAAGCTAAGAAATTCACTTGTGCCTTTGTGTGGGATGTAATGCAACAGGAGAAATGATCTGCTCTGAAATAAAGGAGCACCTCACTCACCTCTTCCTCTCCCTTTGGTGGTGCTTTGGTAAACATTTTTTCTGTGTCTCCAATCCACACCACTGAAGGCTGCAAGTGCTTTCCCACCTGAGAGAGGATGAGGAGAGAAGGCTGGAAGTTGATTCGAGTGGCTACAGTTTCATATCTGGGAGCCCATCATTACACTTTTGAATCCATGTTTCAGCAGTTCAATTAGCCTGGTTTATTTCTTCCCAGGGATGTTGAGCACTCATGGATAGCACTGGCTCTGCTCAGCAGCCCTGGCCACCCCAACCATTTCTAGTTGAGACGTCACATTAAAAACCTACCCCAAAATGGAACACTTGGTCTGCCAAGCTCATTTTTCCATTTCCTAACCCCAGCTGGGTTGCAGCTCTGTGAGGGGAAGCCTGGGTTTGGAGTGGAGTGGCAAAGGATGGTGGTGCAGCAGCTTTGGGCTGACTGTGGGATCCCACCCTGGTTTCCCCAGGGTATGAGGATGGAGAGAGCCGGGCAGGACCTGGCTGAGGAGGGAACTCGTCTTTAGGCAAAACAGGCTGGTATGCCACTGTCACCTTTAAACCCAGCATTTAAGTTGTAGTTAGCCCAGGGGCGAGCAGAGGAGCAGTGGCACTGCCAGGGGTGGGGGACACCGTGCCCCTGGTGCCCACAGCTGGATGGCGGCGGCGCCCCGGGGCTGCGCTGCCCCACAGCTGGATGGCGGCGGCGCCCCGGGATGCTCCTCCCGCGGTTCAGAAGGGCTGCTCCAAATTTGAGTCACCCCCAAGTGGCTCTCAGAGCCACCTTGGTTTGCTCAGCAACAAAAGTGATGGCTCGAGGAGTCAACGGGTAACGAGAGAGAGAGAACACATTCTTCTCTCCTGCCCTTTTATATTCCCTCGAGTTGAAACTGCAGGAAGGGAGCTGACAAAATCGATAGGCTGTGGACATCACAAGCTCCTGTCTGACTGACAGTGCAGGAAGCATTAGGTGGTGAACATCGTTTTTCACAGCACCACAGTTCATTTTTATGGACGTGTTTCAAAAGCACCAAGAGTGTGTCTGTACAGTAAAAATGGATTTAAGAGAGGGGAAAAGAATAGTAGGTGAGGCTGTTAAACTTGTTTGCTGTGCTGGTGATGGAGGGAAGTGGAAACAATGCCATCTTCAGCATGTGACACTTTAGTTATGGTGACTTGTCAGTCCTAGAATATGTCAAGTGATACCTCCGAGTTCAGAACACTTGAATTAGGGAATTACAGAAAGGCCTGGGTTGGAAGGGATCTTAAAGCTCTTCTTGTTCCACCCCCTGCCACGGACAGGGACACCTTCCACCAGCCCAGGCTGCTCCAAGCCCTGTCCAACCTGCCCTTGGACACTCCCAGGGATCCAGGGGCAGCCACAGCTGCTCTGCCCAACCTGTGCCAGGGCCTGCCCCCCCTCCCAGGGAAGGATTCCTTCCCAATATCCCATCTCACCCCCCCCTCTGGCAGTTTGAAGCCATGCCCCCCTCTCAATAGTCTCTCTCCATCTTTCCTGTAGCTCCTTCAGGCACTGGAAAGCCACAGTTAAGTCACTCTGGAGCTTTTCCAGGCTGAGCAATTCCACTTGTCTCAGCTTTTCCTCAAATGAGAGAGGTGCTCCATCCCTGTGACCTTGATGGCCTCCTCAGGTCTCTGTCTTTCCTGGCACTGAGGAAAATTGAGCTTTTCCAGATGTTGGAAGGCAGGAATGCAGATGTTTAGTGTTAATGATTTAAAAAATAAACCCAACATAACACAAAAGATAATACGAAAATCCTGCAGAAACTGATGTGTGGACTTAGGCAGTTCTGTGGGTGTTTTGCTGCATGTACAGCTTGAAGGGTAACTTACCCTGGGAGTGATAACTTAGTGAGCACACAAACTGCAAATAAATGACACATTAAAACTGTACAGCAACAATACCTGCCACTTTAGGGCCAGGTGACATCCCATCTGTCTCCCATTCAGCTCTTTCCAGAGCTATGCTTGGCACACTCCCAAGTCCCCACACATTGCTCTACACCTGCAGAGTGCAAGGGGTGTTTGAGAGGGTGAGCTCGTGGCTCTCCTCGAGCTGGGCTGGGACGCTGCCTGGGACATCTGTGGAAGACACAGGCCAGTCCTGCTCTGCACCTGCAGGTGGGTTCTGTCAGCCCTGCTGGCTTGGAAAGAAAGGTAATGTGGTGGCAGATCCTATGGCGGAGAGGGGATTGGTGATACTTTTGGTGGAAATAAAACTGGGAAAGAAAAAAAAAAAGGGTGCAGTTTCAGTTGTGGAAAGAAACTTACAGTTTCTTAAGGAACTGCATTTGCATTTTGTGCCCTGACTGTGCTGTGTGGGGGCTCTGACTCAGAGCCCTGTGCTGAACCCAGCACTGCTAATGAAGGCATTATCGGCCGGGGCTTTCTGATGTTCCTCACGGTGACTTTTACCTTCTCCAACAGGAGATAACAACCACTTTTTGCTCTTGCTCTGTGCCTTCTCGGAGAGGATGACAGGAGAGAGATGAGGCACTGCGAGACTGTTCTGCTTCACTCCTGCCTTTTCCCCCAGAGAGGTTTGGGCAGGGCCATTGCTGCCTGCTCCAGGCTGCACACTGTGTGCACTCACTGCCATCCCTCTTACTGGGCTGCTCTCACCACACTTTGTGGCTTTGACCCTCTTAGTGTCTGGGTGCTGACAAGGGTCACCTTCCTTGGGACAGCAGTTCCCTTCAGGTGTCTCTGCTTCGTGTGGGTGATGCAGCTGGATCACACCTGGCGATTGCAATCAGGGACTATCCTGATCAGAAAGGGACCCATCCAGTGCAGCTCCTGGCCCTGCAGACACCCCAACAATCCCTCCCTGTCCCTGTGCCATTGTCCAAACCCTCCTGGAGCTCTGGCAGCCTCAGGGCTGTGCCCACTGCCCTGCAGTGTCTGATGCTGCAGTGGGATGTGAGAGGAGGGAGGTTTAGAGGATCTGCAGAGGCTGAGCTCTCCTTGTGTCCTTCAAAGGGAACCAGGTTGCCCATTGGTGGGGCCACCACAGGCAGGGAGGTGCAGACCCTCCTTGTTTGACTCCCAGAGGGTTTCTGTGGTTAGCAGCCCTAAGCTTTCCATCAGACTAGACTTCCATTTGAACTTTGAAGGAAGAATGCTCATTGTTGTCACACCTGTCATCCTTTTGTCCCCATTGAGTAAGTGGAAATACAATGAACAACCTCAGCTCTTAGAGAGAATTTCCTGTGTTTTTAGGCAAAGGTCTAAATGTAGAAAATGGCCAGAAAACTTGTTGCCCGGAGCAGCTGTGGCTGCCCCTGGATCCCTGGGAGTGTCCCAGGCCAGGTTGGACGGGGCTTGGAGCAGCCTGGGCTGATGGGACGTGTCCCTGCCCATGGCAGGGGGTGGACCCAGATGGTCCCTTCCAACCCAAACCAGTCTGGCATACTGTGATTTTTCTGGTGTTGATAGCCATTAAAATGACCAAATCCAACACTGTGTTTGGACCTGGCCGTTGCTTCTTTCAAAGGCAGCTCAGACACCCAGAATCCATTGGCAACTCATTTAAATTGTTGGCAGATACATAGCAGGCTGTGTATCCCCCTGTGAAAGTGCTTCATTTGAATTATCCGTGGACAGTTTGAATCCATGGATAATTAAATGCACTGTACATAATTAATTTGTAATTGAAATTTTATTGGCTTTGCTGCAATGCCACAATTTGTTGGAGCTGCCAGCAGATGGCTCCTTAACCCTTCTAATACCACACTGAGATTTGCTCTTCAGGAAAATCATTATGGATTAAACCCCCCCCCNNNNAAATGCATATGGTACTACCCCCCCCCCCGCTCCCCTCTCGTCCAGCTGCCTGTCAACAGTCATCAAAGATCAAACAGCACTCCGAAAGCCTTGGGTTAAACTTTTCAAACTCGAGAGCCAGAGTTTAACAGCTAAATTGTTACACTGGAAAATGCAGAAATTTGATTCTTGCCCAGCACATGTGCACCAGGCTCCTCCAAACTTGAAGGATTTGATGGGATTTTCTTTTAACAAGTCCAAGACTTTCTGGAAGCTCAAGTTATGGCTGAAAACTGCTCTGTAGTTTATAAACCCAGATGTGCTTCAGAGCAGCAAAATGCTGAAACCTGTGATTAAACCCTATCAGTGGGAGCCTCCCCAGATGAATATTGCAGTGATGATGCCACTGAATCCTGGTTTGTTAGGCAGAAAATGACTATGGATAACGTCCTCCAACAGGATTAATTCAATTTTTAACATTAGAGGAATACCATGTAAAGCTGCTTTCTCACAGAAATTACCCTGGGTGTTTGGGCACTGGTGATGTTGAACTCTTTGAGGGTCTAAGGATTCCAGCAGGCTGAGCAGCACCAAGAGAAAAGAATTGCTCTGGATGCCTGGAAGAAAGACTAATTGTGCTGTCCCCACGTTTCACCTGTGATGGAAGAGTGTTGTGAGGCATGGGAATGCTAAGCACACACACACTGGTGTTGCTGAACAAGCAGGGGAAGCTGTGCCTGGTTCTGCAGAGGAATGGCCTGTCTGGAGGGGCAACACAGCAGTGGTTACAGGCAAAGGAACCTGATACGCAGAGGGGGGAAATGATTCGTGACAGGCTTGAATTATTCTGCTTCTAAACACTGGGATTGTATAGTTTAATTGTAAATAAACCCATCGTATCCCTTTTTGGGGGACTTTTTTGCTCAATAGCAGAGGCAAACAGCCCGAGGAGAGCCCCCTGCTGCTGGTGGGGAATGTTTGTGCAGAAGCCCCTCGGGGTGGCTGCCCAGCACCCGCCCCCCAGTCCCTGCTGGGTGGGATTTCCTCCTGCCCAACCTTTCCCCTGGCCAGCGTTGCTCTAATTACCCTTTCCCACGTGTGGCTGTGGGTACAATGTGCTCTGTGTGCTGCCCTGGCCCTGCTGAGGGGGACAAGCCCCTGAGAGGGGGTTTCTGCCTCTGCTAGTGATTAACCTGCTGGCTGCCTTATTGCACTGCCTGTCACGTTGATTGCCTGGCAGCTCAGGCTTGTGAACTACCTGCATTTTTACACGTGTGTGTCGTGGAGCTGTGCGCTCTACCCTGCCCCTCCAGCCTTTCTGGGCTTGGTTTTGTTTCTGTGCATCCTTCCTCACCCTCCTTTGCATCTTTTCTGTGAACTGTTGCACCTCAGCGGTGTTTTATTCCTTGATGGGAACTCGGGAGAGCTGAGCCATTGCTTGGCACGAGCTGGCAGAGAGCTCCACTAGAGTCCAGGCTGGGAAATGGGGCTTCATTGAAATATTCCAGCATGTTTGGTTCACGCTTGAAGGATGAGTTTTGTTTTGGGGGCTGCTGGGAAGTGCTTCTGTATTAGAGACAGATCCTCTCCTTTGGAGCAGAGCTGGCCTGGCAGGCGTTGCTGTGTCTTTATGGAGAACACAAGTGCTCAGGCTTGGTGTTTGCAGCCCCTTTCAGTGGTTTTCCTATTCAATATCAATCTCCCTTACACATCCTTTGAATAGGCAGATTGAAATGTTGGTGTTTTGCTGCTCTGGTATGAGAAGTCATTTCCTCCACCCTGTGTTGAAATGCCTGCCTTGAGGAGCACAGGAGCCTCTCCTGGAGCAGGGCTGGTGTGTCTCTGCTGAGTCTCCTCCCCGAAATAAGGGACTGGGGGGGGGGGGAACAAAAAGAATTTGGCTCTTGCATCTGAAACAAATTAAAGTTTCATTCCCCCCCGATGCTGTTCACTTGTTTAGGGCGTCTCCCATGAAACAATGGCCAGCAGCCAACACTCAGTTATGGAAGGGAAGTTTCCTAATGGTCGTTTTATGCTCTCTGGAGTTTCCTTTCACT
Source organism: Formicarius rufipectus (assembly GCA_013399695.1). Taxonomy (NCBI): domain Eukaryota; kingdom Metazoa; phylum Chordata; class Aves; order Passeriformes; family Formicariidae; genus Formicarius; species Formicarius rufipectus. The sequence goes on along the minus strand of VXAU01004331.1, from coordinate 212,841 downwards.
GCAGAAACTCTTGTTTGCGTATGTGACAGGTAATCAAGAGTGCAGGGTGACCTCCCCTTCATCACAGAGCACCATTAATCCTTATTTACTAAATCCTGGTGTTTAACAGTGGTTCCAGGATCATAAGATAACAGGGAAAGAACTGTCATGTTTCCTGTCATTCACTTACAGCTTTTAGTGGAAGGTCTGTGTTCTGCTTGGCCAGCTCTCTGCATAGGCAGGTCTGGGAAACTGGAGGAGAAAGTTGCTTGACAACAGTCACGGTTGCTGTTTCCAAAAGACCTGACCAGAAGTGCCTGATGGTGAATTTCCAGTGATTGTGTGCAGGAAGGGGCACTGTGGTGTGTCAGGCAACAGGCTGAGAGCTGTGAACATGAAATACATGCCAGCTGCCCCCGTGGCTTGTCTGCCATAGGTGTCACTGCAGAGGGGAGTCTTACAGCAATCCAAGTGAGTTCACTCCAGACCTTTTGTACTGTGGGGAAAAATCAGCTCTTTTGGGGCAAGTACCACTGTTCAGCTTCCTCTCGTCAAGGAATTTGTTTTCAATGTGTGTTGCCCTCGTGTTTACAAACAAATTTACAAAGTCCTTCAAGTCAGGAATTTATCCTTGAATTCCTCCTAAAACTATTTACTTAATATAGAAACATAAGGGACTGTTGCAGCTCATGGCTGTTGCCTCTTGTCTGTTGTTGTGCACCTCTGGGAAAAGTGTCTGGCTCAGTGTGTACAGCCTGGTCCTCCTGCTGTTGTGTGGAATTCCTCCATCCCAGCTGCAGGAATATCACACTGGGCAGGAGCAGTGGGTGTTGGAAGGAACTGATGGCAGGACACGTGGAGGGGATGGTTGTGGCAGAGACTTGGGGACCAGAGACAGGGAGAGGAGGCAGGTTTGGCACTGTTAGGAAGGAAAGGAGGTGGATGGAGAGCTGTTTCCAGGCTGGCTCTGAGAGCCTACAGAATCTGAGCTGAAATCAGCAGCAGGTTGGACATATTGGTGACCCACCAGGGGGGACAGAAGGTGGAAGAGAGGAAAAAACCCAAAGGAACTGGGCATGGAGGTGGAATGCAGGTGATTTGAACGGTGCTAGGACAGGCCAGTGCTGTGAGACGGAAATACTGACTGGCTTGGGTGGGAAGGGACCTGAAAGCTCATCCCATCCCACCCCCTGCCATGGGCAGGGACACCTCCCACCAGCCCAGGGGGCTCCAAGCACCCTCCAGCCTGGCCTGGGACACTGCCAGGGATCCAGGGGCAGCCACAGCTCCTCTGGGCAGGCTGTGCCAGGGAATCACCCCCTTGCCAGGGAGGAAGGAGCATGCAGAGGGTGTGTTCCTTGGGAAGAGCTGCTGATAAAGGAGCAGAGTTGGAAGCAGTGCTGCTGTTACAGCCTTTGATAAGCAAGTGCCTGGGCAGCCCTTGTTCCCTGTGACTCACTGTGAGCAGCTTCCATCCCAGTAACTCAGAGGTTCACCCAAGTGGCTGTGCTCCTTTGTAAGAGAAAGTAGAGAAGTCACCTTGGACTGCTCCCTGTGGTCTTGGGGAGGGGCTGGATGGATAAGGTTTCCATTTGTTTTTAAGTAATGTGGGAAAATGTAAGGCAGTGTATGTACCTTATATACATTGTGTGTATGTACTTATCCATCCACATGTACAGACACACACGTGTTCCAATTACTGTGTGTATTATATATATATCCATGTCTTAAAAAACCTCTTTATCACCTCCATCTGGAACATTCTCCAGCAGTGAAAAGGCTGCCCTCCTTTCTGCTGTGCTGAAACAGGGACTCTGTGATAGCAGGGCATGGTGTGTGCTGTGCCTGCAGCCAGAAATGAGCTCTGCCACTGATGAGGGCAGAGGAACAAAGTGGAGCGGGGTGAAGTGTGCAGAGGAGAGGGGGCATGAGCTCATCTGATGGCCCTCGTGTGTGCCAGGGAGTGCCAGGGCTGGTGCTGCAGCAGCCAAGGCACGGGCAGAGCACTGTGGCTGCTCAGGGCTCTGCTCTGCTGTGACACGTGTCCCTTCTGGAGATGGAGGCACCTGCCACAAAACCTCCTGGAGTACTGCATTTAATAGAATACATCTGATAAATCTCAGGCAAAGCCAATTTTAGTAGGCCTCTGGCATTGGAAAATTATTGCATTTGGCTTTCTCCTAGTGCATGTGCTTTGGGTTTTTTTGGTTTTTTTTTAGTCTGGAGATATTTGCCAGCTTCCTTCTGTAGCAGAACTGCTGAGGACTTAGAATGGGGAAGAAATCCTGCCAGGATAGTGTCTGTCTCTTTCTTTCTTTCTTTTTTTTTTTTTGAAGAGTGTTTGGGATATGTTCTTCACAGTTCATACACCTCCTTTCATTTCCAGACTTCTCATACATTCCTGTTCCTGTAATCCTGAACTAGGATTCCTTCTTTTGAGAAAAGCTTGCTGATGGGTAAACAGAGAGCAGTACAAGGGCGAGAGCTCTTGTGCAGCAACAGTCCCAGAGAGGAAATTTCTGACCACCCCCAGCCCAGCATTTGATTAAATGCTGCATGACAAGCATTCCTGGCTGATGTGCATATAAACAGAGAACAGCATTTTCTTTATCTATGATGCTTTTCATATTCAAGGTAACACAAAGCTCACATAAATGTTAATGGGAAAAATATGGCTGGTCTGAGTGATGTCTCAGGGGGCAGTAAATCCTCTGCAGAGGTTCACACACTTCCTGTCAACAAGTGGTTTCCACAGAACCACTGGGGGCTGAAAATACCTCTAGGATCGAGTCCAACCTCTGGCCCTGTCACCCAGACCTGAGCACTGGGTGCCACGCCCAGTGGTCCTTGAACACCCCCAGGGATGGGGACTCCAAACCTCCCTGGGCAGCTCGTTGTGATGTTCAACAGCCCTTCCTGTGAAGGAATTCCTGCTGATGTTCTCAACACTTGGAGGCAGGGAAGGAATTCCAAATTGGGCTGGCAGCCCTTTGGACCTTGGGCAGCCTGGCCCAAGGTGTGCAAGGTCCTCAGTATGGAGGAGCTACAGTTCGATTCCCTGTTTGTCCCACACAAGATGTGATGAACTGAACCAGCTTTGCAGAGAACTCCCCGAGCCACAGTACCTTGAGAACCTTGTGAAGCATCATCAGCAGGCCCTCCTTGCCTGGATATTTCCCAGCAATGTTGGAAGGGGTTAAGTTGAAGAGGTTGGCTCCTGTTTCTGTGCAGATGGCATGGACCAACATTTTCTTTCCCACTCCAGCAGGTCCAGCCAGTAACATGGATTTCACCAAGGGAGCATTCTCATGGACCGTTTGGGAACCTGTAAAAAGTCATAAGGCACTGTTATTGCTTTCATTTGAGTCTGCCATAAAGGTAATGGAATGATTCTTCCTTTTTTATTCACTGTAAATAATTTATTATGTGAATTAATTGCTTCCTTACTGTGGCACGAGTGCTCTGAGAGTTCAGCTCTGTATAACCAGAGCTGTGACCCCAGCAAATTCAACATCCCTTATTTGTACCTTCTGATGGGCAAAATTCAGCTTGAAATCAATTTGAGCTAAAAAAAAAAAAAGGGATTCTGAGACCATGTGTTTTACTCTTTTCTCTTTTGACTTCTGCCTTCACCTGCCTTTTTGGGGGTAATTTTTCCTCTTACATGTTACTGCTGCTCAGTGAGAGTTGGAGACTTTGTCCCTTGGGCTGGGTGTGCTCTGAACTCCTTCCCTGATCTCCCCCCTGGGCACAGCTCTGCTCACCTGCAGAGGAGCCAGTGTTGTTCCCCAGCCTGGAGCATGGCAGGGGGATGTTGTAGTGCAGGGATGGATGGATGGATGGATGGAGGAGGATCATTCTGTTCCCTTCACTTTATTCAGGGAGTGCCAGGGTTGCTGTGCTTCCCTTGCTGTGCCCTTAGCAGTCACTGCTCAGCATTTCTAAATCTGGCTCTGTGGCTGCTCCAGGTGAATTCATCCTGGGCTGTAGGAAATACATTCCATCACGTGGGAAAGCCCAGCAGAAATGCCAGTGTTGGGAAAACAACCACAGATTGAGGAGGTCAGTGGTGATGGAACTTGTCTTTCCTGCAGCTGTGTCCCTGTGAAACAGGGACAGGTGAACCTCCAGAGGTGGAAGTAGCAGGAAATGTTAAATGCTTTATCCATGCCCACTGGTAATCCAGCCACATCCCTGCCTCAGTGCCTAAAAATGCCCTGTGCCAGCAGTGCTGGTGGTTACACATATTTAAAAACCTACTTCTGGAGGTCTCTGACATCAGTGTCCCTCAGGCTGGGGGGAAACTGGTCCCAAAGGCTGCAGAGGAAGCCCATGGCTCAGCCTGGAGAAGCTCTCTGGGCTCAGGGGGGACAGCTTGGGAAGGGGGGTATTTCACACAAATCCAATCAGGCTGCTCTGTGTGCTAATGCTTTAATGTCCCAAATAAATGAGAGTGAGAGTGCAGAGATGAATGCCATTATTGCAGCACGGTGCAGGAGGCAGTGAAGTTGTCAGCCACCCAGGCTTTATTAATATTTGGTCATTCCACACCAATCTATTACTATTACACATGGATTTATTATGAGGGGAGCAGCAGACTCCTCGGTGGTTAAAGATGAAGTATATCTTCCACTATTATTTCTCCTTTCAGCTGCTTGTAATTTTCTTAATGCCACTTAAGCTGGGGCTTTCCTTGCCATCAGGTGACTATGTTGAGAGAAACTTTCACTTCTACAATACACAATTATATAATGATGAACTAATTTGGAGACCAATTAAGTAAAATGTCACCCGTAACATATCGCCCCAAAGGTGGAGCCATTCCTGTTCCTTTCCTTGGCTCCTGTAATACCTGTTTTCCACTCAAAGAGATTTTTCAAACTGCTGTTGCCAAAACCTTTTTTTTTTTTTTTTTGTCCGGGGTCTGTTCTCCCTGGAATTTTTACCAATTGTACAAATGACTGAAAACTCTATGGATTCTTTTCCTTCCTGTCTCGGGGGGGGGGTGTTCTTTAGGCTTGATTTTCCTGTACTAGATGATGCCAAGACATCACCTTGGAGGAGTCCTGGGCTGTGTGGAACACCCCATTGCCTCGTGCATGCAGGGAGAGCTGCTGAGCTGTGGCCAGACTTGCAGCCAAACCCCTCCAAGGGCTGACCCAAAACCTGCTGAGGGTGTTCCAGGGGGGGAAGAACCCCGGGAGGTGGCAGAGAGGTGCTGCAGGACAGCAGGAGTGCTTTTCCCTCCCTGGACCCAGAACTCTGTGCTCTTGCTCTGAGCTTTGCATAGCACATGGAGCCTGCTCTGGGGATAGGGAGCCAGGGAATGCCCGAGGAGAGCCACAGAACAGCCTGGGCTCTGGGTCCTGGAGGGTGTGTGAAGGGCAGGGGAAAGCAGGAGCTCTGGGTTTGCCAGGATGGGAGGCAGGGATGCTGTTTTGCCCTCCAAAGGGGATGAGCAGGCAATGACATCCTCGGGGAGAACTTGCCCAGTTAAAATCTCCTGAAATCCAATCAGGAAAGGGACATAATGAAGTCGAGAGGCTGAAAGAATCCAGTCAGGAATGGGAAAAGGATGCAAGTGAAATATTGAATAAAGGCCCTTGAGACAGGCACTTCTTGCAATCACTAGAGTTTGGCTTAATGCCATTCCCAAGTAAAATATGGGATAGATTTTACACTGAAAGCAAACAATCCGACCCAGCAAAAAGCCTTGGTAGATATTGGCTAGGTCTGGCCTTAAAACTGCAAGGGCATTTACAAGTGTTCTCTGCAAAGCACAAAAGGTATTCAGACCGACTCCTTCAATGATTGCATTGTGCAGCACTGAGTAACGTGAGCCAGCTTGTAAAAGGTAAATTGCAACCTTAGCCCTTCCCTTAACTTGATTAATTTTGATCACTGGAGCTTGTTTTAGCTATTATCTTCCCCCGGTGATTTCCTTTTATGTGCTGCCATTCACAAAGTGTTGCCATGCACACGGGGCTGGGATGCAGAGGCAATACCTGGCCCTGCATGCTCCTTTATGCACTATTAAAACGACACAGCCTTCACTCAGAAGTGCTTAATTGAAAAACAATTAGACTGCAAAACGCTTCAGATTGCGACTAATCAAGCCCTGTCCCAGCCAGCAGAGACTCCTGTCTGTGTCAGGAAGCAAAGCCACTGTGCCTTTGCCCCCTCTTACCTAAGGGCAGTATTCCATAGAGAGCCACGAGCTGTCGGATGTCGGGGGGCGAGGGCAGGGGCTGTGCCCTCTGGTTCCTCAGGCTCCCCGAGTAGCCTGCAGGGAACAAACAGAGCCTTGATTTAATCAATGTGGCACTGAGCTGCTCCAAAGCACTGGTGTGCTTTTCAAGGCACGCCAGGCTGCCATGGGACAGGGATATAACACGCTCCCGGCAGAGCCAGGAATGCCAGGAGACAGGGACTCCAAGGAGGGCACAGGGTGGTGGGATGTGCAGAGGCAAAAGGCAGCTGAGCAGCCCCGTGGCCGTTCCCATCCAGCCCCTGACCTGCCTGTTCAGCAGAGCCATCGCTCTCCAGTAACCTTGGGAAGGCTCTTTGTGGAGAAGCATCGTTAGCAGCACCATAAATCACACTGCTGGCAAAGGAGTTCTGGATTTGGGATTTTGTGGGGTTGGAATCCCAGTGAACCACACGCTCTCACAAGGCTTTCAAAAGGGGGGAGAAGCAATTTTAACAAGCTTTTCCCTGGCTGTGTCCCAGCTCAGCTCCTCGCTGTGTTAGTTGTCTAAATGTGTCACCTAATTTGGTGGGGCTCTTTGCTTTGCAGTTCACCTTTTTTTTTTTTTTCCCCCCTCAAAAAAACCCTCTGCAAAACAACCCAAGAAAACTACAAATCCCTGATGTGAACTGAAAGGATTTAATCTTTCCTTGGCTCTTGTTACAGAGCTATAATCGCATTGCTTGCCCTGTCAAAGCCCATATACAAGACATGCTAGAGAACAAAGATCCAGGAGGATGGGCCACGAGCAGGAACACTAGTCGTGATGTAGTCAATGATTATTTTTAGCATAAATGATACGTTGTTATGGTGAATATGATTTAAAAAGTACGTTTTATTGGGGATAAAAAGGGAGAGGAGTAGAGCTCTCTGGAGCAGAGGTGGATTAGCAGTGGTTGAGAGAGGAAGTGGAGGTGTAATTTGGGGGCAGAAAGGCAGACAAGCCCTGGTGCAACTGCCCCCTCCCCTCTGAAGGATAAAATTCATTTCAGGTTTTATCTTTTATTTAAGGAGAAATCAAAAGAACTGGATAGGAATTAATCTTCACAGATTTAATTAGAAGGCATCAAAGGGTTTAATTGCAACTGAACATAAATCACAGTGGATATTCTCTGACTAATTTAGATAAGGTCACCAAGAAAATTAGTTCGGTGATGTCGGTTTGTCATAGCGGGGGGACATTTCAGTGCCTTTACTGGCTGGGTAGCAAATCCCACTTTTTCCCTTTCCCCAGGAACTGGAAGTGACCTTCCTTAGGCTTCAGCTGGATGGCTTCTCTGCAGGCTTTGATCTTGTCCTTGGGACCCTTAAAGGGAGGGGGTTTGGATTAAGAAAAAGCTAGTCCTGGATTCTGAGCCGGCTTTAAATACCTTCTGTGTGTTGTTGTGGCAGCTCAAGAAGCACAAGTGAGTTTGGAGCTGTGGGAAGAGCTGGTTCTGGCAGGCTGGGCCCTCACCTGTGCAGGTGTAGGCAGCCAGGTGACTTCAGGCTCTGCACTTCCATGCCCAGAATCTCCCACTGGGAAGGGAATATTGCCAGGATAACCTGGAGCAGCCCTTGTGTTCCTCTGTGCTGCAAAGAAGCCAGAGCTTCAAACCTCAGGGTCAAGGGAAGGTGGCCCAGAGCCGTCTCTTCCCAAGCTGGATGTTAACCAGCTGTTAATAATCATTATTTACTGGGAAAGATGAGCTGCTTTAACAGCATCTGTGGTGGGGGATGTTTGCTGGGCAGAAGTGGCCTTGTTGGGTTGGGTGAACAAAGCAATAATGACAATCTTCCTTTAATTTAGGATCTTTAATGAGTAAAAAATGGGTGGGACATTTGTTAACTCTGCCTTCAGCAAAATGGGCAAAGGCTCTGAAGGCTCAACTGGTGCTTCTAAGAGTTTATATAGCATGGTATTTAGAGGGGATACAGGAGAATGTGGCTTTTCTGGCTGGGACACATTTGTTCTAACAGGCAGTGCCTTGTTCTGGATGGTTTCAGGTTCAAATTATGGCATTTAAACAATTAAGTCTTGGTGGGGAGGGTGGTGGTGTTTGCTGCTAAGGTTGATGTGGTTTTACTGAGTGTCACCAAATGCTTTTGGAGGTGGTGTCAGACCCCCCTGCAGTCTGAAAATGTAGCTTTGGGGGTTTTTTAGCCCTTTTTTCTGTCTAGAGCACAGACAAGCATGTCTGACTGCAGCTGCAGGCAACAGAAACCAGGGGAGAGGACCCTGAAATGCAGAACTAGGCAGAGACACTTCTTACTCAAATCAGGGGCCAGGTATGCCTCAAAGCACCACCCAGAGTTCATGGGCAGTCAGGGAGGTGGAGGGGAGGGAGGGAGTCGTCTCTGCTGAATGAACCAAAGCTGGAGGGGTGACTTTTTTTTTTCTGTTTTCTGAGAAATACTCTGGGTGGATTATGACCCGTGGTCTGTTAGACTTGCCCTGGCTAGGACTCCTGAAAGGGTGTTCTGGCTCTACCTCAGAGTGGCTTGTGACATCCCAAACCATTCAAGGCTTGCAGGTGTCAGTGCCTGGAGAGAAGCAGCAGCTTCACAAAGAGGCCCTGGTTTCAGTAGCAGAAGTGAAAGGCTCTGAGCACTCTGCACAAACAGACTTGATTTGCCTACATGGCCTTACACACTCGGGGCTGAAAGTGCAATTACTCTTGAACTCCCTCCTGACTGGCAATAGGGGTCAGAGAGCATGGGAGGGCTGGGGGTTTGGGTAGCTCAGAGCCCCCCAGGAGCAGGAACAGCTGTACTTGACCAATGTAATCGGAGAGATTCACAGCCTTGGCTTTGATCAGTAATCCTCCTTCTGCAAGCTCCTGGAACAGGGAATCGATGCTCCTGCGGGCAAGACACATCACTCAGACACTGCAGGGCACTGCAAGTAAAAGCTGAGTCCTCCCAAAGCTGGACCAGCTTGAGAGTTGTTTGTTTCCTCAGCTTTATAAATGTACTGTGTAGCTCAGAGGTGAAGGTGATTAGTGCCATCAGTATGAAATCAATAAATACCATTTCCTGTGTGATGGCAAGGAGTCTTTTATTGCCTCACACACAGCATCTCTCCCTCTCCTGCTGACTGCATTTACCCATTTCCAGGTGACACAAGATCAGTTATGACTTGTGTAATAGACTCATTCATTAATATCAATTACTGGGAAATTATTTTTAGATTATACAATAATAGCACCCCTAACACTACTATACCTATTCACTTAGCCCTCCAATTAGTAGTAATTCATTAATTCTTTGTGGAATTTATAGTGTTTGCAATAGACAGCCTCATCTCTCCCCAGGAACACAGCAGGAGTGGCTCACTCAGAGCAACCAGTGACCCCCCCAGCTGCAGTGTCAGGACGTGGTGTGGCCAGAGGACAACAGGGGGCAAAACATGCACTGGAAGTGCTGCCCCCATCCCTGGGAGTGTCCAAGGCCAGGCTGGATGGGGTTTGGAGCAAGCTGGGACAGGGGAGGGTGTCCCCGCCCATGGCAGGGGGTGGGACAACATGAGTTTTAAGGTCCCTTCAAACCCAAACCATTGTGGGATTCTATAAAATGGGCAAAGTTCCCCAGTGGAACAGTTTCTTCCTGTCCCTGTTAGTGGCTGGAAGTAGCTCCCAATAACTGAGGATTTAATGGCCCTACACTTAGGTGTGGCTTTTTATTGGTATGGATGTCCTTTTGGGGTTCTAAGCATTAATTTCAGTGTTCCTGGCACTAGGTTCTAGATGGACACTGCCCTAAGGGTTGCATAAAATGACTCAGTCTGTTGGAAGCTCTTGCTGTATTGTTAGTATAAACAATACTGATTTCTATCTTTTTAGGTCTTTCACTGGTTTTGTATTCTTTTCTCTCAATATTTGAGCCTTTTTTTGGTCTTTCTCACCGATCCTATTTGGGACATCCCAAATACTTAATTATACAATAAATATTGTATTGTAAAAAATATTTAATAGTGCCTCTCAGCTGGTTAACAAAAGTACAGGTGTAATTTGAGGTCTGCAGCCTTTTTTCCATTTCAGCTGAGAAGTTCTATGTTTATGCAGTGGTAGTGGCAGAATTAATACAGGAGTAGTAACGAACTTTAATGCAGCTTCCACACTTGATTTTGCTGCTCTGCCTCTTGCTTTCCTTCTCAGTGGTTTTATGTTGGTATGCATCATAAAACAGGCAGAAGGTGGAATGGACTAAGCTGGCAGTTGTGTTGGGAGTGTGGCTTCTCCTTTTCCTGTCTTGTTGTTTTTCCTGTGCAAGTTTAATGATGCATGTCCTGAATTTGCCCCAGATAAGTGTGATGTGACCAGTCTGACTGAACCCCCCTGTGCCAAAGCAGAGGTGAACCTGAGCTGCTCTTGGTTATCCCCGAGATACTCAGCAGGGAAGAGCAAAGCGTGGAGCCAAAATGCCAGAGGAACTCTGAAGGTCAGCCACTGAAAAGTTTGGGTTCAGCTGGCTGTGTGTTAGGTTTGAATATGCAAAGTGTGTATGTGCAAGGGTAGTTTTAAAAGCATGGACCACATGCACCCCTGTTGGACTGTGGCACTGCTCTGCCAGAGATTGTGCTGTTACAGTCCAGGAGATGAGCATTTTAAATAATGGAGAGCTTTTATCAGAGCTCAGGGACTGTGTGCAGTGGCAGCACAGCTGATGGAGTGCAGGTCTGCTGAGTGTGAGGGGGTGTGGGGATGAACCCCTTGGGCTCTCCTGCAGGGATGGAGTGTCTGCCCCAGTGGTGGGACCCTCTGGGGGGGTGTGTACAGGTGAAAAGTGGCTGGATTGTCAGTGAGAGCATCGTGGGCTCGTGGAAAATGTTGTGTCAAAAGCAGAAATCCTCCCAACAAAATAAATGTGCTTGAAAGAGCAAAGGTACTCAAGAAATGGCCAGGTCTGCAGAACTCTTATTAAATTAATTATTAAATCAGACTGATTCATGACCTCAGCCATGAGGGTGGTTTATGGAGTTCGGGGGTCTGGCTGCAGCCTCCCTTCAGCTGGGATGGGAAACCAGAGGATCAACCAGCCTGCCAGGTGCTGCTGCACCTGCGGAGAGGATGGGAGAGGGGCACATGGGGCCAAGATCCTGCCTAAATGTTGCTGTGCTTTGCTCTGCCAACTGGAGTTCACCTGCCTGAAGGTGGTGGGGACTGGTCCTGGTGGTCGTGTCACTGCAGAATGGGGGTTTTAACTTGTATGTGCTGCTGGAGGTGAGGAAGGACCTGAGCTGCAAGAGGGGTCTCTCCTTACCTGTCAGGAGTTAGGTCCTTCTCCAGCTCGGGTATCTTCTTCTTCGTGGACGTCTTACCTGTCTGAGGACCACAAAGGCAGGCAGGAATTAGTGACCTGAGCACTGATACACAGACTGGAATGTCCTGAAGCAAAGTGAGGGCAAGAACAGCCCTTGTTTGTGTTGGAATGTGGCCCCTGGTACTGAGGGAACCCAAAGGGAAAAATCCTATCCTTAAACAGCATTCCCACCCCTTCCAGGAGGCTACACAGGAAAGAATCCCAGGGCCATTTTACTCCAAGGGGAAAAAAAAAAAAACCCAAAAAAATCCTTCCTTTTGACTGGATATTAGACAAATTCTTTTCCTGGCACAGCTGCCCAGGGCAGGGGTGGGATCCCCATTCCTGGAGGGATTTAAAAGCTGTGTGGATGTGACACCTGGGGACATGGGTCAGTGGTGGCCTTGGCACTGCTGGGTTAAGGGTTGGACTCCACCAGCTGAGGGGGCTTTTGCAACCTTAATGATTCCATGAGTCTTTAAGGAGCACAGCTCTGTGGGTGAGGGGCTATGGCCCTTCCCCAAGAAGGAAGCAGGAAGGAACAGGGTGTGGGGTCCAAGTAGCTGCTCCTGAGACTGTTTATGTCTCTTTTTATATTGAAATGAAATTATATAAGCAACTTCCCTGAGGGGAAAACCTCCTGAGACTCTGGCTCCCCTCCTAACCATTAGACATCCTCCTGCCTCAGGGAAGAAGCTTGAAGAGGTCAGAAAAAACCACGACCTGCTCTTTCCATCTTTTTGCCACGCTTTCACTGTGGAAAGATTTTGACTTTTGTGATTTGGTTTCTTTACGTGTTGCAAAAAATCCTCGTGGAAAGCATAAATAAGAAAGATGTGACTCAGGGTTGTCAGCCCCCCCACCCACCCCTTAATGACAGCTCCCCAGCCATAAGGATGGTCAGGGATAATTAGCAGTGGGGAGGGCATCATTAATCCGTGTTGGTGCCCTGTGCTTGGGTCCTTGCAGAGTTATTGCAGTGGAACTATTCCCACAGCACTGTCTGTGCACCAGGGGATTGCTGCAGCAGCTTCCAGTTAAGCACATGCTTAAATGCTTAGCTGAGCAAGACAGCTTATTCTTTCCCAAAGTTGGTTTGCCTCCCTGGAAACACGGTCCTTTACTTGATTGTTTTGATGATGGTGAACACTTCTGCAGAGCTCTGGGGGCTGCCCTGTTGAGTTAAAAAGTCCCACCCAATTATCTGGAAAATGCTGAGCTCTTTACAGAATGGATCAGCAGCCTTCAGAAACAGACCAGTTAAGTTTTCAAGGATAGGCACAATGTAAATAACCTGTGGGTCAGGCACCTGTTACTGTTTATGATGCCACAAAGACAATCCCGATGGAAATGTAACCTAAAGCCGTGCTGTGTGGGTAAACTGCCTGGGAAAAGGGGAAGTTTTCCAGGTTGGGGTTAGAATAATGCAAACAACTCTGTATTTGCAGAGCTGTACCTGGGGTGTTTTTTTTCACATAAATAAGTCTGGCAGCAAATACTCATCAGGATGTGCCAGTAAGACTTTGTTTTAAAGCAAAGGAATGGGAAGAAGGCATGTGCTGGCTCTTCTAACAACTGAGGTATCGAGACTGTCATCGGTTTGTTTTTGCTGTTCCTCCAGTTTTGCCTCTTTAACCTTTCTTCCAACAAGCCAGAAATCACATATCCTGGGGTCTGACTGGGGTGAAGAGCTTGTTTCTACCTATGTAAAGACACTAAGCATATGTTGAATTTATTGGCCAAGTGGTATTGTCCTCAAGGCAGCCTCATCAGTGGAGTAACTCAAACAGAAATGAACTATGCAGGGGGAAAATGTGTTTTCCAAATTAACATCGGCATTTGTGGGAAATTTGGCAAAGGCTGAGATGTGATAAAGGGAGATATGAATTGTAGACAATGGCCTGGCTCCAAAATGCCTTATTGGGAATGGCTTTTATTTAGAAAATGATAATGTTTAATGAATGTGAACATGCTTGTTGTTTGTAAGGGACACTCCTGCTTTCCCTCTGACATGTCAGTCCAGCTCCTGTGCAGCCATCCTGTGGCTCAGGTATCTGATATCCCCATGGAGTGAACTGCATGGGATGGGAGCTGGCAGGAGGCAGAGGACAGTGCCCTGTGCTCGTGGGGTGTCTTGTCTTGCTGTGTGGGCTCAGGAAAACATTTTTGGAGAGCTCAGAGGCTGCTCTGAGCAAACCAGACCCGATTTCAGGGCAGAGTGTCTACCTCTGGAATGGCCCCAGAAGGGAAAGGGTATCCCAAATGTCTCACTGAAGGGAACTGTCCCACCACACTGGAGCTGCAGGATCTGTGTCCCCCTTTGTGTGTGGTCACACAAGCCCTGCTGCCATCAGCTGCCCACAGCTACTGCTGCCAAGGAACAGAAAACCAGAGAACAGCCTGGTTTGGAAGGGGCCTCAAAGCCCATTTCATCCCACCTCTGCCCTGGGCAGGGACACCTTCCATCAGTCCAGGTTGCTCCAAGCCTTGTCCAACCTGCCCTTGGACACCTCCAGTGTCCCAGCATTCGCTTGTGAGATGTCCCTCTCCGTGTTTCCTGCAGGCTCCCTCTTGGAGAAGGACCAGGAGGAAAGTGCTCTTGTGATTTAAGGGAGATAGGCAGCAGTTGGGCTGGTTTTTGGTGGGTTCCTTGGACCATGTGTGGTGCTTGGATGGGAGGTGAGCAGGTTCACATTTGCACTGTGTGTGGGTTGAGAAGTCTCTTCTGGCAGTGCTGAGATAAAATAAGCAGATTTGAACCCTTTTAGTGGAAAAGTCCTTAGACAAAGATGTTCCCTCTGATTAATGAGCTCCTGCCAAATGAGGGGCTATGATGTGTAATCCTGGTGGGTTTGGGTACACCCAGACTGCTGAGAGCTCTGGGTGCCCATCCAAACCAGCCACGGAAAACCCAGCAGGATTTGGGAGTCCCACCCCCAAACCCAGCCTTGCCTCGGGTCCCACCTGGGGCTTTGCTCTTGTCGAGTCTTTAGACAAGTCACTTGTGGTTTTCTTTGCTTCTGCCCAGCTTCACCAAAGAGGGACCTCTCCAAAGCTGTGCTGGGAGACCAGCAAGGCAGAAGCAATTTTTAGGCACTCAGGTTCTCATGTCCGCTCTCTTTGTTTCGGTGTTTGCCTCTGACCCCTGGCCATGCCTTTGGGTGTGTGTTCATTTCCAGTGCATTGCTTTACCTGCAGTGGGATTGCAAACAAGTCCTTGGGGAGCAGAGCAGGAAAAGCAGCACAATGGACTTGATAAAAAGCACTTTGAGAAGTTCTTAACTGTAACTTCCATGTCATCGGGTGCCATATTCCCCTCTAGGAGGCAATCTCCCTTCGAGTCTTTCCTCAGCCTGGCCTTATACAGGTCCTTACAGTCCCAGGTTGGTCTGGAGACCAATGAGACCCATGAGAGGAGCAATGTGCCTTTTCACCCAACTTCACTCTTCCACGGAGGTGGCCAAGGGGGTTGTTATCTGCAGGAGCAACGAGAGCAGCTCTTGGTGTAGGGTTAAGTGTCAGCTTTTAGCAGTAAGTGGTATTTGAAGATTTGGGAGTCGGTGATAAAGTTCAGCCTGGAAAATGCAGTGCTGGAAGGGAAGGAGGGGCTGTGGGTATGCCTGGAGCTGGTAAGCCTTGTTTATCTAAGGCTGAGATGTCTGAAACGCTGTGATTGTAAGGGAGAAATTGCCTTCCTTGTTCTTTAGAGTCCAAGTCCAAAATGCCCTTACTGAATTCCACACAAAAGCAACTCCCAAACAGGATTTCAAGCTCAAGTTATTTCCTGAGAATCAGGCACATTATTTTTAATATGGACTTGACAGAAATTTTCAGAGCTGTAAACCATTTATCCTAAGGTGTGCTTGAAAGGGCAGAGGGACATCTACCCTCATCTCCTGACCAAAAAAAGCCCTGGTTCTACTGCTGGGTCTCCCTGCAAAGAAAATAGAAGAAATCCCTCCTTAAAGCAGAGGGGATGGCCAAATGTGGCATCAGGAGCTTGGGCTGACTGTCCCTAGGTACAAAATTCCCCTTGTAAGAGTTCTCTTAGGAACTACCCTTTCAGTGCCCGCTCCCCACTGACAGAGTGCAGGAAAAGCTCTGATTCCTGAGGAATGCTGAATCCTCCTGAGAGTGCTCTTTGTGCAGAATGTCCCTGTTTTGAGGGAGGGATGTTTGACATCCCAGTCCAGATGTGCCCATCCACTGTTATTCCATGTTGTGCATGGTTGGGGGGCACATGTGGCACCCAGAGCTCTTCTGCTGAGAAATAAATTAAGAAGCTGCTCCCTAAACCTTCCAGCTTGCGTTACTCTTCTCAGACAGACCACTTTGCTAAAGCAGGTCTGAGGTGCACAGGCAGGCACACCTTGGGTTGATTTGTCTGTGATACTCATGCAAATACTAATTGGAAGAAGTCTTTGCTGATGCTGACTGGACATTTCAAACAGTTCTGCACAGCAAAGATGTGTTTTGGCTAACACTGGATCCTTCCTTCCATTCCCCACCCATCAAATGGGACTGTTTTGGTTTGGGTGGGAGTTATTTTTAGATAAAACCTTTAAGGAATTTGTATTATCTAATTAGTCCTTCTTTCTCTCAGGCTACTGGCACAACTTGGGAAAACAAAAGTTAGATAATCTCCTTCCACCCTAATCTATTCCGACACTACATGGAAGGAAAAATAGCCCAACCCACCCCCCAACATAAAGCTCTAATTCCAGTGAGGTGTTTGAAGCAGGGCACTGACCAGCTGATCTGAATGTCTGCCCATAAACGCTTTGGGAAGATTGTTGCAATATTTTGTTTATTTTAAGCTTCCCTAATTCTGAAACAGATTTAGGAATCCAGTTGGGGTTGTTCCTCAGAGTCAGTCCAGTCTTTTGGCTTTGGATTGTCCTGCACAATGTTTGTCAGGTGAAAGAGCATTTTTAAAGATAATTTGAGTAGAAGTAGAGCAAGTATTTTCATGCTAAAAGGATTATAGAAATGAAATACAACAGGAGATTAGGCTTGGCTATTTGCCCTGAGGATTTTAAGTGGCTCTGCTGATTGAATGGTGGGCTCTGTAAGCTCAGAGTTGTTTTGCACTGACATGATCTATAGCTGAAATCCTGGGGTAAGGAATTCAGGCAACCACGAGCTGTGCAACTCCTCAGGTGGTAATGGTGTGGAACTGGATGTGAACATGACATTTGCTGTGTTTCAGAGGGGTTAACCTATTGATAGACCTAAATGAACTTGGCTTAATTGCAAATTCCCAAACCCTTCAGTTGTAGGTAGTAACATAATATGTACTTATGATCTGTGTGGTGTGAGAGACAAATGAAATGTTACACCAAAACATTCAAAGGCATTTGTTTTTTTGGTGTATGATTTTGAAACACATTAACCAGTCCTTAGTTAGGAGGAAAACAGCAGCTGGAAAACTTGCTGGCCTCCAGGTCTGTGTCTTCCTGGGAAAACTGTACTAATCTCAAACTGGACACCTTAAAGAGAGCATTTTCCTGTTTGTACCAGGGGACTTCACGAGGGTGAAAACCTGATCTATCTTGTAATGATTTACCTCTGGGAATAGTTCAACTAGTCCGAAGCAGTATTTATAAAATTCAAGAATAAGAGCTAAAGGAGAAGGCCTTGAAAACAGCCAGAGGTGAACAGAATTTGGAGTGTTTCTGACTCGGGATTGGCTGCATGTTTAGGGTGGACACTTTGATGTTGGGTCTGAGAGGGTTTGCTCTTCACACTGCTGTTCCTGGGCAGAGCTGAGACTGACCCCAAACCCTCCTGCCTTGGCTGCTCTTACCTTTTCAGCTTTCCCCCCTTTTTTCTGCGTGCCAACCTTCTCTCCATCCACATGCACTTTGAGATTCCTCACTTTCTCTTCCATCAATTTATCAACCTGTCCAGACAAACACAGTGGAATCTTCTTCAGTTTTCTGTTCTGCCACCTCACCTCAGATAAATGTTCAGCTAAACAGGTGTTAAAGCAAAGAACAGGGAGAAGGGACTCTGGAAGGAGGGAAGGTCTATGCCAGGGCCACTTCTTAGAGCTGGAGAGAAACACAGCCAGGTAATGCACATGATTAGTGTCCTCTCCCCATTGTAAGCACACCTGCACTCTGATCTCTTCCTCCACTTCTTCACGCTTCCCTTCTTTGATCAGCTCCGGGTCGTGATCCTGGAAAAAATCCAATCCGTTGTCTCTGTTCTGCCAAAAGACTGTTCTCCAAAAGAAAGAAAAAAGAGGGAAAAGTTACAGAAGCCAATGCTTTCTCCGACTGCTTCTGGAGGCAAAAAATGGGTAGTTGCAGGCAGCTTTTATGAAATTATTAGCTGTGTGAAAGCAGCAGGCTCCAGGGACCCGTACCAGGTTCAGAGCCCTGTTGTGTGTGTTAGGGATCTGTAAATCTGGAGGTTAAGGGTTTGCTTTTTTTTTTTTTGCCTTAGGCTGCAAAATGGTATTGGATTTCAGGAGGATAATGGGATCCTGAGGTTGCCGTTGGGAGGCTGTGAAGTTGAATGCCCAGACTGGTGTTGATCTTCAAGCACAGTCTCAGCCAAACCACATCGTGCCCGATGCTGGCGTTATTTCCCTCTGCCTCATTGCACAGGGCTTAAATCTTTGCCACGAGGAAGGCACACAGATGCCTCCTGCCCTGAGGCTGTGCTCTCCAAGGGTGTCTCCTGGCTGGCACGATGAGGGACTCCCTTGGGGACCAAAGGAAGGGGTCTGATTTAAACCACAAGGTTCCCTCTGCTCCAGTTACCCGGTGTTAAGTTAAAACTGCTGCAAACTTCTGGCTTGGCCTTTGTGGCATTTCAGAGAGGCTGAAATATGGGCCAGGGGCATAAAAACCTGCCCTGGGCAGGGGAAAGGGGAGTGTGACAGAGCCACAACCTGGGTCTGACCCACAGGAGGTGCAGGGCCACGCAGAGGTCCCACTGGGGGCATTTTTAAGCTTGATGCAGGAACTCAGAGGCAGAGAGAGGGCCTTCCAAAAGGGGCAACACCCACTGGATGCAGCACCTGTGTTCTGAAATGTTGTGATAAGGAGACCCAATACCCAGTCAAAGCAAGCCTGTGCAAAGCAGTGACCCCCAAATCCCACTTCTGATAAGGTGCCCAGTGGTGCTGAGGTGCAGCTCCTCAGTTCAGTTGGGGTCAACTGCAGTTTGCTTTCCAGAAAGGAAAATCAATGAAGTCTGAGGAGCTCAGTGCACATCTGAGCTTGCATTAGCAAAGTACCTTTTTAAATGGAAACACCTCCTTTTTTTTCCCCTACACTTTATACTAATTAGAAGGAAGACAATTTGTGTCTTGCATTCCATGCCCTGACAGTGTCTTCCTGAAGGGCAGCTCGTGTCCAGCAGCGGGTGCTGATTCAGCTCCCAGAGGATTTACAGGGACAGCTTTGCACCCTGAGCTCCTCTGACCCTGCTCTGTCCGAGTTCCTCTCCCCTGTGCCCCCTGCCATACCCAAGGCACTGTGAATTCAGGGAGGTTTCCCAGCACCCACAGGGGATTATTCAAGTTTTAGCCCAGTTAATACAAGACTTGCTGCTATTTCCCCCTGCTCCAAATGTTCAGAGCCAGATGATGTGCAGAGTGTTGGGGGGGTTTGCACACAGGGAATGGTTTTTGCAGGTCAGTGGTGGTAATTTCATGACTCAAAATGGTGCAGATGGAGAAGGACAGTGGATATTTGGGTGATGAAAGAATCCCAGAAGTAGAAACATGAATTTTTTCAAATTACTTGTGGGTCATCAGGTGGCATTGCAGATGTCATGTAATATTTCAGGGGGAAAAGCTGGTTTGCCTTAGTTACAAGGTACCTCCTTCAGGCTGGAATTCCAGCCCTGGGGAGAGGGAATGTTGCATAAAGGAGTTATGTGAATTTTTAAACACTTTCCTGACTGGGTCAACAGGTTGCAAGTGCTATGTTTTCACAGGACTAGGAGGATTTAGATATTTATTTTTCATAAGGGGATCCATAGATTTTTATTATGCTTTTTTTTCCATAATTGATTGTTGTCATTTTGTAAATTGATTAGTGGTTAATCCCCACTGCAGGCAAACCAGTGCCAGTCCCCACAGAGCTCACCTGGCAATCCCAAGTGTTATATCAGCCACTAGGATGGAGTGCCTAGTTTTAGTAAAGTGATCAAAACCTCTAAGGTGTTACATGCTCTGTTATTCTTTTATAGATCAACAGAATGCTTCAAAGCTAATTTTAAAGGGCGGTCAGGAGGCTAAGGATGTTCTGTTTTCACTGGCTGGTGTTTAGTTACAGGCAGGGTCATCCAGCTCCAGGAGCTATTTCTGTGTGTGTGTGTGCAGTGCAAATTATGTCACCTTTTCTAAAATAGTGGATGCTTATTTTGGGATCATTTTTGATGCATAACTAGCTCAGGGCTCAAAAGGAACCCGCCAGCCCACTAATGTGACTCCCACCAGCAGCCTCTCAGCTCTGCACATTAGTAGGCAATTCCAATACCCCTGAATTTCAGAGAACACCCTGTGAGTAATAATTGCAATACATTTATTTAAAGCACAAAGCTTTTCTTAGAGGGGCTCATTCCAACCTCCTGGCCAAAGGGTTGGAATCTTTTGGTGCCTGGCTAAAAAATGCACAGCATTGCCACACCTTAAAGGCTGGGCCATGGAGTGGTTGGGTGGAACTTGAGTGAGTCAGAAATATCAACTGGTCATCTGTAAAATGGGAAAAATAGCCCATTGCTGCCTCCCAGCACAGGGCACTGCAAAAATAACCCCAGAAGGGGCAGGTAGTGGCTCAGACACTCCTGCTGCTCCAGGGTGACAGGACGTGTCTCACAAAGCAGCTATTTCCAGCAATGGTATTTAAAACGAGTGTTTTGGAGCTTGGCAAATGTAGTTTAGCAACTAGAAAAACTGCCAAGCAGAGTTCTGGAAGAATAAAAAAAAAGCCTTCATGAATTCCAGGCAGGTTTGGGAGAGGAGGAAAAAACATGGGGGGAAAGTTTGCACCTGAAATGTTTACACTTTGGCAAAACCTAAACTATACATATAAATATTTAAGTAACCTAAGCACGAAGTGTCAGTTTCAGGGGATGGGAAGAGCTTAAATTGTAAGTGTTGTGTGTTTGTGACAAAACAAAGATGTTTGTTTGGTCAGCTATTGTTTTGGTAAACTTTGGACGCCCTTATAGGCACTTCAGTGATTCCATTGTAGGCATCTGATACAAACCTTTCTGAATTAAGCTCCCTTTAATTATGTTTTCAAGGTTTATGCATTAATAAATCTGAGCTGCTTTGCAAGTGCTGATAGTGACTTATTTCTACATCAGAATAGAAAAAATTCCCAGTGTAGAAAGACCAAACTCAAACTTGTTTCTTCTGCTACTGAGATGAAAGCAGGCTAGGATTAAAAATACCACTGCTCTGGTCTGATGTTGTAGATTTGGTTCTGGAGCTCGTGGTCAGGCTAAATGTAAAATAACTTTGAACAGCCCAGGGAGTGTTGTTTGTGTCCTGCAATAAACACACCAAGTGGAATTAACAGCTCTTTACTAAAAATAAATGTGGTTTCAAATGGACTTGGTTCACTGGGAGAAAAGGAGGTGGGAGGGAAAAAAAAACCCCTGAAGTTTAACTGCCCAGCTCCAGAGTGACTGTGCCCCAGGCAGAGCTGCAGGGGTTCTCTGGAGCCTGCAAAGAGCCCTTTCCCCTCGGAGGGGCTCTGGTTGTGCTCAGCACTCACCCCAAGGGCCAGCACAGGGAGCTGAACCTCGGCAGGGCTCCCAGCAGAGTCCTGCTGGGATGGCAGCTCTGGGGCTCAGGTGGAGCTCAGGTGACAACCCACGTCCCCTCTGAAACATCTGACTCCTCCTTCCTTGGGACAGCTGTGAACTTTGGGAGCCTCCACTGCTATTCAAGTGACCTTTTGCTTCATCCCAACCCACAGGACCTCTGTGCTGGTGCCCCCACCTTGGGGGGACCCCAGTCTTGCTATGGTTGGGTTGGGGTTCAGGTGCCACTTCACCCTGAGAGCCCAGCAGAGCACAGCTGATGTTCTTGGCCAGCCAAGGAAAGAAGGATGGATGAATTTGATCCTTATCTCAAACTCCTGCTGACTTGAGTGGGGTTCTGACGTAGCTCTCAGGGGCAGAGTCTGGCATGAAAAGCTCCTTTTCAGCTATAAGGCTGCTTTTTGATTTATAATGGGTAAGAAAACCCTAATTGGTGCCAGGCAGAGGGCAGGCAAAGCTGCTGATGCACGTTTAGCACTTTGGACACTTCTGTCTCCCCAAACCAGGCGGAAAACCTGACACCAGGAATTCCTCAGCAGGAGGGAAGAGTGGGGGCTTCTCACGTGAGGAATTTGAGCAAGGCACTAACCCTGCAGAGGGGAGAGCAGAAAAGACACTTTTCCACACGGTGTTGGAATAGAAGCTGCATGAAATGCAGCAAAAATAAGCCCATCTCCAGTTGAGACAAGGGCATGACTCCCAGGCTGGCACAGGTGGTTGTTGGCTCACTTGTGGTGCACATTTTAAGAGACAATTGGAGTTATCAAGAGGAGAGGATAGAAGAGAGCTGGAAGAGAACAAAATGCCCTTTTATGATTTGGGGTTTGTATTTTTATTGGGAAGTCCCTGCTTTTGGGGGCTCCCTCAAAGTGGAAAACCAGCTCTAAGTCTGGGCTGTGTTTATTTCTCACTCTTGACAAAAAGCAAGTATGTTCCTTGTTCTGCAGGATTTTTCAAGGCTCTGCTTGAAAAGATCCTCCTCCTAAGACATTTAATCAAAATCAATTTTAGTAGCTGGTGAAGGTGAAAGAATCCATGGACTCTTTCCATGAGTTCCCCCTCATGGAGGAGACAGGACGGAGTTACAGGAGTAGGAAAACATTGATGCTGAAGCTTGACCTACAGGATTGTGCTTGGGAATTATGAGCTGTTCACGTGTCATTTTTGTTGCCCTCAGAAGATCCAAAAATGCCTTTACATGTTTATTGAAGCACTTTGCTACTAGTTTGTTTGCTTTCACCCACTGAGCCATGTACAATCAGCTCAATGATTTTGACAGATTCCCAAGAATTTTCTGGAAAACTCCCTTCCTAAACACCATATTTTTACTCAAATGTCCTCATTTCTATGATGTTCTGTAGTTTGGGCAGCTGCCCATTGACCTCACAGGAATGACACTGAGGTTAGCTGGAGGTTCCAGCTGTAATTGTTATCAGTTCCTACTGACCTTTGTATTGGCTGCTTCCTTCCTCCAGCATGGAGAGGAAATTACTGGGACCCATTTTCCAGCCTTCATCCACTGCCTGGATTGGGAGGAAGGTGATAAGAAAAAGTGTTGGCAGCATTGTTCCACGGGATTGTAGAGTGGGCTGGAAGGGACTTGAAGCCCACCCAGTGCCACCCCTGNACTGGGAAGCCATTCCCTGTGTCCTGTCCCCTCCACCCCTTGTCCCCAATCCCTCTCCAGCTCTCCTGGAAGCCCCTTCAGGCAGTGGAAGGGGTTCTCAGGTCTCCCTGGAGCTTTCTCTTCCCCTGGTGAGCCCCCCCAGTTTTCCCAGCCTGGCTCCAGCCCTGGAGCATCCCTGTGACAGATGGAAAGGGGTGTCTTCTTATCAGTGAACCTCCTGATGTCACAAGAGTTAAGCTCTGGCTTGTTAGAAGATGCAGTGCAGGCAGGAGACCTGCAATATTTAAATTACTATTTTTTCCCCTTTTTTTTTTCAGTTACTCTGCTATTGCCCTGTTTCTGAAACAGTTTAATTTCATTGGCCCAGTATTTATGATGAAAAAGATTGCCAGAATAGCCAAGTTTTTTTTTTTTTTTTGTATTGGTCTTAAGTCTCAAAATGTTAGGTGGGTAATAGTTAATAATGGGAAATCGGGTCAGTGTCTGGGGAAGAGGTGACGGTGGGTTTGTGCAGGACAGCACAAGGGGGCTCAGGCTCTGCTGAGTGGGCTGTAAACCACTTGCCATCAGACAGCAAGATAGAAAAAGCAGCTCCTGGGGTAACTGAATCCAAATCCCCAAATCTGCCCTGTGATTAGGTGCACATCTGCCACCTGCAGAGTTATTAAGTCTGTTTTTAATTGAAGTATTATTGCACTAATTACAGTTTGGGCCCAGAAGGACATGAACAACCTAAATACATTTTTCACTTCCACCCTGAGCTCCACAGATGCATTTGGAAGAGCCTCAAGAGTTTCCTGACTGAACATCAGGACCTGTTTGGGTCCAGTGCAAGGAAGAGTTGAGGATTTGAGCTCAACTCACCAGTTTCTCAGATGTGTGTTCCCAGTTTTACAGGGTGTAGCATTTTGAGATTCATCCTTGGATCTTTAGCAGTGGGCAGCATCTGTTTGACCAGTTTGCCATGATGTTTTATAGAAAATGATTAAACCCTGATGTTCTGAGAGGAAATACTGGGAAGTGGTAACTATTAAAAACCCCACCAAACAAATCCCCCCTCCCAAACCAGCCTAAAAATGGGTTATTCATTTTAAGCCTCTTAATAGCATGGGCCACATGAATGTTTCTTTTATTGTTGTAAATAAGCCAGTGAATCATTTTAGTTATTTGCTTCAGTGATTTTCTATGTTGGTATAAATAATATCATTGTGTCAGTCGAATTGGTTTGATCCAAGCCCCCTGTGCAGGGTCTAAAGGACAACTGCAGGGTGCTGCTCTGCCTTCCCCTTGCCTCAGTGAAGAGCCCAAGAGTCAATATAGTAACAAGGACTTCTCCTCTGGGCCCAGGGCATGTCTTTTGGTGCTCATTGACTGGTTCTGTGCTTGCTCTGTGTTAAACGTGTTAAACCACCTTGAACCAACACCGTACGTGTGGACCTAAGCAGAAACATGGAAATGAGTCTGTGTTTCTGAGGCTTTCCAAAGCTCTTCCACTGGCAGGGAAACCCAAACTGCCTGCTCTGTGTGCCTTTCCCATGGACATTTCCCTGATGGGTTTCACTGCAGACAAGGGGTGTGTGTGTCTCTGGGGAGCATTTTTGCCTCTGGAGAGCAGGGATGGGGATGGGCAGCCCTGCTGGGGTTCAGGGGGACCGGCAGCAGCCCAGGCTGGCCCTGCTGCTGAAAAGAGGGATTATGTGGGGATGGAGCCGTGGGTTGTTTTCCTTAAGGGCCTGATGGGAAATCAAATCAGCACCTTGCAGAGAAAAGAAAGTGAAGCAGCTTTGATACCAAATCCTCTTTGTGAAGATTGCTATCAGGCTTTTCAGAAATGCTTAAATTTCCTTCTGGGATCAAACTTCTGTTTTCTTTAAGAGCTGGAGTTGGGAGCAGAGCTTTTTTCCTGCCTGCATCCCTATGACTTATAGCCTATACTTATTTTAATAAGAGTCCTGCTGTTAGAACTTTTCCAAATGCTTCTCAACCAGTCTAAGATAGTATTTTTTTTTCCCCTGTCAGTGCTGTAACCTTGGAGAGAATGTTCCCTTTGTTCTTTCTCAATGAACCATAGAGAACCTGATATAATGGCTCAGAATTTTACTTGACAGGACTTGTGATGGGTGACGAGATGAGAATGACATGAAGTTACAAACCCCCAGAGCTCTGTGCTGTTATTCCACCCCATTCCAAAACAACTTTGCAGGGGCTCTGAGGGGACTGAGATGCATTTTTGGTGGTGTTGGCTCTTACCTACTGAAATGTGCACGACAAGGAGGACCCAAATTTGCCCTGTGCCAGTCGGGTTTGGAAGCAGAGTGAGTTGCCATCCAGTTTCAGGGGCTTGGGTTGGGTTTGGCCTTTGGAGTGTGCCTGAAATGCCTCACTTTGACTTAGACTGAAGGGTCTGGAAGAGCCTTTTTCATCCACTGAGAGACAGTGAAGTGGCAGCAACAATCCCCTTCCTCTGCTTGGGGTGAGATGCCCTCAGTGATGCTGGGACAGTGTCCCCCTGAGGATAAGGGGCTGCAAACGTGTCACCACAACCTAGAAACGTGTCCTGTTTGCAGAGGAGCAGCCACTGCCCCTCCTACTCACTGAGGAAAGGTCAGGCTTGGAGTGTGAAAAGCATGTTTGTGTGTGTGCCCCTCCAGCTTGTCATCTACAAAGGGGGGGAAAAAGTCCCACCCTAACCCCCCAAATACTGCTTTATGTGACTCAGATCATGTTCTTGACCAGCAAAGACACTGAGTTAGTTCGCAGTTAGGTATCTGCCTCCCAATTAAGTTGACTGATGCTTCCTCGATTTAGGTTCCTGGCTGGATGTTAGGAGAGCTTTGGGCCAGATTAATGGATGTTGTCCAAGAAAAGCATCTTTTTTTGATACATGTTTGTTCTAGGGTTAGGCCTTAAAATTAATTTGTGTAAAACTTGCAGTGAAGCTTTGCCCTAGAAAATTCACCCTTCTCCTCCATATATTCAGTGAGAGATTAATGACCCTTATTAAAAAAAAATAAAAATATTGTTTCAACTTTTGTTTATACCAAAAAAGTAAAGGAGAAAAAGAAAATCTGCTGCTTCAGCAAAAGCCTACAATTTTGGTGGCATAGCTTGCTTTTGAAGATGCCCTTTGGTCACTGCTCTGCTTCCCAGGTGTTACTGTCTGAGGAGCTGCCCCTGAAATAATTTGGAAGTGTGCCTTCTGTGAAACCAGCCCTTTACACCAGAGATTTCAGGGAGTGTGTGGACACTGTGGTGTCCACTGTGAACTGAAGCAAAAGCAGCAGGGCATGAGGGCTGGAAATGCATCACTCACTTACGGGCTTGTGAAAAACAAGGTGCTGCTGCTTAACACAGTTTAAAAACTTAGTTTGAGATCACAGGAGCTCTGAGGTGGGTTCCTGAGTGAGCCTCAGGCTGTGGGGGTGGCAGAGCTGCCCTCTCTGTGCCCACACTGCAGTGGCACTGCCTGGCTGGGGGTCTGGGCACCCCTTGGTACCCAACTTGCTCTCAAAGCCCTCCGTGTACCTTTGTCCCCCCCTCTGTCTCTGCACCAACACCATCTCTTCCCACCCAGCTCACTCATGGCCATGGCTGTGATGTTTCCCCACTTCATCCAAGGCTGGGGGACTGTCCCCAGCCAGGGTTTGTCCCCTGAGCCTGGTGGGCAGAGAATCACCAGGTACCTCCCCACGCTGCCCTCTCGTTGCCTGCACTGCAGGAGGCATTACCTTCTTTCCACCTTTCTCGGGCTTTTTTTCTTTGGACTTCTCCTTCTCTCCTTTTTCCTTTTTCCCCTTTTGGTCTGTTTTCTCCATCATCTGCTTGGCAGCAAGTTCTTCAGCCACCTGGAAGAGACACCCAGGGCTGTGAGGTGCTGGGGGGGGTGTTTCCCTGGGTGTGGGGTGTATTTTCCCTTCCTCACTTCCACCTTTCCAGTATTGGGGAAACCCTCTAAGAATTCCAGAGTGGCTGGCCATTACAGAGAAGCCCTTTTACTGGGGGCACTCCCACTGCAAGCTCTACCACAGGTGCTGCCTCTCCCAGCAAATCATTAGGAGAGGGGGGGTTTTGTGTCCCACACCACGAGGGCTTTCATGGAGTAAGACTGACTCCTGAAACCAGCCAGAAGCACAACACTAATGATATACAACTTAAAGTTCTCCCTGGGCTCGGCCTCAGGTTGTGAATTTGTGCTGGTGTTTCTAAGGCAGACAGATTTTTATAGAGATGCATTTTGAGAGGTTGCCCTGAGGCGTGTCTGATTTCAATGTGTGCCTACAGGCTGAAACTGTTCTAGTGGGTGAGGGAGCTTGGATAGAGAGATTGTGCCCAGCTCTGACAGATCCACATGGACAGCAGCTGATTACTGGGTACAGCTCCGATTTCCATAACCTCAGTTCCTGGCCATTTGTACTTTATTGCCTGAAAAAGGCGGAGGGTGAAATTTGCTGTTTCCACCATTGTCTTGTTTCCAGGCACGTCTCCTTGTGCTCTCTTGTCCCTGAGAGGAATTCTGAGATCACTTTCTGATGAGTGTAAATCAGAGAATCTCTGGTTGTTGAAGTTTATTAATGGATCACTGATATTGGCAGTACCATGAAAGAGTAGAAAATAAACCATCTCCAATTGTAAGATGTGTTTCCTGTAGCAGTAAAAACATTTGTTTTCTAAAGGGTGCCCTTTAATGTTACTGAAGGCTGGACACTGGAAGGGGATGCTGAGGTTGGGGTTGTGTTTTGCAGCCAGAGCCATTTCATTAATGGATCTCCCCAAGCATTTCAGTATCTTACATTTAATTAAATATGGTAATTTAAACCCCAAGCACCGTTCAGTCGTATCTTGAGGTGATAAGCAGCGAAGCATTTCATTCCCTGGGATAGATTAACAGATTGACTGGAGTTCAAAATAGGCTTTTAGTGTCCCTGCAGGCCTGTTGTATCCAAAAGCAACAGAGCTCCTCCGAGGGTATCCTTAGTGTGAATAGCCAGCCAGAAATCCAGCCTTGGCAGCTCCTCCTCTGCCCTCCTGCCAGGGATGACCAGGCCCTTGGCCAGCAGGACACCTGCAAACACACAGCACTGACTAAAGGCTTGGATTTGCAGCAGTGGCTTTGCATTCCAGGGG
The DNA here is from genome assembly GCA_013399695.1 of Formicarius rufipectus. Taxonomy (NCBI): domain Eukaryota; kingdom Metazoa; phylum Chordata; class Aves; order Passeriformes; family Formicariidae; genus Formicarius; species Formicarius rufipectus. The sequence continues at coordinate 184,792 of VXAU01004331.1, read as the reverse complement.
GGATATTTCAGGAGCATCCTCCAGACTCCAACGGGAATGATTTGCTCTCGTGTTTTCATACAGCTGAGTGAGTGATACTGGAGGGGGTTATATGGAGTTCTGTTCTCATGGACCTGCTGTGATGGGACCGAAGAGCCAAACTGTCCTTTCCCTTCTGCTTGGGGACAGCTCAGCTGTCGCCTGTGCTCCCAGCAGGAATGGGAGCTGCCTGTGCATCTCACCTCCAATGGCTCCTGCTCTTTGGTGCAGGACCGTTCCCCCTCCAGCTGCAAGAAGGTGCCTGAAGGAGGGCACAGAACAGGAGGGGCCGTAGGGAAGGGCAAGCAGAGGTTAGTTTGAGGTACTGAGCAGTTCACCCTCGTGGTGATACAGTTGGGTTGTTCCCCCTGAGGAAAGTGGGGATAGGAGCAGACATCTCCCCAAATGGCTCCAGCCTGCCCGTGGCTTTGCTAAGTTGCCTCTCTTTGAAGTGGTGCTGAAAGCAGTTGGCAAAGTCTTAACTCTGAGGAACAGAGTGTGTTTCAGTAGCAGCAGATGAATTTTAGCCTCTGTGTACTTTTTCCTAGTCTTTGCTAGGATTCCTGTTGTGCTACTGAGGACTCTTCTTCGGTAATGTCTTCTTGGAAGGCTGAAAAGACATTTTCCTTTAAACTGATATTCCCCCAACAGCTGAATTGCCTTTTCTATTCACACATCAGTCCAAGTGTGTTTTCCCACCCTTGCGGTGTGAAACCCCTTTTTGGGGAGAGAGATGGGCACTAAAACAGCCTGGGAATGTCTGAGGCTGGTTTGTAGGAGCCAAACACAGGGAAACCTCCAGCTGCCAGCAGGACTCGCTCATGTTCTGCTTTCCTCAGGAGGCTTGGTGCTGCCTCAGGCACTCTGGAGGTGGATGTTCTTCAACAATAAGCCTCATTCCTTGAAAGGAGACCTTACTTGAACCTCTTCCCTTTTAGTGTTGTGGGCATAAAGGGAAAGCAGGGATAGAGGGAGTTTGGAATGCTGATCTCCAGCTGTGGCAGGTGAGAGCAGCCTCAGAGCACGGCTCTAAAACTGGTCAGAACAGAAAGGCTTTGTAGGCATAAAGCCTGAGGCTCCTGGAGAGAAAAAGTTATTCTCTTGGAGTATTACCTCTACAGAAAGAAGGTCTTTCGGAACATGTAAGAAATCAGGGGCAGATTTTATTTCCATCATGGTAGGCCTGGGACTCTGTCCTGTCTATGCCAGCTGAGGGCTGGTGGGCTGGACTGCTTCGCTCTTGCAGGGAAACACATTTGAGGAGCTTTTCATGGAATCATCTAAGTTGGCAAAATGCATTCTGAGCACTGTTTGCCTTCAGGTGTGCACCTGCAGGCAAAGCTGAAGCTGCAGGAGCAACCCCAGTGAGTTGTTTCTTGCAGGAAAGAATTCAGAATGTTGGGGGGGGGGGGGGATTTCGGAACCTTACAGGACCTTGCAGACCCCTTGTAGCTGGCTGTAACCCACCCATTTCAGCCCCTGATTGAGGCGTGCTCCAGGGGTTTCTCCACCTGGCAGATGTTGCCCAAACATCCTTTCACTCCCCAGTTCAACTCCCTCCCTCTCCTGCTTGTTTCCTGGCAAGCACCTCAGCACCCTGCTCTCCATCCAAGGTGGTTATGAACATCCCAGGGTTTGTGCTTGGGGTGGGTCCTGGCTTTGCTCTCTGGAGCTGCATGAACCTGCCTGTTCTGAGGCTGAGCACAGTTCCTCTCCTCCTGCAGGGTCAACTCCAAATAATCAGTGTTTTAAGGCTTTGAGGTGCCAGGCTTCAGCTGATGGCACTGGGTGTTTAGCATTTGTGAAATCCAGCCTGGTAATTCCTGAAAGGAGCAGCCAGAATAGTGTGGAACAGGAATGAAGGTGAGCACAGCTGTAGGCATCTGCTTCTTGTGCTGGAAACTATGCTTGGTGTAGTTGGTACCAGAACAACAGCACACTTGCAAAATGCTGAGTACAAGAAGTGCAGTTCCACAGAGGTTTGAGTCCTTCTCTGACACTTGTTTTTTTTCCTGGTAGGTTATTTTAATATTGGAAATGAGAGGGGGAAATACCTGCTAAAGGGCAGCTCTCTTGGCTTATCTTCATGGGGATGAGACTTAATGAAGTACAGGAAAAGATTATAATTTTGTTGGCAGCAGGATAAGGGCAAAGCTAAAAAATGTCACATCTGATGATTATCTGCAGAGCAAAACACAGAAAACCATTAGGGGTAGAAATGTGGAACAGATGCAGGGAGATTACACTGATGTCCTGGAGCCTCAACTTTCTCTTGGAGAGTCAGTAGAGGAGAGAAAAGCTCCTTGCCAGGCAGGAGACAGCACTTGTTTTCCTGACTAAAGCACCAAGTGCTCTTCCCTGGGGTGTCTCTGGCATCTCTGGCAGGGTGTTGGTGGGATGGCAGGGCAGCTCTTGGTGCAGAAGGCTGGCTGTGTTACAAAGTCAGCTGAGGTCAGAGTTGTCAGAGGATCAAGAAATATGGGATGTATAATAATGCAGCAATGGGTTGTGAAGTGATTAATTTGTATTTTATTTTCCCCAAAGTGTCTTTAGCTAAGTCTTATAAAATGCTCACTTTTTACATACAGTTCAGGCTTGATTTTTTTTTCGTGGAGTTTAACTTGGGAGGAACCAACCAACCCCTTCACAGAAGCTCCTTTGTACCAGAGGTGAGCCCCTGTCTGCCCTGCAGTCAAGGACAGAACTCCCATTAGCTCCAAAGGGGCCAGCATTTCCCTTCCTATGTTTCCCAGTGGACCAGTGAGGACCAAACCCAGTGGCCTTGGGGATTTTTAATATGCAGCTGGCTCAGTCCAACGGAAAATGCTTTACTTGTCTGACATTCAGGTAAAACCACGATTGTACTCAACTTCCTTTTGCCAGCTCCACTGCAGATCTGTCAAGGTTGTGACACACGTTCTGCTGGCTGAGCAGGGAGAGAAAACAGGCCCAAAACATCACTGAGAATCAGATAACTGCTGGTGAAAATGTGTTGGGAAAATGGACACAGAGCTTTTCTTCCAGGGAAAACAGGCGGCCAAACAATATCTCCAGGCTTTTGGCTTCTATTGCTTTATGCAAAGACAAAGCAGATGCTCAGGAAGGACAGCAGCGCAGCTGAGGGTGGGAACTCCACGCTGGGAGCAGGACAGGAAGGGTGAATCTTCCCCCCCCAATCCACCTCCATGCCCAGTGTTGCTCGGTGGAACCTCTCAGGATGTCTTTGAGTAGTTTTTCTGTGTTGCTCTCAGGGCTGATGCCCATCCCGTTCCCTGAGCCTCCCCCAGGACCAAGCCACACGTGCTGGGTGGCTCTTGGCTGCTCAGAGCAGCCAGCAGAGCCTTCCTCACCCTGGCAGGGTGAGGAGCTGCAAAACTCGGCTGATGCTCTCACCAAACCCCCCAGTGACTCAGGGCTGAGCTTGGCCAGACCCAGGAGCAAGCCCTGAGCTCAGTTTTAGTGGGGCACAGAGAGCTGTCTGGAGCTCTTTTCCTGCATTTGGTTGTAAGCAAAGTAGCTGGTGGTGGTTAGTGCTGGCCCAGGCTGTGTTTACATCCCCCAAACCACCCACAGGCTGCTGCTGTGCCCCAGGCTCCTGCCTGTGATTCCAGGGAGGGCTGAATCCAAAATTCCCTGTCCCTGGAAATGCTAACACCCAGGCTGGACATAACCTGGTCTAGCGGAAAGTGTCCCTGCCCAAGGCAGGGGGTGAAATGAGATGATCATTTGGTCCCTTCCAGCCCAAACCATCCAGGATTGTGTGACAACACTATTTTACCACACCTGTGTCAATGACCACTGGAAGGCAGCTCATGCAGGAGTCTGCCTCGGTCATGGAGCTTTAGGGAGCATGGAATTCAGGGTCTGACTGTTCAGTTTTCCTTTGCCCCAGCAGCCCCCACTCCTGGGTCTCTGTGTGAGTGCCAACCCCTGCCCACAGCTGGGCTTGGGCACTGCCCTGGGGAACATCAGCATGCTCACGGGAAGGGATTGTCAGCCACCTCTATTGGCCAGAGAAATCAGGAGAGGGATTTACCAGGGAAAACAGCTGGGTCCACTGCAAGAACATGGGAGAAAAACTAAGATACTTCCTTCACTTGGACATTAAACTTGCTCAGTGAGCCTTGGCAGTAAAGCAAGGCTTAGGGCTGCCTGCACAAGAAACTCTTCTCTGCTTCAAACCAACTCATTGTTGCTGGGCTGTGCTGAGCACAAACACCCTGGAGCCAGTTTTGGCCTCTGGGGCAGCTTTGCTGACCTCCTGTGCACCAAGGCTCTGTAACATGCAGTGCCACTGGCAACTGGGACCAGTTCAACCAGGTGGGCTTTGCACCAGGACAGTAACTCCTGATAGCTGAGCCCTGTCCTGCACCTTCAGTCTCAGGTGGCTCAGTGGCTGCATGTCCTGAAGTGGGACAGATGGTGGTACCTGATTTTGTGGTTCGCCCTGGGAAAACCCATCCTTTCTCCTGCAGCAAAAAGCTTTGCCACCATCAGGTTCCTGCAGTTCTAGAGACACTCTTTGGAAACTTTGCTGCTTAAATAAACAGGTCCTGTGGCAAGCCCTTCCCCAATCTTGTTAATTTGTTTTCATTAAAGGAGGGACAGTACCTGCTCTGGAGTTTTTTCAGAAAAAATAGCCTTTGAACCTCCTGCCTTTTCAGTGGGATAATCAGGAAACCTGCCTGTGATATGCCTGTGTGAGAAACAAGAGTAGAAAAGAAATGAAAATTCATAATCTTTCATCTGGTTGACAAAAATGTTACATAGTGGTGGAAGCTTTTTATGGCAGTGCCTTTTTGTCCAGTGCATTAATGAAAGCTGTTACCAACCCATGTCCCTTATCCCATGGTCCATCATAACTGCAAATTCTTTGGGAATTTCTTAGTACTGAACATCACTTCATGGCTGAGAGATGGAGCTCAAAGTGTTTATCCCTGGAAATGTCCAGGGCCAGGTTGGACGGGGCTTGGGGCACCCTGGGCTGGTGGGAGGTGTCCCTGCCCATGGCAGGGGGTGAGATGGGATGAGCTTTGTGGTCCCTTCCAACCCAAACCAGTCTGGGATCCTGTGATTCAGTGTTTATAGCTCTGCTCTCTGCTTCCAACACCCAGCTTTTTAAAGAAAAGGGATTTTAATTAAGTCAGGTTTTAACCTACAAGTTCCTGATTGTATCCCCATGTGAGGATTTCCACCCTCGAGAATTTCCAGTGCTGTGGGACAAACAGTGGGAGATGGTGAGGGGGCAGTGAGTGACTTTGTGGTAACGTTTCATGGATGGCCCAGATCACACAGGGAGCTTCCAGAAAGAGGTAGAAGAGATAATAACTTCACTCCAAAGGCCATTTATACTGATAGACCCTTTAACTTCTTGCCTTTCTATCGCTCTTTGGAATCCATCAGTAAGATTTTCTGTTTATTTGGTAATATCAGGAAGGCTTTTCTGTTCCAAGGAAAATTCTGACACTGCAGAAAAATCCTGGTGCTGCTCTCCAACAGCACGGTAATGTTTCTTCTAAATGAAATTAAATTTCCCCGGAGAAGAAAAGAGCTCAGAAAGGTCAATGTGATTCCTAAAAACTGCTTTCATTTGTTAAAAAGCAACTGGTACCTTAAGGGACTTTCCTAGTCTACTGTTAAGCAGCAGACTCAGTTTTAGGCAGCATCTGTTGTGTTTCTGTAGGAGCACGTGGAGGGTTCGGATCCCTCCCTGGTGTTGAAGCCACAGCAACCCCCCCTCTGTGCCCGTGGGCTCCACCCTGCCCCTCCAGCAGCGCTGCTCCTGGGGGCACATCTCTGGGTGCTGCAGCAGCAGCAGCGGGGTGTCAGTGTCAGTGTGGGCTCCAAATCTGGCAGAAATGGGGTCTGCGCATCAAAAACCTGCATCGTTAGTTTATTTAATGTACAACCACGTTTCAGTTTTTACAAACAGCCAGAGAAGAGCTCAATTTCATGTTAAATGCTGCAGCAACCTGCCCCTCAAAACCTGATATTGAAGCTGTTGCTACTTTAATGGCAGCTGGGAAGAAGGAAAAGCAATACCCACTGGGGGTGAGGAATCAGTCTGGAGCGTGCTGCCCACTGAATGTGGTACCAGGGCCAGCTTTCAGTATTTAGTACTATTACATTTGGTGTTTGTATTTGCTTTTTTGCTTTTAAATCACTTACAGCTCCTGGAGATGGCAGGGGGATGGAATTAGATGATCTTTAGGGTCCTTCCCAAGCCAACCGTTCTGTGATATTTACCCCTGAGGTATGAGGAGCGTGTATCTGGGTGCTGTAGGAATTCTGTATTCTGAAATTTGGGAGTGGGTTCCAGTTCACAGCCTGTGTTCCCTGTGTGGTGGTTCTGCTCTCAGCTGCTGCAGCAGTTTGGGGTGATGGGGCTCATCTCACCTTTTCTGCAGCAGGTGCTTTTGCTGATAAACCACTTGAGGTGAGGAGACAATGCCCCCCTTGCCATACAAGTGGCAGAGCTGCCAGGCTTTTACTCCTGCCCAGCCAGGGATAAGTGTGTTTCTGCTGGGTGTGATTTTCCTCAGTGCCCCCGGGAGCAGACAGCTCCCACATATTTTGATTCTGCTCATTCTTCACTGACAGCTGCTTTTTCCTCGCAGGGTTTCACCCTTTCCTGTGTACTGTTGCTTTGCATATCGATCACTGCCTGATGGTCTGGGAGTGTTCTTGAGCCTCATTTCCCTATCCAGCCTCTCGTGGGCTTTTTCTTTTCCCCTTCCAGGTTGAAATGGCTACAACTTCAATCTTGTGGTGCCTGGGAACCATGCACAGGCATGACCCTGGTAGGCAAATTCCTCCCTTTATGAAACCCTCAGAGTTCAGAGGTTAAACCAGGGAGTCATTTGGCCTGTAAATCTGCCCAGGAAAATGCAGTCATTGATCTTCCTGGTCAAAAGTCCACTTTAAACCTAATGAATCTCAATTTTCATCCTCCCTTCACTTTCTGGCAGCATCCTACCACAATGGGCTGTGTCATGCGTTTGTCATGAGATGCTAATTTGGATTCAGCTGGACCTCAACTCTTTGTGTGAGCTTGTTTTAGAGTTGTAAACACCAGGATAAAAGGAGCAGCCACAGAAGCTGTGACTGCCCCTGGATCCCTGGAAGTGTCCAGGGTTGGATGGGGCTTGGAGCACCCTGGGCTGCTGGGAGGTGTCCCTGCCCACGGCAGGGGTGGGACTGGATGAGCTTTAAGGTCCCTCCCAACCCAACCCACCCTGAGATTCTGTATTCCTGTGTCTTGGTCTTGAGAGAGAAACTGCACATTATCTGTGGCTCCAGAGGGCCCTGCCAGACATGCTGAGCATTGAGCAGCTCTGAAATCAGGAGGAGCTCCCAAGTGTTGTCGAATGTTATTGTAAAGGAAGCTCAAAAATCAATTGTTCAACTGATTTTAAACTGCCCTCCCCTTTTTGAAACTTCCTAGAAACAACAAGGTCATGATTAGAGGCAATTATAGTGTAAGAAAATGAATGCAGATGATGTAAGAACTGGCTGCCCTGTTTTGCTGGAAGTGTGGAGGAGACTTTCTGGTGGGAACCCTCCTTGGTCCCACCAACGTGGCACTAACAAGCTGTAAACCAAGACTTAGGGAAGGTGGAGCTGCAGAGCTTCCCACAGTCATCACACAGCCTGGAAGTGGACCTGTGGGCAGAGGAGCATTACACCTGCACTGCTTGTTGAGCTGCACCTCCAGCCCCGCTGGAGGTCACTGAGAGTGCTCAGCGGCTGCACTGCTCTCTTGGTTGAGTGGAAACCCCAAAACTGCTTGGTCTGTATTTATTTTCACTACTTGTGGCACCTTTGCCCAGCTCACAGAGTGCCCTCAAAGTTCTCCCCGGGAGGGAGCGCTGGGCAGGAACCAAACTGGGCTCAGGGAAGTCTGGAAGTCTTGTTGTGTGGTGATGGGGAGAGGGGAATGTAAAAAGCTTAAGCTCTTGATAACAGGAGCACTGGAGCATGTAATAGACTTGAGAGACGTGGTGCATGTCAGCCACACCTAGATCTGAGGCCAGCCTGGACTCTGAATCTGGCACTTGCAGGGGAAAACAATATCCAGTTGTGCTTTTCCAGCATCTCGTAAAAATGTGTAAATGCCAGAACTGGAAGAAGCAAACTCTTATTTTCAACGTGATTGCTTCAGTGGGAGTGCTGACAATGTGTTAAGGGCTGCAAGCAAAAGCAGAAGCAAATTGTATTGGATTTCATGTGGAGCTGCAGGTCTGGTACAACCCACTGCCTAAAGGAACAAATGAAATGTGTAAAACCTGTGGCTGCTGGGAAGGACTCGATGCCTGAGGATTGCACGGATAAGATGAGGTGGAAAGGTATGACCAGGAAAGAAACCACCTCCTGGGGAGCCTTCGCAGCCTGAGAACCCAAAGCTGCAGGCAGGGAGGGAGCTGGGGCTGGTTCCTGTGGGTGCCCTGCTCCTTGGCATGTTCCCACTGGACAGCCCTGCTGCAAACCAAGCCCAGGAGGGTCGGAGCTCCCAGCAGGCAAAACACCTTCCTTTGGGTCAGAGCCACTGCTGGCACAGAACTGCTGAAGGTTTCTGGGCTGTGGAGGATGCTGTGGAAGGAAGGGACCTGTAGAAACAGTGGTATGAGAGAAATCCATTCCTTTTCTGGAAGGCAGTGAAATCCTGTGGGTGGAAGCAGAGCGCGGTTTGGAAAAGAGCTGCACAGAAGAGCCAGCTCAGTGGGATGAATGGGGGCCCTAAATCTGAATCAAACCAACTCAACCAGAAGAGTGAGGGGNGGGGGGGGGGGGGGGGGGAGGGGTGTGAAAAGAGATGATCTTCCACTCCAGCAGAAAAAGAAAAGGATGTGATGAGGGTTTTGTGCTGCATCTTGAATTACATTGTGTTCACTGTTACTGCTCCAAACCTATTCCTCCTGTAATAACTCAGATGTGTCAAGTGTAATTGAAAAGGAATGATCTTTTATGGGCTGCAGTGCAAAGCCTTTTGTCTCTGACTGTGTAGCAAAGAGTTCTGGCTCTTCTGGGCTCAATCTTTGTTATAGCACACAGCTTGCACAAGTGTCCAAGTTTTAACCACATTCAAAGGGCTCTTTAATGTCTCCAAATCCCCACCAGACTGGTATGAATTGGTGTGATTGGCAGGCTCTGCTCAGCCCTGAGAGCTGTGGCACCTCCATTCTCACCTATAAAATGAATTCCTTGTCTGGGAGATGACCCTGTGTCGCACTTGTCTCATGTGCTGCTTTCCCTCTCCTCCTTTCAGGAGCTTCATAATTTTTTTTAAGGGATGGTTATAGTTAAGGCTAAATGTGGCTTTTGATTTATGAGAACACACCATTGATTTAAACATTTTTGTCTGGTAATAGACTCAACAAGTTCCTACCTACTCTGTTCTCTGGCATGGTTTTACACATGTTATTCTTGCTTTTTGGCCATGGCTTCTCTAGCTAATTGCATAAAAGGCCCTGTCAGGAGAAATAAATTGTCCTTTGGAGGAACAAGAGTGTGTAACTCTGTTCGGGGTGGGAAGGGATGTGGGCTGTGTGCAGCAGAGAAGGCAAGGAGGATGGTGTGTGCTCTAAGTGGAGGGACAGAGGAGTGTTGTGTGCAGAAAAGGGGCAAAAACAGAGAGAAGGGGAACTCTTTAGAGAAATAAACCCCGTGCTGTTTTGGAACTCTTGCCTATTTCTGTAATCTCACTTGATATGGGTTCTCTCAGACTACTTAAATAGCAGTGCTGGTTTATTTTAGGTGCCTTTGCTGCTGCATTTTTTTGATCCCTTTGTGTGTGTGCTTTCTCTGGCTCTTTGAAAATCACTTCCAGAGAAAATAACCTAGGCAAATACAGATTTCATTATAAAGCAAGATTAATTTCCCCAGCACTCTTATCATCTTTAATGAGGTCGGACATAGACATATTACAAGCGATGTTTCATCTGAGGTCCTGATCCTCCAAGTGTTGGCCTGGGTGTGTGATTGTTATGCATGGAAGTGTTTCAGGGGAGTGACTTGCAGGGAGGTGTAGTTGGAGGATCAGAAACTTTATTGCTCTGGATAAATATTCAGCTTTAAAAATTTAAGGGAGGCCAACAATGTGCGAGGAGAAACATTCCCACGGAGGAGTGAGAGTGCAAGGCTTGTGGGGAAAGGTGATACCCTTGATTAGAGTAACTATCATCATTTGAATGGTCTTTTGGGGTCCCAGTGCCTGCCTCAGATCTGAAATGGGAGAAGGGAACTTCAAAGCCAAGGCAGAGTTGGGAACAGTTGTTGGAGGGGACAGACCTGAACGTGGAAATTCTCTGTGATGGTTTTATTGCATTGCTGGCCAGGAAAGGTGTAGACCTTTGGCTGACCCAGTGCAGTTGTTCTGGAGCTTCTTGAGTTCTTGCAGTGAAATAGTCTGTTCTGCTTTGTCATAAAGTTTCTACCTTTCCAAGGATCCTTCTGGTCCTTTAGATACAGCAATAGGTAATGAGTGTGCTGGAAAGATGGGAATCTCTGTTCCCCTTCACACAGACTGAGGCATGAGCCTTCTCTGCCAGGACTCCTGGTTGTCCCAATTGCTGCTGCAAAGCAGGAGGGGAAAGGTTTGGTTTGGTTTTGCTTTTTTGGTTGTTTGGTTTTTTGTGTATGTTTGTTTTGTTGTTTTTGGTTGGTTGGTTTTGTTGGTTTTGTTTGTTTGGTTTTGTTGTTTGGAGTTTTTTTTGTTGTTTTTGTTTTGTTTTGGTTTGGTTTTTTTTTGGGGGGGGGGTGTGGTGGTTTGTTTTTTCCTTTTGAATTATTGGTACCTTCAAAATCCCAACAAATCATTCCTGGTCAAAATTGGCAATGGTTTTCTTTTTCTCCTTGCAATAATTAGAGACACGGATGGTAGCACTGCAAATTACTCCTGAGTTTTTGAATGAAAATCAAAGGCAATATGGACACGAATAATGCCAAGGAGAAATAAAAATATTTACCATTCTGGTATTAGCTCTTCAAAAATCAGAGGAAAAATTTGGCAACATCAACACCCACAAAATGTCCCAGTGCTCTGATTTTTGTCCCTCCACACACCCAAAAAAATATTGTCCAGAGTTTTCTTAGAGCCCAAATCTGAATTAAGTGAGCAGTGGGAGAACTCACCTCCTGACAGACACAACTGAGCTGCTGTGCTTGGGCAACCCTAGAGGGCTTTTAAATGTACCCAGCAGGGAAAGGGCAAGGAGATCCCTGGAAGGTTATTGAGGGTTTCCTTGGCTTGACTCCTCCAGTGCAGAAGAGCCTTGGGCAGCACTGCTGGTAAAGCTGCAGTGCCACTGACAGCATCTCCTGACGGAGCCAGGGACACCTGCATGTCCCATCCCTGCCCTTGGAGGGAAAACAGACATCCAGCACTGCACCCACGCTTTGTTTTCTGGGTTGGAAGGTCCTCTGAGGGCAGAGAACCAACCTCATCTTTATCTTTTGGTCTTGCTCATCCTCCTGTGTTTGCTAGAACTGGGAGCCAGGCTGTGTTCCTACGAGCCACTCCTTGGAGCCAGGCTGTGCTCCTGGGCACCAGGCTGTGCTCCTGGGCACCAGGCTGTGCTCCTCGAGGGGCTGTCTCACAGACGAAGGGCTGCTCCCCCTTGCCCACAGTCACACTGTCCCCAGGCTTCCCTTCCAGCGGCAGCTTCCTGCTGACTGTCTCCAGCCTGGGCAGGAATGTGGTCCTGTGGAGGGGGAGAGTGGGCTGAGCAGCCCTTCCTGGGGAGGAGGAACTGCCCTCAGGGACTGCACCGGGTCTGGGGGAACTTGGCTGATGGAATAATGAGCCCTCTGGAGCGCGCAACTCCCATTAAACTCTCATCTGTTTTGATTTCCTTCTATCTTTCCATCCTCCTCAGAGCGAGGTCAAAAATACAGAAGCCGTCTGGAAGAAACACCAGGTCAGATTCCCCCTGTGTTTGCTGAATTCCTTACCTTTGGTCAGCTTCTCCTGCCTTCACAGCACACCCAGCCCTGACTCAAAGCTGGCAATATTTCCAGTGCTTAGCGTTAAACTTAAGAGACTGAAACAATTATGGGCAGTTTTAAGCAAGATTACTTTAACTCAGACTAGAAGCTTTGTGAGAATAGTTTTCCTGCAGAGTCAGCCAAAGGGAATCAACAGAACTTTATTAACACAATATGAATCCTGTAAAGAGGAAAATAAAGCATGCCATTTTTCGTAGCAAGGCCAGCCAAAAGAAATAACTTGCCCTCCAACATCACAAGCTTCTTTGGGATTTGGAGTGAAATGGAGTATAGAGAGCATTTTGTCTGATGGGATTTGTTTATGAGAAACTCAAGTAATTGTTTTTGTTTCTTAGTAAGGAGTCAAGGTGTTAGTGGAACAAAATGCATCTCTGGAAGGGGCAGAAGGCTGTAAACTGGGCATGGCTGCTTCAAACTGCTCTGCCACAGCCCATTGCTTTGGGGAGGGTTCAGAAAGGGGCAGGTCACCCACCTGAACAGAGGAGCTCTGCTTGGATCTACCCTCACCTGAATACTGGGGTCCAGATGGTACAGCATGGAGGGTGGTGACTAAAACAACCCTGAGGCAAGTGTGGGGAAGGGATGTGATTTTTAGCAGGTTTGTAACCAATGGCATCATTCCAGTGTGAGGAAGGTGGGTAGATCTGAGGTGGCATCGGACACGTTTCAGTAGCTTATGTCTACGGTATCAATGCAGAGGCACAGTCCAGGCTGGCATAACTTGTCTTATTTTTGGCCTCCCTGGACTGAAACACTCTCCAGCCCCTCTGGCAGGGCTGTCCCACCCCTGGGTGAACTGTGCTGTGTGATCAGCATCTGTCAGGCACCACATCCCAGCTGGTGATCCACCCCAGGCTGGCACCACCTGCACTCGAGGCTGTGCTGCCTTGGAAAGCGCTTTGTGGGGCAGAAGGATGAATTCAGGGGGGAAGGAGAAGCTGAAAACAGCCCGTGGGGTGTTCCCCAGTATGTGAGAATATAACCAAACCCTGCTTTCACTGCTCAGAATCACAGAATGGGCCAGGCTGGAAGGGACCACAGTGGGTCCCACCTGGTCCCACCTCCCTGCTCATCCCAGAGCACATGGCACAGGATGTGCCACGGTTGGGATGGGTCCAGATGGTTCTGGAGTATTTCCAGTGGCTGTGGACAAGCTTGTTCACCAGGACCCCCAGGTTCTTGTCCACTTTGAGAGCTCTGGTTGCCTGTGGTTTGCATGAGTGTTTAAATGAACTATTCAATGACAAATCTGAGGCAATTTCATGCCCATGAAAGCAGTCACAGTGCTTGACTTTTCCATGTTCATCCCAAGTGGCTCGTGCAGCCTTATTGGAATAAATCAGCACCAGGTGTACACAGTGTAAAACCAGGGAAGAGGAGAGTGCTGCAGAATCCATATATAAAATTAGAGGTGTTCAGAGTCCTGGTCAGTGCTAAGGACCAAAGAGCTCACTAGCAAGAAAAATAATTCTGAATCTCTACTTTGGCAATTAAAAAGTGTGAGAGAAGGGGAAACATTCCAGATGAGCTCAGCCATAAGCCAGGGATGGTATTAAGAGCAGCCATTTATCAACAGGATTAGCTCAAAAACCCAGTCGTGTCTGCAGTCCAAGAAACACACTGCAATGCCAAGTTCCTCAACCCTCACCTTTTAGTGCTGGGAAAGACAAGCTGGAGGGCTGTGCTCCTGTACCTGTGGGTGACCTGCAGCCTCCTGAAACTGGCTGGAAATGTGGGCACTGATAAAAACTGAGCACTTTTTTGTAGGATTCTGGCACTGCCTCAGTTCTTCCGCACGTGGGAGACGCTCAGGTTTAACCAATGGAAAGCACAAAATGCAGCTTTTGAAAATTATTGTTAATTTAAATGATGGCTTAATAATGTGCTATTTAGTAATTTCTTTGGTAGGTGGGGCCAGTGCTGCAGAGCTGCTGGCAACGTGGCAGAGAGGCTGGAGAACCAGGGTAGGGGATGTTCTCTGGGAACCTGGAAGAAGCAAAGAGCCCAAAGATGGGTCATTTCCCCAAAGTGGTGGAACAGGGAAGGTGGTGTGGGAAGTTGGAGTCTGAGCCCTGCAGGGCAGGTTTAACTCACCTGCTAAATCTTAGGGCTATTTGGAGTATTTTTCAGGGCTAGGGCTGTAAATGTACTGCTTCACAGGCCTCCTCAGAGCATCAGTGGTTTGGAATGGACTTATTGCAGGATAGCAGAGCTCCCCCAGGCAAAGCATGGAGAGGTCAGGGGTGGGAGAGGTCACTCTGCTGCTCCCACCTCTGTTCCTGCTCCTTCCCAGGCCTCCCACAACTGCAAACCTGGCAATCCAGGACAAATAAAGCCATGATTTCCCAGGAGGATGAAGGTGAAAGGATGTTTTGGGCACGGTGTTCCCCCTGTGCAGCAGCTCTGAGTGCTGAGCCAATGATAGGAAGCACGTGTATGGAAGAGGAAAGATGGCACAGCTCTGGCTCTGGAATTCTGCTCCCTCAGAGCAATTGTCAAGAGGCTTGGAGCGCTTGGAGGGCTCCTGCAGCTGCTCAGACTGCAGCCTTCAACTTACAGCCATACTTTAAACCAGCAGCTTCAGAATTGCTTGCTGGATTAGGTCCTCTCCAGAAAAACCTGCAGGAAAGATTCCCTGTGTGCTGGGAACACAAAGCAAGAGAGTGAACCTGCTTTCCAACCCCAAAGGGTCACAGTGAGGTGCTCTGGGAAGAGAGGGGGGACCATCTGAACAGGTTTGAGTCATGCAGTTTCCTGCTATTGCATAAATGCCTCCGTAAATTCTGAACCAGCTCTTTGCTCAAGTCGTAGAATCACAGAATGGTTTGAGTGGGAAGGGACCTCAGAGTTCATCTTGTCCCATGCCATGGGCAGGGACACCTTGGAGCAGACAGGCTGCTCAGACCTCCAGCCTTAGACATTCCCAGGGATGGGGAGAGTCAAAAGAAGATTGTGTTTGGTGCAGGATCTTACTGAGTTGGTACTACATTGGTATCTTGTACAAGCGGAGCTTCAGAAGAACCAGTCAAGTCCCTTACATGCTACTGAATGTCTCTTCTGCAGCCCAGGATGGTCCTACAGTTCCCTGACACAGCACACAAGCTGTAAGAGCTGGGTGTGCTTGAAATAGGTTACTCTAAATAACGAGAAATTCTGTTGTCTCTGCCCAGGACTGAAATGCAGCCTGACTTAAAAGCCCTGGACTCTGACCTGGCTAATAAGAACAACCTGCTTGATGGAGTGACTAACCTCCCCCACAATGAAATTCCCAGTAAAGCTGAAACACATTGGAAAGACTGGATGTGACTCAGCTTTCAGGAAGGTTCTGGCTCTGCCCACAGAAATACTGTCTTTAAACCTTTCCAGCCTTAAGCTGAGATTCAATCTGAGTACAAGACGGGGATAGACCAACTTCAGTGTGAATTTTGCACTGGGAAGAGTTTACCCCAGTGCTCACCAAACCCCTCAGCTCCCTGCCCATCTAACGTAGGGGTATCCTGCTGCTCTCAGGGGAGATAATCCCCTCCAAGAAGAAAACAATCTTTGTCTCCAGCCAGTCCCCCTGGAGACCCTGAGGCTGCTCCTGTTGCCTCTGTCCTCCTCCCCCCTCCCCTCCCCATCATTTCTGCCTAACACCCATTTTCAGTGTCAGCCTGGAATTTTCTATGCCAGATGATGGAAACCTCCTGGGTGTGGGATTCACCTGAAATGGCAGCACTGAAGTAACTTGCCCACGCTGTGTTTGCTAATCCTGCTGGCACCCTGAAGCCACAGTGCCCTGGATCAGCCTTCCATTCCCTCAGACATTCTGCTGCCCTGGTCCCCAGAGCCTGACAAACCCACTGCCAGTGAAAGTGTGTTCCAGAATCACACACATCCCTCTTCCCCTGGGAGAGAGAAGATCAGGCTGGCAGCCACGGCCACATCCCCAGCCAGAACTCGCATGCCTTCATCTCCACAGTCAAATCTGGCCTCCTGGCAATCAAGCGTTTTTTCTGTATTCCCCTGAGCTTGCTGGCACAGACATTTGGGGACCTCTCTTTTGTCTTTGCCCTGGAAACAATATTTTCTATCAGCCTTTGGTTCTAACTGTGCCTGCTTTTCAAACTGGTAACTCATAGGGTTTTTCCCCCCCCCACTTCTGTGGCTCTTTCATCCCTCCTCTTCTGATTCTGCCTCCCCAGTTCCTCATGGCTGGTTCTGCTGTGCCTTTGCTCTGCTTCTGTCAGTCCATGCCACGGTTCTTTTTCACCCCACTTGCCTCCTTTCTTGCTTGCATTCTACAGAGCCAAGGCTGAAAATGTCTCTTCCACCCCTTCTTCTTGCTTCTCCAAAGAGATCCTTCTGTGGAGCAAGGGCTGTAGCTTGGGAGCCACTGCTCTGTGCTCCGTGTTCAGTTTTATTCTCCTTACTTCTAAGCTTTTCCTCAGTCTTTCTCTTCCCAGAATATCCATTAAACACCTCTCCTCTGCCAGCCAGTGGCTCTTCAGTGCTTCTCTGTCCTCCTACCAGGCACCAGTGGGACTCCTGGTTCTTTTTATTTAGCCCGTTCCTTGTTCCTGTATCTCAGCAGACCTTCATCTGCTCTGCTTGTTGGGGACGGGCAAGTGGGAAAATTGGTTCTCCCCTCTGCTCTGTGTTAACTTGCAGGAGGAGACACCTCTCCCTGCCACAGTGGAGTGAAATAATAGCTGGGCTGAGGCTCTTCCCCTTGCTCTGGGGATTCAGTCCCTTCTTTCTGTCTTCACTGATTGGGACTCTGTCGTGCTGGTTAAGCCGAGAATAGATCAGAGGGCAGAGCAGGCTCCCCTGGGCCAGACCAGTGGGTTTCTAGCTGGATTCCTGGAGCACAAACCAGCTCTGAGGTGACAATCAGGCCCCACTCATCAGCATTAAACACCCCCCCAGTCTGTTCCTTCCTCCAGAAACGCCGTGTGCTGCGTTAGGGCTGTGCTTGAGGGGGGGAGCAGGGGGGCTCAGCAGCCTGAGACAGCCCCTGCCTGGGGCAGCATTGCCCGGGAGAGCAGCCCAGTCCTGCCCTGGCACCACACAGGGCTGCGGTCCAGCCCCTGGGTGCCAGGGATGCTCGTGTCGGGGGAGTGTCTGTGACAACAAAGCACCTCATCCGTGGGAAGTGTCCTGGAGAGCATCAGTAGGGGCTGTTGGGAACACTCCTCGTTCTCTGACTCTGAATTCCTAACTATTACAGAGATGGGTGTGAAGTGCTTGAGGAAAATGAACTAATCAGTTGCCACGTTTCTTTTCTCGCGTGCAAATAGCCCAGCTCAGACCAATGCTATTCACTTTAGCTGATTCCAGACTTCCAGACATATAAAGGACTGAATATTTTTAGTTCTAAGCAGGAGGCTGAGCCTCAAGGCCAGGGGACTGTGGGTATTTGTGGGTCTCTTGGGGCCATTTGAAGAAGGTGGAAAAGGGAATCTAACCTCAGTTTGTTGCATTGGTCAGTTTAGTTTCTTTAAGTGCTACAAGTCATAAAGGAGGAAGGAAATGAAGGCAGGAACCACCCTACAGAGCAGTGCTCAGGATGGCCACGTCTGTAGGAACAGGAGGCTCTGGGTCAGTGTAGAGTATCTGGAAGGCTTTGCACCAAAAATGGCACTGGGAAAGCAGAGTGGGAGAAGGAGGTGCAAGACCTGCTTCCTCTCCTCTCTCTGTGCCTCCCCTGGAGCTCTGGGGGCTGTGTCTCATGTGTGCCCAGGATTTGCCTGCTCTGGTTCCTCTGGCAATGGAATCTCTGATGATTCACCTTATGGTGGTGCTGGTCCTGCTCCTACAGCTGTGCCCTCTCTGCAGAGCACTGACAGCACCAAAACAGCTGCACTGATTTCCCACTTCTGGTTTTAGCACTTCCCTCGTGCCTCTGCCTGAAATTGTCCACTAACAGAGCTCTGTTTTTCCGGCTGATCCCAGGTTTGTCGAGCTCTGAACCATTTGGGCTGAAAGATTAGATGCTGACACTCAATTTACAATCTGTATGTCTGAAAATCCTGGCTCCATTGATTCTGGCTATTTTTCCAAGATGGATGCTGGTTGAAGACATAACTGTGGTTATACTAAATAAATGAAAATGTCTTTTTGCTCACAAGATTTAGAACAAAGAACTTCAGCATTCCCTTTGGTCAGCTTGCCTTTTGGCACAGAAATATCTTTGCTGTTGCTGTAAAAGTCCCAGTTCCACAGGTTGAACTTAGTTGGCTTTGGACAATCTTGCCTTTGGTCGACAGTCACCAGGGTGTTCAGAGCTTTGCAGCTTAAAACTACAGAGGCAGAAACTGGGACAGAAATGGGATGGGCAAAAGGTTAAGTCTTTTTGGGTCAGGTGCTCTAGAAACAAGCAGGTTGAGGAGCAAAGTGGGGGAGAGCCTGGTCTGTAGAAGAACCCTGCTTGTTATGGCTTTGTATTGAGATCTAAATGAGCTTTTAATGCTGTTAATGCATAAATCACATGTCAGTGTGGCAGAGGTGTGCAGTGCAAACCGTGCAGAGATGGATGTGGGCCTGAAGTTGTGAGCATTCCTGCCAAAGGTGCCAAGGAAAAGCCCCATCACAGGCAGCAAGCCCAAAGGCACTGGGATAGTTTCCCCTGATTTCCCACTGCTTGGGAAACAAGAATGTGCTTCTGCTTGGCTGAAATCAACAAACTTGCTCAAAACCAACCACGTCTTACTCTGTGAATCCCCTTGGAAGGGGATGGGAGTCTGCTTAGAATGAGGACTGTTAGATAGCACCAGGACCTGACCTGTTCAGTGACAGGCAAAACCTCTCAGGGAAAGGAGAGATCCGTCAGGGCAGATCCCCGGTGACTTTGTGATTTGTGATGTCCAACTGCCTGTCTGGGGGAGGGAGAGCAGTGCTTGGAGAGCTGGTGAGGATGTGCTTATGTGCAGCATTGGTGATTGAACAATTGTTCAGGAGGATGACTTGCGATGTTGACGACCCCTTGGGGAGCTTGATTTGCACCTCTGATGTTTTAAGAGTCTTCATGCCTTAAAAATTTCAAAGCTTTGATAGTTCAATGAGCGAAATCAAGGATCAACAGCAGAGCCCTTGGCATGTGTTTTTAATCACTGCAAAGAGGTGGCAATCATAAATTGAAGTGTCAGCTCGAGGGGCACTACAAAACTGGAAAGACGAGGGATCTTGGAGTTTGTGGTGATTTAGAAGGCAGAACTAGTGATCTTATCGATGCCTCTCTGGAGGTGTGACACCAGGGTTCAGCTGGCCTGACTGTTTCAGACACCTGCCACCAAGATTTATGGGTGTTTCACCAAGTCTGAGAAATGTATGAACCCGGGGGCTTCCAGCTGATCCCCCCCAAGCCATCCAGCCACCTCCATTAATGTCAGCACTCCCATAAATTTTCACCAGTAGGCAACTTCTGCCACTGCACAGAAGCTTCCCGAGGTGTCCCCTGCCTCCTGTAAATCCAGGAACACCCAATAAAGGAGATTAACTGCAGATGGACTTAATAACAGTTGTCCCTCCTTTGGAATTAGAGGGGTTCACACTTTTTAAAGGAGGATGGTGTGGTGTTCCCATAAGCGAGAAAGGACTGAGGTGGTGGGGTGGGGGGGCGGTTTGTTGCTGTTTTGTTTTAAATGGCTTTCAAGTGAGATGGTTGATTCCAGTCAATGGGAAACAGGTTGCAAAACTGTGGGCTCCACTCTCTCCTGGCATAAACAAACAATGCTCTTGTTTCTGATAACTTATTCTCCCTCTGTTCCTGCAAACCCGGTGGGCTGTTTGCTTTGGTGCACCCCTCCAGGGAGCCAGATGCATTTGCATTCCATTCCCTTGCTCCCTCCAGCCCTGAAGATGCCTGCCAAAATTACTCAATAGATAACTACTCAGTGGAAGCTTTAAGAAAGTGTTAGGAAAGGCTTGAACATTATCCATTAATGTTTACAGCTCCTAATTATGTTAATTAATCAGTCTCTGAGCCCAAAGGCAGGGTTTCAGCTCCCACAGATGTACTTGAGCTGACGCCGTGGCTGCTGGCAGAGAGCAGCTCAGCACGCCCTGCCTGCCAGGATATTTGTGCAGGGCCCTGCACAGGTTTTGCTGTGCTGCTCCTGTTGGATTGTGGCACTAGCTCTGACTGTCTCCAGGAGGTGCAGCCCAACATCTGGGAGCAGGCTGAGGCGTGTTCAGGAGGCTGGATGTTGAACGTGAGCTGTCCCTGCAGAGCAGCCTCTTGGCACGAGAGAAAGGCACTAATTGTTGTGATACAGAGATCACTGCCCTGGCAAAACCCGAGGTTGTTAGTGCTGTCAGAAAAGGGGTGGTAGGAAATCACCCAGACATTGCCACTGTTTGTGTCCTTTGGCAGGAAGACCAAGGATTGGGGCACAGGAGGGTACCCAAGCCCGTGCCATCCTCTTTCACAGCTCTATTTCCACAGTTCAGAGCTTGTCTTCCCTCTCCTCAGGAAAATCAGAAGATTTGGATAAGAGACACAACCCAGACTGGCTGCAGAGGGATTCAGAAGGAGGAGCTACTTGTGTTGGGCTATTCCCTATGGAATTCAGTGTGATTAAGCTCCCAGTGCACAGAGTACCAGACAGGAGAAGACATATTTAACTCCAGTGAACAGGTAAGGACAGCAGGAAACTGTAGTGCAGATACAGACCCCTTTCCAATGTAGAAATTATTAGACTTATCATTATTTCTAAATTATTAGAAAGTTTAACTCCATCCTCATCTGGTGGAATTAGCAGACAACCACTTGTTTATCCCCATATCCTGATTTTTATGTTGGGCTCACAGCTGCTGCTTCTGGCTGGAAACTTTTGCTCCCAAGTGGAAGGTTGCACACAAATGAGTGTGTGACAATCCTCTGATGGTGACAGGGAAAACAAGCAACAGGGATTAGGTGAGAAGAGAGCAGTTCATCCCCTGTCTGTGAGTGGCAGCAGGTCCTGTCTGGGCTGGATATCAAGTACCACGTACCAGAGAGGCACTTTTTGGTAGGTTCCTACAGCAGAAATGCCCTTGAAGGAGTGGCAAAGAAGAAAATGAATTTTCCAGCGTAACAGGGCATTGTCTGGGAAGAGGACTGTGACCAAGGGGCTGGTGATGTCTCGGGTTGTGTGCCAAGCACCCCCAGACTGGAGCTTGCTCTTTGAGAACTGCCTGCTGCAGTGGCCGTGGCACTCAGAGAGGCTCTAGAGCAATTCCTCTCCGAGCTGCTGCCACAGTGTGGGGAGGCTGCAATCCAGGCTCCCTGGAAAGCACTTGGGGCAGGATGAGGGCACGTGGATGATGAGCTGGATGGGACTGAGAAACAACAACACCACGGCTCTGGATGGACTCAGAGGAGCAATTCCTTGGAACCAGAGTGGTGGGGTCGTGGGGAGGGGCTGCCTCTGCTTGTCACCACCGAGGTGTCATCCCTCTCTGTCCCCTTGGCAAGGCTCTGGCTGCTGATGGATTGCCTGGCAACTTGCAGTCCCGTTGCCATTAACTCTGTGAAGAGCAGCGTGTGAAACGTGAGCCGGGCAGTGCCTGACACAAATGACTCCTCTCCCTGTTGTGCAGAGTCTCCCTGCAAAGCCAAAGCCTCTCTGCCCATTCATCTTCCTCCTGCCTCCTCCTTCCCCACCCCCTGCTACCCCCGAGTCCTGGGGATGGCTGCTTTGGCAGTAAACTCAGCTCAACAAAGCAGCCTCGTGAAAAAAGGGGAATATAACACCATCACTTCCTATTCCTTCCCCTTTCCCTCTGCATCAGAGGCCGGGCTGGCTGTCAGGAGCGTTCAAAATGAATAAACAAAGCCCAGGAACCCCCCTGTTCCAGGAGGAGTCTCGTTCACCCACCACAGAGCTCAGCCAGCTCTCTTCCTGGCGGTGCCCGAGTCCGCAGGCAGAGAGAGAAGATCATCCAGAGCTAATCAGTAAAGGGCAAACCCATTATGAGAGCACATTTACCCCTCACTGCCTCCTCCCTGCCAAAAACCAGCCCCCAGATTTTTGGGAGTAGCACAGCACATCCAGCTGAGGTCCCAGTCTGGGGCAGCGGTGCCACTGGTGCAGCTCTGCCGGATAAACCCTCCAAGGAACCCACGGAGTCATTGGTTGCAGCCCGAGGGCACAAGGCTCTCCCTGTGCTTCCAGGGGCCATGGCTGGAAATGAAAACCTCATCTTGATTTCTCATCCTTTGTATTGATTTCTGTCAGAGAGGATTTGTCTTAGACAAAGGAACTGTTATATTTCTCTCTGTAATAAAGGGATCCTTTTCCCCTTTTCCCCTTTTCTCCCTTCCCTTTTTAAATTAATTTCAGGGATGACTCCAAGAAGACTTCCTTGTAATTTGGGAACTGTTCTTATGCACAGTGGGTCAAGAGTGGAGAAGACAATGATGGCTGGTTTTGCCTATGCAGTGCAAAACCCTAAATGTGAAATCAGAGAAAAATGGGTTTGGTCTGGAATGGTGCAGGAAACTGAAGCTGAAACCCCAGCTATGCCACAGTTATATCTCAATGTGAAACTCTGTTATTAATGTAATGGATGGAATCTGTGGGAGCCAAGTGATTAAAATCCAGACTCAGATGTGTATGATCACAGCAGCTGTTAATTCTGGAACATTTGTACTTCTGCTCTGCTGAGACAGCCTTGAAAAAAAACCAAACAAACAAACCCAAAACAAAACAAAAAACCAACCAAACAAAAAACAAACAAACAAAACAAAACAAAAAACAAAAACAACCAACCAAACAAAAGGCAAAAAAAAATAAATTTAAAAAAAGGAGGTCTGTAGGTGGATGCTTTTTAGAGAAGCCTTCAAAACAATCCTCTTTTCTAGCAGGGTTGGACAAAGCCACATGGAAATCTAGGAAGCTTTCTGTGAATAAGAGCAGCTCCACAGAAGTGACCCCAGAAAAACACAGCGATGGATGGTAAGGCTGCAAAATGCAGGGCTGTATCAAATTGTTTGGCTTCTCTACAGCAGGATGGATACGAGCAACTGCAACAATCGCATTTAATCTGTTCCTTTGGGGTTTGCTTTCTTCTGCTTTTCTAGAACTTCTCTTTGTGAGAAGCTGGTTTGGATGTGGAAATGACTGAAGCTGTTCCCTTGTGCAAAGAGAGTGGGAAGTATCCACAGCAGCTCTCACAGGCTGAGAAATTTAAATGTGCCCGTTGCTTTGTAACCTAAGAGTGACTGCGCTGGAAGACAATACCTGCTAATTGTATTTTCTATCACTTCCTTTTCTGAGGGAAGGATAAAATGTGGAAGTTTGGGTTTATTATTTTAGCACACCGCAGCAAGATTTATTCAAAAGAATATCCGTTCCCCTTCACCTGTTTATTTAATAGAATATGGAAAGTGGGAAACTCTGTCAGAAAGCCTAGTTAAAGAATAATTTATAGGCTACATTTAGCTGTTGATCTTGTGGACTGGCTTAGGGGAGAGCCAAACTGTATCCTGGCAGGTAATAATTAATGCAAACTTGGAAGCTTCAGAGCTGTCCCACTGTTCAGCAGGACGCGATTCCTGCCGGTTGTGCTGGGTCTGTGGCCTTTCCGCGTGACCCACACGCTCCCCTGGGCTAGAGATGTGCTGGGTTTGAGTTTTTGTTGTTCAAACCTGTTTTGGATGCCTGTGAACATGTGTGTGGGGGAGATGTTTGGTCACTTAGAGGCATCCTGGGAGGAGCAGGACTGCAGGCAGCCCCCTCTGCTCTGTGAATCACAGCATCCCTCAGCCAGGCTGGAGCGAGCTGAGGTGTTGGGTGGTGTCCAGGCTGTGCTGGAGCTGATGGCAGCTGTCCCACCAGCTTCTTCTGCCACGCTGCTAAATCACCAGGACAGCTTTTATCCATAGGGTCTGTCTAGTCATGGCTGGAATGGGCTCTCAGTGAGTTTTAGGGCTCACTTTTAGGAAGAGAGTTAACAGGGAGCATGATGGCCTTGGAGCAGCCTGGAAGGTGCTCCTGCCCGTGGCAGGGGTTGGAATGGGGTGGTCTTGGAGGACTTTTCCAGCCCAAACCACTGTGTGATTCTGGGCTCAAACACACTGCTCTGGCACTGCCCCTGTGCCATCGGTGATGACCCTGCTCTCAGACACGCCACAGAACTGCACACCTTGGAACGTGGTTATCAAAATGGCCTGATTAAAAGCTCAAAAGTGATTTTTGGTAATTTTTTTTTTTTTAAATATGAGGTTCTTTCAGCTGGTGGGTTATTGTCCAAGGTTGGAGGGGAGCTGTTTTCTCAGCCTGTCCCACCTGCAGCAGAACATGTCTGGCTGAAGGCTTATCCATAAGCACTCTAATAGATATGTCCTATTTCATATCATCCCTTGCTCAGAAAAAACATACACCATAAAGCTATCTAAGATCAGTTAACGTGGTGCTCATATTCAAACATCTGCTTCAATCTTTGTTAATTCTCAGGGCCAGATGAGATTCAAGACTACTGAACCTGCCTCTAGATGGACCAGACAACTCAAAGGTTAGCTAAAGAGCACCTTACAGCTTGTAAAATCACGTATTTATATGCTGGGATCCTGCCTGCGCCTGCCTCCAGCCTTGAAGTCTCTCCTAGAGCTGGTTCCCCCGGGCGCACCTGGGATGTAAATGTGGTGGGGGGTCTCATTTCACTTGCAAGGGCAGCATTTCCAGTCCAGCTGCCACCCTGGGAGCCCTGGGCAGGTACACGAGCCCGAGGAGTCCCATTAGGCAGGGGGGCTCTGGATGAACTGCTCTCTCAGCCACCCCTCTCCACCTCCCTCAGCTCAACGATGGCTTTGGCTCCCTCCACATGATCCTCTGGATGGCTCAGGCTCTTGGTTGGCTCTGCTGTTAAGTGATTTGACTTTTAATAACGTCTCATAACTGCCTTTAAATAGGTTTATGGCTCAGCCTTACTCTCTAATCTCCTACAGAAACAGTTATTGGTTCACACTATCCCAGGGAGTTCTCCTCAAGCTCTCGAGCCAAGTTAATTGGACACGACTGACCTACGTTAGAGGATGACTATTAGGTGAGTAATATTAAGCAAAGGGAGTAAGATCTTTCTGTACCTCAGAACATGCTGGGAGCTGTGGGGAACAGCAGGAAATAGCAGCTCAAGAAGAGCAGGGTTGATTTAGGGAACAGGGAAGTGCTTTGCAATAATTGAGGTTTGTAAAACCAGCAGCCCTTCCTAAAGGAGAGTAAAATATACACTGGAGCCTTGAGTGTCTGGAAGAGGCAGAAGTACAAGAAAGAAGAGAAACAGACTGTGGCAGATATGTGGGAGTGCTACTTTTGATCACTCCACTTTTTTCATCAAACACTTCACTGTAGCACAGCCATCCAAACCTGATTAAAGGACTCAAGGAATGAACAGAGCAGGATTTCATCAGAATGCATTTGTGTTTCCCCCTGGAAACTGCGGGCTGGAGGCAAGTCCAGCACCCTGAAAAAACACTGAGTGATTAATGGACATGACACTAGTCCACATGACAAATATGAGCCCTGTAACATCACTGAGCAGCTGAAGCCACACAGACACCTCGCAGAGCAGGTGTGACCTGGCTGCCAAATCCTGGAAGCTCAAGGTGCTGCTTCCCAGTTTCCTTTTACACATTAATCCACCAGGCGAGGTAAATTCTGGAAAAAATCACCTATATCATAAAACCAGCCTGATACTCCTCAGTAAAAGACTTTACAGGGTGACCATATGAAAACCTCCAGTCTCAAAACTTTGTTGGCCGAATCCTGAGAGAAGCAGAGGTGTCAGCACTCTGTTTAGGAATGTGTAAGTATGTGCTTAACTCTACTGAGACGTGACGTTTCACTGAGATCAGCAGCACTGCTTAAGTGAAGTTCCATTTGGAGGAGTGTCTCGAAGGTCAGGCCTCAAGAACAAACCCACTTCAGGTTCCTGTGGGCTGCTGGATGATGCCAGCAGCAGAACCTGGAGTGCAGTGCCACTGACGTGATGTGATTTGCTATGGCAAGTAATTGCACTTCTCTCTCATGGAAGAGTGAGTTCTCTCTCTTAAACCTTGTGTGTTCAGACAGGGAGGAAAGCGTTCCCAAAGTTTGGAGTGTGCTTCTCATAATTGCACAGACTAAGCCCAAGGTGATGTGCAAACTGAAGGTGTCCCCTCTTTTGCACGCCTGTGGACCTGATCCACAGCCAGTGACTCTGGGGGCTCCTCTGTCCCTGCCAGGAGGGGTGTCCTGCTCTGCTCCCCCCACTCTTGAGTCCTGCAGAACCTCAGCTGGGACTGGGGTCACTGCCTGCAGTCTGGGGGAACTCCAAAATCAGGCTTTTTTGGGGGGGCAGATGGACCTAAGAAGGGACAAGTGTTTGTCTCTGCTCACCGGCACTCAGTGAAGCACTGGCTGATCTGATCCTGGAGGGTTTCCTTGATGTGGGGTCCCTCTGTTTCTTTCAGCTTCTCCTTGAAGGACACCTCGTCCTGTGTCTCCTGGACATCGCCCTGCAGGTCCTCTACTTCGCCAGCATCCTTCAGAGAACTACTGGTTGCCTCCAAGTCAGGAGGGAGAGTCTGAAAACAAGAGGAGAAAATAGAAGGTATGAATTAACCCAAACTTAATATTTACTGGAATGCCAGGTTGACAGTGGATCCGAGCTTAAGCCTTCATTTACTGGCAGGAGGGCAGGAATAAAAGACCTGTGCTCATAAAAAGTGCCTGGCTGCACACAATGCTCTATTGTTGGTGTCTGAGCAGCAATGAACAGCACTGCAGTGCACACAAACAGCCCTTCCAGCGTGGGAGACAGGTGAGAAAGCTGCTGTTCTGCAAGTGCCAGCTTTATCCGTGTCACAAGGGTGCCAGAGAGGATTGTAATTGAATCTGCAAATGTTTGGACTTCCCAGTGGTATTTTTTAATAAGCCAGTATTGTTTTTAATTTGGTCACTGCAATTTTTATATGCGCTGCTTGGTCAGTGGTTTCCTGGTATTTTGTTGCAGCTGGTCACGATCCTTTAGGAAATGGACTTCCCTTGAGGGACAACAACAGCAAAAGAGGAATAAACAACCCCCCCAAACCCTGCAATAAAACCCACAGCTCCCCAGGTTTCCCATGATTTGATAACCTTGGCAACAAGGGCTTCTAAGCCGGTTTCAGGTCTTAGACTAATTTCTGACTCGTGATTGATTTTACACGTGTAGTGTGAGGGAGAAAAATGAAAGTCTTTCTGGTATTCAAATACAGAAGCATGAAAAATACCATCTGTGTGGGTGGGCTGAAACTTTGCTTTTTTTTTTTGGCTTGCAAAGGTTGATAAAGTTAAGATGTTCCCCGTGTTCTACAAGTTGTCACTGCCTTGCAAGTGTGGGGAAAAATCCATTTTAAAAATTAACTTGTAAACTACCTTTGTGGTTTCTTTTTTTTAACTCTCGAACAAACTGCTTTCCACATCCTTGGGAATTATTAATCATATTGTCTGGTGGTGTATGGCAAATTTAAGTAGGGAAAAGGGGAGGGAATATGACAGTTTGGTTTTGTAGAGTGATTTACTCCTCAATGTTAGTGACTGGCATGTAGGTGGCAGCAGACATGAACATAAGCTCTCGCTTTCCATGACAAAAAAAAGCAGCACGTAATTCTGCTGTGGCCTTTCAACTTCAGAGCATGTAGAAAGTGTCCTTAGTGGGCGCATCTCGGGCTAATTCAGTAACGCGTTCTCTTTGCTCCAGTGATGTCTTTTCTGCTGTGCTCCAACCCTAATTAGGGTTGAGATAGCAAAAAATCTCTCTCAAAGGCTTGGCCAGCTCATATTTAAGATCTGTTTTTCGGTGTTTTTCCATGCTTGGACCGGGTTCCAGGAATCACTGCCACGTGCCCAAGCAGGTTTGGTTCCAGTGGGGTCACACACCGTCCAAGGCAAGCGCTCAGGCTCTGCTCAGGAGAGCAATCCCCACCCTCCTGCCCCTGTGCTGAAGGACTTGGGCAAGGTCACCACTGGGGAAACGCTCAGGAGGAAACAAGAGCACCAGTGTGGCTTTCAAAGGTGACCACTCTTGTTCTCCTCCTCCTCAATATGTCATCTAAAAAGGTCACCTTTTACCCTGAGATGTTGCTCAGGTCTCAGTTTCCCTGAGGCTGAGCGTTTCTAGTCTTCGTCCTCACCACCACCATTTAGAAGTCCAGCACTAAGTACTAACCCTCCCTGTTTGCATTTCACCATTGGCTGCCTCACTGGGATTAAACACAGCCCAGGATGGGATGCTGCTTTCTCAGGGCTCCTCTGGAAGCCAGAGGAGCACCCAGGAGACCTCTCTTTCCAGACTGAGCTGCAGATCCCTCGGGAGCTGTCCCGCTCAGCTCCTTGTGTCTCTGAGCAGTGAACCGATTCTACCAAGTGGAAAATAACCCTTTTTGTTGTCTTCTCCTCTCCCAGGTCACCTGTGCCCTGGCAGAACGAGGTGACCCAGCCAGCCAAGCAGCAGCTGAGGGTCAGCACCACAGCCAGGAGGGACCTCCTTGCCATGCCAGGACCTTCCCTCTGCTCAGCTCCTCCAAAGTGCTGCATCCCGAGGGAGCCCTGGATGCTCAACCTCTGTCACTGGCAGTTTATTCAGCCTCTCCTCAGTCCCACAGCCAGCCAAGGTAAGGGCTGTTTGGACTGGCAAGAACGTGCCCATGTGAGTAAGCTCAGTAGGAAACTCTTATCTTTAAGTGAGGTAGCACAGCCCTTATCTCCACCTGAGTCCAGAGTCATGGAGCTGCTGTGGACACAGCCCAGGTAGCTCCAAACCAGCTGGCTCAGGTGCTGATAACAAGGCCCTGGAACACGTTGTGGCTGGCAGAATGCAGCCAACCCCTGAGCAAACACTGGTGTGCAGCACCCTGTGAATTTAGCACCATAACCTAAAAACAGGCACTTGAGCAGCAGTAGGTCCTGAAGAGACAGAAAGAGATATCCAGAGGGTGGAATGGTACCATTGTTTCAGCTGCCAGTTCTCTACCACTTGTGAAGCATTTTCATAGAAAATTATTTTCTTTTGTTGAGTAAAAGACAAACTGAGGAAAGAAAACAGATTCCTCATGCACCTCTAACGGTGATATGGAATATTTTAGACTATTAAAGCATTTGGGAAAAAAAGGAAAAACAAACTATGAATGGCATAAGTGATACCTTCCTGCTTTGCAGCTGAGGAAAAACACTGTTAAACTTCTTTCGTCCCCAGTGTTCTTGCCCTAATCCCAAAGGTGTGTCTCACCCCAAACCTCACTGGGCTTGGAGTTTCACACCTTCCTAACTCTGCCTCTGTAATGAGGAGACAGCCTGGGACCCTGTGGTCATCCTCCAGCCTTCCAAAGGGGACAGAGCCTCTGTGACAGCCCTGCTGGCGGTTCAGTTCTCATGGCAGGGAGCAGAACTCAGGAGGAAATATGTCTGAAGGTATATCTGGCACCCATCTAGGGGTGCAGGAGGGACTGGGAAGTGAGAGGGCATCCCAGTGGGATGGGCAGTGTGGCAGGATGGGTTCCAACAAGGCTGCCCTGCTGCCCACCCTGTGACCTGGCCCTTGCAGTGTCACACAGCAGCTTCCCACATGTCCACAGCCCGTTCTGGAGCTCTGGAGAGCTCCCTGAGACAGCCTGGTGAGTGCAGCTTCCACAGCCCTCTCTGCTTAATGTGCCCATTAGGACAAAAGCCAATTTATTTCAAACATCACTTCCCTCAGCGCCTCTAATGTTCCTACCTCTGAATCAAAGGGAGGCACTCTCCACTAAGATGCTAATAAATAGCTTTTCCTTGGGGGAAGAAGCATTTTCCCATCTTTAAGAAATTTCTTTGGCCATGTGAAATTCAAATTTGTTAACTTGCCCTACAAACAGCAACTCATTTAGAAACAAATTACAAATATTAGATGGAGACAGTGAACTTGATAATGCAACGCTGCCACATCAGTTGTAGAATAATGCATCTTAATGAAGGCTTCCCATGTGAATAAACCATTATATTTACAAGCTTTTCACAGTTAATGACCCAGAACTGGATAACGAAACTCACATTTTTAGTGTGGTCCTCTGTCAGCAAAAGTATACATATTAATAATTGATGTTGCTGTAAAAATAGGACATAATATGAAGATTCCCGAGTTTGTGGGAAAATAGGACTACACGGTCCATTAACTTAAAAGGCTTATCTAATGTTTGATGGGCTTTGTCTTTAAAATCCTTGTTTAAATTAATAAGGCAAAATGGACATTTGTCTAAAAGAGAATTTTATTCCAACTCATCAGTCACAAGTATGCTGATGAGATTCTTCAGTTCGTTCCTCCTTCTCCCCTTGTTCTCCCAAAGGAGAATTCAGGTTTTGGGGAAGTGGAAGACCCACCAGTAGAAGGAAGGAAGGGGAGGAGTTGCCTACACGGCAGTGAGTGTGATGAAGGGCCATGGAGCAGCTCCCCTGGGCGGGCAGGTGGGAGAGTTGGGGCTGCTCGGGAAGAGAAGGTTGTGTGGAGACCTCACAGCCCCTTGCAGAGCCGGAGGGGGACACAGGGCGGCTGGAGGGGGGCTGTTCCTCAGCCACTGAGTGACAGGAACGGGTCCAGACTCGAGGGGAGGTTGAGGTGAGAGGTACAGCCCTGTAGGCTCACACTGTGCCTGGAAGGGATATGTTTTAGGGCTGGGTTTAGGACAGCTCTTTCCACAGAGGCAGAGTTGACACACACACACACACCTGTGGCTTTAGGGGGCGTCAGGGAATGTCCTGCCACAACTGTGCCCACAGTTCCAGTGTTGCAGGAGGTGTACTGGGTGTGTAGCATTTGGCTGGAGATTGTTGACTTTTGGTACTAGTACAGTCTGCGTCTCTCGAGGACAAACTTCATTTCCTAAGCAAAGTGTTTTTAAAGAAGTTTTAACGGTCACTTACTTTCATCAGTAGTGAAAATGAGATTTTTAAATTTATTATTTTTTTACATTTGGTCTACACAGGCTAAGCTAATTTATTTCCGAAGCAACCAGGGGCTGTTCTTCCCTTAGAACTGCTACTTTTCTGGTGGAAGGGGAGTAGAACAAGATGGGCTTTAAGGTCCCTTCCAACCCAAACCACTCTGTGATAGAATTCTGTTGAATTTTAAACTGTGATCCAAACTGCATTTAGAAGTTTGGTACAGGATTTAGTTCTGTTCTTGCTTTGTTGTTTCCTCAGTGCAATTTGTCTGGCTGAGGGAAGGATGCATTTTAAAGAGGTCTCTTGTCTCATGAATCACAGAATGGTTTGGTTTGGGAGCACCTTAAAGCTCATCTCGTTACAACCCCCCAAATGAAAATTGTATTAATGGAAGTTCCATGGTACACAAACAGTGATAGCCACATCAATTATATGGCTGGATTCCTAAATTAGGCACAAAAAAAAGGAACAAGTAAGCAAAATATATTACATTCATTAAAGCTTCCCTACTCTCTGATTCACTCCGATGGCTTTGCCAATTAAAGTAATTGTCATATGGGTTCAAACGAAGAGTCTGTAGTAGGAGGCCTTGTTAAAAATATTGAAAATGGTTGTTTTATAGATTTATAGAGTATTTATTTAGAAAATATTGACATGCGGCAACTTTTAAGACGATAAGAAAATCTGAAGAGGCCAAAACATTTACATTCATGACCACATGGGTTTGTGTAGCTTTGGCTGTGTTTATTTCTGATACTGTACCTGGGCAATGCTGTTAAACTTGTACTAAAAATGGCAAGTATGTTCTGGGCTCTGCAAGGCAGTGATTTCATTGTTACTGTGAGTCCAGCCAAGGAAAGCCAAATTACTCAGCCTGCTTCTTGTTTCTGTTTCAAAAATAAGCAGGTTTAAAGTTCTTAGTGAAAACAGGGCGGATTAGTTATCGCTGCCTGGTGAAATGGCAGATAACTCTGTGCTGACATCCAGCAAAGCAAAAGTCATTTTAATCCTGGGCTTGGCAAAGCCGGGCCTGATCTGCAGCAGTGCTGGAACTGCCCACTTTCAAGAGCTGAAGAAACATTTTAAATTTCACTTTATGGGGTTTTTGCAGTTTAAGCCCTGTGTAATATTTATTTAGCCATAGTCTGTAATGTTTACACAGAAAGCTATTCTGGGAAATGCTAATTTTTTTCCTGACTGGATGAAATGAATTATATTTATCAGGAATTAAAATAAGAAGGAATGTTTGGCAGACTGTTTTCTTAGATATAAATAAAAGTGTTATCTGAGACAACATGCCTAAATTAGGGGATGTTTAAAAGAGGTAAGAAGGAGAGAACAGCTTTTTGAGACCACATAGATCCTTTTATGTGGAAAGCATCATAGAATCGTGGAATGGTTTGAGTTGGAAGGGACCTTAAAGCTCACCCCAACCCACCCCCTGCCATGGGCAGGGTCACCTCCCACCAGCCCAGGTTGCTCCAAGCCCCATCCAACCTGGCCTGGGACACAGAGGAAGGAAGGATGGTGGAAATACTGTGTCAGAAAAATCACAGAGCAGCATCTATTGCACCCTAAATCTTTGGGAAGGGCTGAGCTTTATCCACCTGAGCAGAATGGCACAGAGAGCCACGGGGCTTTGTCCTCCTGAAAGGAGGGTTCCTTAGGCTATGGGGATGTCTTCCTTTAGTTTTCTGAAGGGCTGTGTTTGTGGATGTGCTGCAGTTCTTCTGCTGAATGGAAGGAGAGGCTGCTCTGAGTCAGCCCAGCCCTGGTAGAGGAGGCTGCAGGAAACCAATCTGTGAGAGCAGTGCAGGTGGGGAGAGGGACCTGTCTGCTCTTTTTGTGTTCATTATCCTCAGCTCCTCTGTAATTCCACTCCGTGGGTTTTGGGAAAGGGAGTTTGATTTGCTCTGGGTGGTGCAGAAACAAAAAATTCCCCGGGAGGTTCAAGAGGAACTTCTACTTGCAAACTTTAGAACATTCCAATAGAATAATGCATTTGGCAAAGCGGCTTATCCAGACACAACGAGGCACCTAACAAGGCACTGACTAGAATTCTTTGGTCTGACTTGCAGCATGTTTTGGGAAGGAGAAGGCAGGGGAAGAAGGAGAAGGAGAAAGGAAAGAGGAAGGCAGATAATCACCACCCCAGGATCCAGCAGCTTTTAAATCCAGGGAAGGGGGATGTGCCACACATGTCACCACCCTTTTACCTGTCCTGGCCCACTGGGTCCCAAACCGTTCCCTAGCTCTGTTCCCTGCCCTGGACATGCTCCAGCCCCTCAGGGTCCTTCCCGAATGGAGGGACCCAGAGCTGGATGGAGCCCTCGAGGTGTGACCCAGACAGAGGGACAGCCTTGCCCCCTGGTCGTGCTGCCACATCATTCCTGACCCAGGTTGGGATGCTCTTGGCCTCCCCAGCACACCTGGGCTCATGTCCTTCCCACTCGGTTGTTCTGAGCCAGCCAACTGTTCCTCTCGTCTCCTGCATCCTCCCTCCCTGTCATAAATCAGTGTGATGGCCAACTGTGTATTTGGGGTTAAAACCAGCCTCTCCTCTTTCCAGTAGCCTGTGCTCTGAGATTATAATCACCCTTTCCTCAGGGTCTGCCCTGTCAGGGAGAGCTCTGAGTGTGGATCCGTTTCTGGGCTCAGGCTGTTCTGCACTGCCCTGAGACCGAGCAGTTGCCAAAACCCAGTTCACACATCCAGTTCCACCAGGCTGATAAGCAGCTTGCTCTGCAGCAAAATTAAACAATCATAACAAGCTCTCAGTGGGGTGTTTAGTGACAGGGAGTTTATAAATTCCAGAAACAGAGCAGTGGAAGCATGTGCCAGCTTAGGAACTGCAAAAATGGAGCTGCGATGGTAAAATAGGGCAAGGTGTGTGTTTTCAGACAGCTTGATGTGTGTTCTTGCCACAGCAGTGTGGCTTAAACACCCCCCCCCAGGTGAGGTGGTCCTGCCTGGGCTGGCAGTGAGCAACACCATGGCAGGAATTGGGAGCGAGACCAGGAACCAGGGCAGGATACAGTTATCAAGACGTATGTGCTCTGAGGAGGCTCACTGCTCTCCACAAATTAAACTGGAACTGCAAAAGTGTGATTTATCGGAGCTTTAGAAAAACATGTGCTGAGGGGATCATGCTGTTTCTGCAATTAGGCTTTAATAAATAATAATAATAATGAGGTTTCGCTTTAGAGCCAAGAAAAATCTCTGGAACATAGGTTTCTACTCTGTCATCAGGCTAAAGATGAAATAGAATCCAATTCCAGAAAAGAAACATAAATTTTTGTGAACCAAGTAGACAGTAAAAAAGTAATACCGAATTAAGCAAAAGACTGGACAGTTCTTGGAGTTTACACCTATTTTCCTAATTTTCAGGCCAACACAATTGAATTTTCCCAGAAATGATTACTCAGAACTTCAAAAGGATCAGCTCTCTGTGCAAAGCATTCTTTATCTGAAAGTAACACAGACATTTCAAAAAGAGCCCTAATTGTAAGAGAAATTATATTTATTGCAACAAAAGTCGAGTCTCCTTTGGGATGGACTTGGGGAAATGGATGGCTGAGTCTTCTAATTTATCTAAGTCGTGCAGCATTAGAAAAGCAAATCCAACATATTTACACATGAAGATCTGTGGTCATTTTTTAGAGGCCTGACGTGATCATGCATCAAAGGGACCTGACCTTTGGAGCTCGCTGCCCATCTATCAGTGGGAACCAGTGTCTGCTTGCCTCTCACTTCCTTTGGAGCCCAAGCAAGGGAATGCAGCATGAAAAGCAAAGGGGAATGTAAAAACACTGGAGGGATGACCAGATTCTTCTATTTTATTTGGAGGTATCCATTTTTTGCCCTACATGCTCTGATTATATGCTTGATAAAGAGCAATGAGTCGGAGTGCAGAGCAGCAAACATCAATTCTCTTGCTCCTAAGTGGAGGTCAGGAAATGGACACACTGGATGTGTTTGGTTTTAATTCCCTCCATCCCCATGATCCTATAGATTATATTGTGCTCCCCATAAACGGGGCTGTTCACATCCCACTTCTCAGCTACTCCCACCCTGGGCCACCACGAAAGGAGGGCTGAGCTGTGAACCCCCCAACAACTGATGCCACATCTGGATTTCCTTCCTAAGACTCCACAGAGACTGGCGTGGGATTGGATAGGAAACAATCCCTTGTTTTGCAAAAGGAGTCGTTTCTAACTCATTTTCAGTGTATCCCAAGTGTTCCACCAGTTTAAAATCTCCAGGGGTTTGATCTCAAACAGAGGCAGAAGTGGCACCCAAGGATCTGTTTGGCCACGCTTACTGTTAATGACCAGCGGATCTTAGAGGCAATAATGCATCAGGTGTTATCTGTATTTAACATGGCAAAGTTTAGGTAAATGTACATTTTACTCCCTAAAGATAAGGTTTTAAGGTTATTCTTAACTGCTGTGAGATGTTTGCTACAGGCACAGTTAGTCCTCATGACCCTCTAAGGTAGCCAAGGGTAATTCCATTGCTGGGCAAGAAAGTCACACAGATTGCCTGGGAGGAGCAGAAAGCATGTTTGAATTCAACATTAAATCAGTTTCTAAATCAATCCTTTAAGAACTGCAGACCATGGAGGTATAAATAAACCTGCCAAACCCAGAGCAAGTGATGATGGTTTCTGTGATGAGGAGCTGTGAAGCAGCTTTTTACTAGAGGTTGATACACGGGCTGTGCCACTGTGGCTGCAGATGGGTGAGGTTTGGCACCTGTTAGTGCCTCAGGAAGTTGGCAAAGGAAATGCCAACTGTAAAGGGTTCATCCTGTTTCTCAGGCACTTCCCAGAAGGAAGATTTTGGTGGCAGGAGGAGATGTGGCTGCTCTAAAGGAGGGAGGAGCAGGTTCCTTCTGGAAAGGGTGCTTTCATTTTTTAATTTCACCTCATGCAGCCTAACTGACCACAGACAGCTGTCCTGTGCTTCTGCAGCATGATGGGAGGAGTATTTTGATTATTTTTGTGTGCACTTAGAGAAATACTGATGGATTAATATGCCAGATCTAACGTTTCTCTCCCCTACTCTTGACATACACGTGCAGTGACTTGCAAAGGGATGGGAGAAGAAGACTTTGCTTTAATTAGGTTGGGTATCAGGAAAAAATGTCACCCTGAAAGGGCTGCCCAGCCATGGCACAGTACCCAGGGAAGTGGTGAAGTCCCCATCCCTGGGGGGATTTAAAAGCCACGTGGATGTGGGTGGCACTTGGGGACGTGGGTTAATGGTGGGCTTGGCAGTGCTGGGTTAAGGATCGGACTTGATGGTCTTACAGGGCTTTTCCAACCTTAAGGATTCCAGAAATAAGGCAGCTCCCATGCCTTGAAATCACAGCTGAGAAGGTGATTAGTAAAATTAATAAAAATTCCCTTGCTCTGTCATGCCTGGGGCAAACTCCCTCAAACCTGGGGCAAGTTGTGCACAGCCTGTTTGCACATCTGCCACCCACATTGGCCCGTGCACAGCCAGCACCAAACCACTCAGCACAAGACAGATTGTGCTGCTCCTGTGCCATCCATCATCCCAGTTTGGCTCTGTACTCCTCAGAGACTCCCTTCAAAACCAGAAGGAATCTTAGAAATTAGTTTCTCATCTTGTGCCGAGTTATGAAAGTGTGAAGCACAAAGAGAGTGTGGCATTTCCTGCTCTCTAGGCAGCCCCACTTACGATGCCCAGGAATATCATCTCCTCTTCCCTCATTTTCTCGGTCCTCTTGCGCTGGACGTATCCACGCCAAACCTGCAGTGTAAACAAAGCCCTGATGAGACAAATGAGCCTTGCTACAGCTTCCTTCACTGGGGCAGACACAGGAAAAAACACATAGAGGAAGGAAAGGCACCACATGCAATTGAAACTATTGCTTTTTAACAGGTCGCCATCTGAGATTTCTTTTTTTTTTTTTTTTTAACAAATTCTGAGGTTTGTTATGCCTCACACTGGTATATCTGCCTTCTAAACATAACACTTGTGGTTTTGGGAAGTGTTCAGACCTAAAATTTAGACTGAGCTCTTGTTCTCATCAGGCTCAATTGACTGAATTACTGATGTGTAAGGACTTTTTGGGGAATTTAGCATTGATCTCCCTTTGTCGTCTTTTCAAGATACAGAATGAACTTTTTCCCTTGGAG
Source organism: Formicarius rufipectus (assembly GCA_013399695.1). NCBI lineage: Eukaryota > Metazoa > Chordata > Aves > Passeriformes > Formicariidae > Formicarius > Formicarius rufipectus. Next base: position 147,709 of record VXAU01004331.1, on the reverse strand, counting down.
ATCACAGGAAAAGGCATGGATTCCAACTGCATGCACTGAATTCCAAGGGGAGGCCGGAGAGAGCAGCTGAGGTCATAAAAATCAGGGTGGAAAAACAACATGTAGGTTATAAAGTCACCCTGCATTGCCGGTGCAGTTTCCACCCATCTCCCAACCGGGGTCCTGTCCCATTCTGCCAACCCATTTAAATGATGTATTTCACCCCACAAACGACCCTTCCAGGACACTCCCCGTCCTCTGAGCCGTGTTTGCTGTCCCCAGCCAACCACCATCGCTCGGGATGGGCAGGATGGTCACCAGGAGCTCACCTTCTGGATGCGGGTGGCCGCACGGTGCGCGCTCTGCCCCGCGGGCTCCTCCAGCCTGGCCGTCCTCTTCTCCTCCAGGAAGATGCTCCTCATGAAGGCGGCTCTGCTGCGACCTTGGCGAGCCCTCTCGGCCACCTGGATCAGCCTCACGGCGTCGGGAAGGGCCATGCCCTGGGCAGCTGCCTGCACCAACACAGGGCACTGAGCCGGGCAGCAGCCCCTGCCTCGTTAGCTGCCCCCCGCAATTAGCAAACGGGGCAGTGAATGAACAGCTGAGGTGTGGAAACATCCCTGGGGGGCTGTCTGAGCAACCCATGGGGCAGCTGCTTTCCTCCCAAGTGTCCCAGGACAGCTGGAAAAGGGGATGGTTAGAGGTGGATGGATGGATGGATGGGTGGACACCATCCTCTGCCACCAGCTCTCTGCCCTCCCCAAAGAAAGACACAGCAGGGTCCAAGAGCGATGCCCTTCACTGCTGGGAAAAGGACTGACTGAAGCCTGTGTCTCTCCCTTCTTATATCCTGAACTGACGTGAATGGAATGGAATATTTCACTTGGATACAGCAAACCTGTCCCCAAGGAAGGGGACACGCTGGAAGTCTGATGTCTTGTGAGAGGGGAGTGTGCCTGAGGACCTGCAGCAGGGGCTGGAGCTGATGTGTGGGTGGGCGATGAGGAGAACCTGGTGCTCCAGAGGGTTCATCCATCCTGCTGAGCTTTATCCACCTGAGCAAAGCGGCACAGAGAACCACAGGGCTTTGTCCTCCTGAAAGGAGGGTTCCTTAGGCTATGGGGATGTCTTCCTTTAGTTTTCTGAAGGGCTGTGTTTGTGGATGTGCTGCTGGGGCTGCAGTTCTTCTGCTGAACGGAAGGAGAGGCTGCTCTGAGTCAGCCCAGCCTCCACTGGAGCCCTCCTGAATGTCTCTCTCATTGCTTTTGCTCTGCCAAAACTCAATTTTCTACCCCTCCCAGCAGCTGCAGCTCCGTGGCTGTGCAGCAGAAACTGCACTCATTGCTCAGGGTTAGAAACAACCCGCTGCCAGCAGTTGTGCCAACCCGAGCTCCGGGTTCTGCCTGCTCTAGTTGGGAATCCTGGCTCAGGAAAGCCTCAGCCCAGCCTGCTTTCAGTAGCACTGATTACATGCTGAGGGTTAGTGAGACAAATAAAGGTCCCACTACACTTGGCCAGAGTGCTGCCCTTCCTCTGACACTCACACAACTCGGAGTCGAGTCATTTCTGCCTTAACCAGAGTCCAGACATGACTGGACATTGTTAGACAGGAAAATCCAGTGTTTCTTTCTGATTGTGCCTTATCTGTAAACAGACTTGTACTTTCTAGCTGCTGCAAAAGTACTTCTCCCTGCAGTGGCTCATGTGTCCAGACACGGGTGCTACAAACTGACCAAATTCAGTGTGACATGTAGGAACGGGGCCCACTTACCTGCTCCTGCAAACCTGCAGTCAGCAAAATCTCATCAAGGGTTTTCCTCCTCTGCTGCAGGACTTCCAGGTTTTCTTTAATGAAATACTTTGGGATGGGTATTTCTATGTCTTCCTAGAGGAAGAAAGGCAGGAGATGTTTTTTAGAACTGCATTTAAATCACGCTACTGATTAACTGAGCACCTTTACAAAGCCATTAAATAGAAGAGAGATCATTGAGGATTTTGGAGCGTTGGGGAATTTGACCTCTGTAACAGCTGCTGTTCCTTTGCAATTACTTAAGGCCTAATTCAACAAAAACAAATAAATCAGCCCAGTTTCTGAACCAGAAATCTTCCTTTTTATAATGGCTCAATTATATTATCAAATTGCTAAAATATTTGGCAGGGCTGCTGGAAATTTAAACATGATTTCCACCAAAATGAATGGCTCTGGTTGTGTGATCATCCCACTTCTTGTTTTAATCAACATGAAAAGTAGATCCATTCTTGCGTTTTTTTTTTAACCATTACAAGGAACCAAAGAATAATTCTGCTTGTCTACAGGTATTTTGATCTGTAGACAATCTGTCGCTGTCTCTGACTGAGACATCTCAGTCACTTCTTAAAATTAGGCATGACTAGAAGAGGCTGCCTTTGCCCGTTTCCATCTTTAAAAAGATGCAACTGATTTACATGTCTTGTGATTCTTCTCCTGTGGAATTGCCGAGAAATGCCAAAAGACACAGACAAGCAGAGAAAAAAACCCTCCCCAAAAGTTAAGATGCTTCAGAGCAGCACAACCAATTCCTGGTTGGACTGGGCTTGTCCCTGATGGCTTTATCAACACAGACTTCTGATCTGCTGCAGCTCCCTGTTTGCACCTTCCAACACCCTTGATAGCTGATGGGAATCATTATACATTGCACTTGGAGTGCAAAGCACCATGGAAGGAATTAGAAATGTGGCCGTTTGAGGTGTAAGAAATCCAGGGGTTTGCCTGGACACCCTCAAGCAGGGCTGACAGGTATCTCTGATGTCTGACCTGAGCTTTAATTACAGGTGATTGTGGACTGTCGCCTTTACTCACTGTAAAGATGGGATCAAAGCCACAATACCAGGGCTGGAAGGAGCCTGCTTCTCTTCATAATCCCTCTTTGGGGCCCAGCATTGAAAAGTTAGGCTTGGGATGTTTATCCTCAACTCAGATTTGCAGCTTTTTAGCCCATTCTGGCTCCACATGGGATTTGTGGACCCAAATACCTTCACAGTCAGCCCAGGAAATGGAGTTGGCTGGATGTTGGAAGGCAACTGCCCAAAAACACGAGGTGCAGAACTGGAGAAATATGAAGCTTGGCCTTACAGTGACACAGTACAAAGTATGCAATCTCATCACATAAGATATAAAATGAGACTCTCCTGTTGTGCTCTCTGCTACAATTATGCTGGATTTTAGCCCATGATAATACAGGGAAAGGAAGGACCAGACATACTCTCCCTGGGCAGAATCTTTGAGAAACAGGAGTTATTTGTCAAGTTAATTTGTCTGTTACCAAGAATATGTGAATATTTTACACAATCCATAAATCTGTACTCCTATCTGCTGCAAAAAGTATTTTCTTTGAAAAAACCTGCAATCTCTTCAGTGACCGATCTCTTTTGTGGTAGGTATGTTATGCCTTCTTGAGATTAAGGGGTGGTGCAGGAATTTGAATTTATGCTTGCTTTTCAGTGGATGTCAGGCACGACTTTCCAGACTTGCCAACATTATGCTGCAGGTGGATTTACTGCTAAGTCATGAAAACAGCAGTGCCTAAGGATTTCAAGATATGTTTTGAAGGATTGGTTTCCCCAGAGATGTGTTTATATTCTCTCATAGTTTAAAACAGTGACTAAAGGAGAAGGTAAAAAGCTGGGGGGAGCTGCTGGTGATCCCTGTTGTGCAGGATGTCCTTCCTGTGCAGTGCAGTGGCCAACAAGCAGGTTTGGCATCTCCGAGCGGTGCTGTCACGGTCCCAGGCAATTCACCTGGGAACAGGGATCGTGGGAAGAGCAGGAATTGGAGGAGACAGAGCCGCGGTTCCTGAATGTGACAATAGATGGGGCTGTCTGCGAGAGAAGGACCCGCTCGGCCAGCTGGTTTCTCCTACAGCTTTTAGGGCGCAGCTTCAACCCTTTGCCTCCTTGGCACGTTCGTGTTCGCTGGGATGTGGAGGGATGCTTTTCCCCCAGGCACTGCTGTGCCCGGGCGCTGAACGTGCTCCTGCCTCCTGCCGCCTTCACAGCCGGGGGTTTGTCTCAGATGTGCCCCCTGAGTGGTCTGCTGTGCTGTGAACAAGTCCCTGCCCCTCTCAGCCTCCCCTGGGAGCTCTGGGAGAGCCCTGGGCCAGGCTGAGCTCACTGAGCAGCTCCCAATTCCCACCTGACCCCGCACTGAAACCTGTCAGAGCCAAGCTCCTGACACCAACAGCGAAGCTGGCAGAGCCAACACTGCCAGAGGGGACCCGGGGCAGCGATTCCCACCCAGGAGACCTTGGCACAGGGTGCCCAGAGCAGCTGTGCCCACCCCTGTATCCCTGGGAAGAGGGATCCCCCTTTTCCAGGGGGAAAGGAGCCTGGAGGCAGAGCAGACCCACCGGCGGGCGCTGCTGCTCGGTCAGGATGTCCCCCAGGCGGTGGCACTCGGAGTTCTCCAGCTTCACCAGCTCCCTCTTGATCTCCAGGACACGGCCCATGACGCCGTCCAGCACCGGCCGGATCGCCGCCCGCTTCTGCTGGTGCCCCAGGTGGTCGTGGGCAGCCTCCAGCCTGCGCAGGATCTCCAGGTACTGGATGTAGGACGTGGCCAGCATCTTCCACACCTTGCCCGGGTTCGGCTCCGGCACGAGGAACTCCTCCCTCTCCCTCCGGAGCAGCGTGTCCAGGTCCCTCTGGGCATCTGCCCACATCTGGCAGTAGGTGCTGGTGGAGAAGAGGGGACTGTGTTAGCCTGGCAGGAGAGCAGGAGTGAGCACGCAGCGGTGCCAGGGCGCTCTGAGGGGGCACTTGTCAAAGAAACCAACCTGGAAATGGGAGCTGTTACGGTCGTAAAGAGATTTTAACTACAAAGTGGTTTAAAACCCATTAACAAGAGTTTCTCTTTGTACTAAACAAAGCTTAAAAGCTTTTCAACTTCATTCTTACCGCGCTTGGAGTATCCTTCAAATGCTCCAAGTTGCAACCCCCAACAGTGCCAGGAGTTCATTTGGCTGTGCTAATTGAGAAGATAGTTTAATAGCAAAGGTGTCTCCCCCCAAAGCCCTTTCATGGGGGAAGTTCTGTTTGAGGCCTCTGTGTGTTTGGGATGAGGACCAATCCATGTTCCTAAAGCTTGTGCTGCTGTTCCGCCTTTCTGCAGTGGGTGCTTGGGGTTCAGTGCAGGGTAAGGGGTGGGGTTGGTGCCAGGGCAGAGCTGTGGGTGTTATTTCAAATATGAAGTGAGGAAAATAATTTATTTTTGTGGTAGCGACTGTTGCTCTCCAAGAAACTGCTAAACATCTGGCTCCGTGGCTATGGGATTAAGAGGCATGGAAGATGTCCCCTAGGGCCATCTTCATTTCCAGAAGCAGTAATGCTGTTCCCGTGGTAGTTTTGGTGGGATTAGGTGGAGCTCTGATGATGGACTGGCTGTGTCTTTTTGTGGAAAAAGGAGACCAGTGCAGAATGTCCTGGGAAATGAACGTAAAGGGGCAAGAAGTGGGCTCTGGGCAATGAGGTTTTTATCCAAAGAAGGGCTCAAAGCACAGGTTTGTCATGGCACGGTGCTGTCACCTGTGGCAGGGATGACACTTCTAGGTCCCTTTGTAACCTCTCCTTGCCAGGCGGACACTCTTGGGAGTGCCAGGTGTTAAAACACCTCACATCTTTGGAAATGCTTCTCTCCTAGCAGAGCTAAGAAATTCCTTCTGCACTGAGACTCAGCAGTGCTGGGAGAAAAGCAGATCAAGCACACTGGCAGGTTTGCAGCAGGAGGGGAAAACAGTGGGTATGGAGACTGGGAAAGCTGACTCTTATGTGTCAGTCCTAGAAATAAAGGCCAGTGGCTTCAGTGGTGCAATCTGGACCCACCCATGTGCTTCACCAAGTCATTGCTTGCTGCTCCTAGAGCTTCTCAAAGGAGGATGAGGACAGTGAAAGGCCCTGCCTTTATTTCAGAGCAGGGCTCTGAGGGAGTGCTGGTGTATTAATTCTGCCCAGAAAGCTGGCCAGCTCTTAAACTTGCTTGTGCTTGCTAATAAATGCCTAAGCTGGAGCTCTGTCAGCTGATCTTATCACTCCCAGTCTCAGAGCACAGAATGACCCGAGGCTTGTGCTGCAAGAGGGACGTGTGGGGTGGACAGGACAGACTCCAGCCCACAAGTGTGGGGTGTGCTGTGGGTCCTGGATGCTGACAGGGCTCTTGGGACTGCCCAGAGCAGTCGGCAGAAACGCCAACAACCCCAACCCCGCTATTGAATTTGCACCATTAACTTTGTAAAGTGTGTATTATACTCTTGGGCTGAGCTGGGTGTCTGCAGGATGCAGCTGGCCTGGCTTTTCCTAATGCTTCTGCAGCCCACCCAGCTCTTTCCCCTTCCTTTTTCTCTGCTTCATTTGCATCCCACCTATTCATTTGCACCACCCCTATCACTCGAGGGCAGCAATTAACCCAAGAGCAGGAGATCAGCAGAATCACCCCAGCAGAAGGTGGGCACCAACCAGGTGGGAGCCCCATGGAGTGGCCCGTGGCATCCCTGACTGCCCCTTCTGGAGCCAGGATGGAAGGATTGGAGGGCTGTGGTGTTGTGGGTGCTTCTCTGTGACTTCTCCCCGACGGCAGGGAGGTCCCAAAGCTCTGGGGCAGCCCAGCCCTGGCTGTCCCCAAGGCCACCAGGAGCTGTGGGCATCCTTGGGCTGCAGCCTTTCCACGAGAACAGCCTCGGGTCTGTCTGCTCCAGTTTGCAATAATCTCCCTTTCTGCCTCCTCCGACTGAGGAATGTCAAGTGGTTCCCCCTGCTGAGCCAGCCAATATCCAGTTTCTTTTTCTATTTTGAATGACTTGTGGAGGGAGGAGGGGGCTGGAGCACCCCAGCCCTTCACAGAAGGTTAGCACAGGGCTCTGCAGACGGGCTGGAATTGCTTCCATCCTAGCGCTAGGATGATTGCAAGCACGTTGCTGTGGGTCAGGTGTTAAGACTATGGATATTGTGGTATGACTGCAGCTTTTGCAGTGGTGATGTTTTATGTAAATGAGGGCGAGAGGAAGGACAGGCCCGCTGGAAAAACGAAGTGTTGAAGGAAAAGCTTGAGGTGGAAGTGGTAAATTTTCGGCTGGGATAGGCTGCTGGCCCCTGTGTACCTGTGGTGGTCAGGGTGGCTGACACCACGGGGGGACCTGGCCCCAGGGCTTCAGTTTGTTGGGCATGTGATGGGGACTTCAGATACTTGATAGCAGGAGAGGGCGAGCAGAGAAGTGATTTGAGTGCCTCAGTGCTTCACCCTGACTAAAATCCTACAGGACACATGCACAGCTATTGTTTCCCCTCAAACAAGATTCTAGAATAGCTGTTTCAGGCTTTGCTGGGGTCCAAGTGGGAGCCCTTCTGGACTAGCCGGGAGGATGAGATGTACCTGGTGTTTACAGCCCTGTCTGGGGGACTCAGCAGAGCTGTGATGAACCAGAGGAGCCCTTCTGCTCTAGAGACAAAGGTGTGCAAGAGCAGTGGCTCCAAGGTTGTGCCTTAAAAGCAAAGGAGGGGGCTGCCTGTCCCTGCCTGGAGTCAGGCAGCACACAACCCCCAAGTCCCTCTTTGAATTTTTGCCTGTTTGCTCAGTGTCCCTTTGCATTCAGTTGTGAACTCCCTCTAAATTGCTTCCCCACACGGAAGGGGGAGGAAACACAGCTCTGAGTGTGCTGGCTTTTTATTTACTGATACTGGTTCATCCTCTGGGCTCACCCCTGTTCTGTAATGAGCAGTTTGTGAGCTGAGTCCAGTGATGTTGCACCATAATTAGACTGGACTGGAGCATCTAACTCTCCTGCTAGTGCAGGTGACCGCCAGGACTGAGCTCACTTTCCTGCTCAAGATCATTAAATCCTGGAGACTAAGGTCGTCTCCAGATCTCCCCATGCATACAGCAGAGTAAGCAATGCCACAAATTGTCATAGCAACTACAAAATAGGGGTGTTTGGGGGAAAATAAGCGACGCTGTAATGGGATGAGGAAAAAACACATTAAGAGACTAAACTCCAGAGCCCCTGGAGTGCTTTCTGGCAGCTTGTAGCTTGGAGGGAAGGTCAAAGCTTTAACTCCTCACTGATGTCCCTTCTCTTCACTCCCACCAAGTGGAAACAGTCTAAAGCAGGGTTTAAGAAGTCTCTTTTGCCACAGCATTATTGTCAGTTGGAATCTCACTTTTATTGCTCAAAAAATAAAGCTTCCTCATTTAGAGTGGAGCTTGGCAATGTTTCCTTTCTGCTTAAGTTACAGAGGTGTTTAAAATCCTGCCAAATCACATGTTGCCTTGTTTTAATATTCCAGGGCCCTCTGACTCTGTGTGTTTGTGCTCGACCCATCTCTCCTTCTGCTTGGACAAGTGTGCTGGCTTTGGGTGCAGCCAAGGTGAGCCTGCTTTTTGGTGTTAAAGTGGTCCTAAGGCTGAAATAGCTGGGCAGGAATTGTGCTGAGCAGGCAAACTGTGCCTCACACCAGGAGCAGAACCTGGCACCAGTGGGGTCACCTTTGTGTGGCTTTTCCTTCCCCTCCTCGCAGAGGGTTTTGGAGTTTTACTTGGCTGCCAAAGGGAACAGTGTCTGCTATTCCAGGACATGGCACAGTTTGCACTCCAGGCAGTGTCTGTGCCTGGATTTGTGCTTGGGCAGCACCCTGGCTGCTTTGATGCCTGGTTTTCCTGGGCTGTCCTCTGAGGACAGGAATATCTCGTGTTTTCACAGCCAGCCACGAGAATGATGCTGCACTGAAGTGCTGCTTGGGCTTCTGAGAGAAGGGTATCTCTAAAGAGATGGAAGGGAAAACATTTGCCTTGGGTTTAGCCCAGCTCTCCTCACCTGATTTGGAAACTCCTGTGGGATTAAATGAGCCCTGAATTGTGGGTCAAAGCACTTCTGCTGCCACTGCAACCCACACCTGTGTCTCCTCTTCCTCAGCACCTCAGGGCTCCTGAGAGCCAGGGGGTGTGGGGGTGGCTGGAGGAGCCCAGCACTGACCCCACACCACAGAGGGGGGGTCTGGTGGCAGGGAGGGGTGTGAGGGGCTCAGGGTCCCCTCCAAGCACGGCTCAGTCATTGTGCTGAGCCCTGGGCAAACGCTGGGGAGGGAAACCCTGCCCTGCAGCCTCTGCAGGATGAAGAAACAAGAGACAAAGGTTGGGAGGGGAAAGTGAGGCCCTGAGAGGAAAGGGGGTTTGTTCAAAAAGCTGCTGCTTTTGTTTCTCCTTCTAAAAATCAGCAGACTTCGGATGGGTGCAGGCTGAGCCAGGTGAGCAGCTCCCTGTGCCCCCACTGCTCAGCTACTGCAGGTCATTGCTGGGCTGACAGTGCTACAGCAGTACCCACCCTTTTCTCTTTTCTCTTACTACAGACAAACACTTTGGGGGGGGTGAAGAAGTGCAGGCAGGAACAGAGCTCAGTGTGGCCCTATGACATAACCCGTGAACTCAAGAAATGTTTGGACAATGCTCTCAGGCACGTGGGGGCATTCTCCAGGTGTCCTGTGCGGGGCCAGGGGTTGGGCTCGATGATCCCCATGGGTCCCTTCCACCTCAGCACATTCCATGAGTCTATGAACCAAAATGACTGAAATGTCTGAATTAATTCCTGATTTAAAAGCCTTTAGCCTGCAGTCTGGAGCAGTGCAGGCTCATGAGCCTGTTCAAGCCTGCCTTGCTCCTGAAATAAGATTAATCTCACAATGAGGCCAAACGTCTCAGCTGGTGGTGAATGTAACTCTGCCAGTGACTTTTTAAGCATGCTTGCTCTAGCCACGATGTTCTACAGAGCTGGGAGCATTCGGGGCAAATAAAGGATAAACCTCAGCAGGCTTTGGTTGTGACAGGGGAAGAAAACACCCAGTCTGCTGGCATTGTTGCCCTGAACAGCTCTGTGCTCCTGTCATCTCCAATTTCAGTCGTGGCTCCTGTGACAGCAGGAGAATAGGGGAGAGGAGATTTGTGTGGCAGAAGTGCAATGGGAACCTGCAGGGAAGGAGAGGGAGCAGCTCCACACAGGTCTGAGGCACCTGGGGCAGCCACGCTGCCAGGGCAAAGGGCAGGAGGTGGGGGAGATGCTGTCGTGGGCTGAGCTTTGCAGCTGAGAGCTCCAAGGGCTGCCCTTCTGTCCCCCAGCCCCTGGGCTGAGCCTGCCCTTCCCTCGGGGGTGGGCAGGACGGTCGTGCCCTGCACAGCAGGTCAGGGGCTGTGATCCCAACCCTCTGCCCAGGTGAGACCCCACCTGCTGGGCTGCATCCAGCCCTGGGGTCCCCAGCACAGGGAGGGAGCCCAGGGGAACAGGGAGTGTTCAGCCTGGAGAAGAGCAGGCTCTGGGGTGACCTCACTGTCCCCTTCCAGCACCTGAAGGGAGCTGAGAGGAAAGGTGGCAGAGACTATTTACAGGGGCCTGGAGTGACAGGACATTGGGGAATGGCTTCAGACTGACAGGGAGGAGGATATTAGATATTATAAATATATATATAATATATATTTAGCTTGGATATTAGGGAGAGATTCTTCCCTGTGAGGGTGGTGAGGCCCTGGCACAGCTTGCCCAGAGTTGTGGCTGCCCCATCCCAAGCAGCATTTGCTTATAACACACTTTCCTATGTGTGGCAACGAAGTTTATTTCAGTTTTAAGCACCTGAGGTGTGTAATTATATTTTTTTTTCTTCTTTGTTTTCCTTTCTTGCCCCCCCCTCCTCTCTTCCTCAGCACAGGAAAGAGCAGCCACCCATCCTGCTGCCACCCATCCCATGCACAAAGGGCAGGGGCTGGGGGCTGCTCTGCCCCTGCCAGCAGCAGGAGGCTTGGAGCTCTAAGTTAGCACAGTCTGCTCAGTTCCTTGGTGACTGTGGCCCTGTTCTCTCCCTGTTTTCCAGCACAATTCCCACCGGGAGATCTCCATCACCCCCACTTGTTCCCCAAGGAGCCCCTGAACGGCACTGCACGGGATCTTTCCCTACCTGCTCACTAGGACCAAGGTAGGCACGGGAGGGAGCTGCAGCTTCCACTCTCACCTGGGATCAGTTTGATCTGTCTCTGATTTCCTGCTTTAACATAAGCAAGACGATGTGCTAATGCTGCCCGGGGTGGGGGAAAGGGGCAGAGATGAATCGGTGGCTGCCTGGGAGATGTGCCGAGAGGGGACACGCTGGAATGCCCAGGAGGAAGCTCATAATTGTGGCGTTGGGATGGAATTTGAAGAATATGGCCCGGGGCCAGGTGCTGAATGAGGGGATAAAAAGAAATATTCAGGAACAGCCCAATGGCTGAGCGAGGCTGGGGCCCCGTGGGAAGGAAATGGGATGTGATCACAACACAAAGTGCATGTGATGCAGGCACGGAGGGCGGGGGAGAGGAGCGACTGCAAGTTGCACTGACAGCTTTTCACATCTTGGTTCTGCAACCTCGATGTTCCTTCACTGAGGGATGTAACATAAAATACAGAGCTCTCCTTTGGTTGTTTCTGTCGGCAGCAGGAGGGGAGATGCTGCTACAGATCGTGTCTTAGATCAATATTTAACGAGCGAGTTAATATAAATTCTATTTGTGACACGAGATTAAATTTTAAAGTGCTTTGATTGTTTAAAGCTCCTTGGTGGCAGCAGCAAATGTCTTGCAGCTGATTAAAACCTGGCAGGAATGGCAGCAGTGCCAAGACTCAGCTTTCGATGGGGCTGGGGTGGGATTGTCAGGGCAGGGTAAGAAATCACTGGTCAAGATCCTACAGGTCAAGGGGATGGTAAACAAATTCATAAAAGGGGAGGAAGCACAGCAGGAAAAGATAAATGCAAAAGCATCTATGTAAATCTGGTGTTCAGTGTCTGGAACAGAAGGTACATCTGTATGCAAATGCTGGGGGCTGAGCACTTTAGGAAGTGAGATACTCCAGCACTTTTTAATCACCCTACAGCCCATGCCTGTGCTCTCTGGAGCTCTGTGACTGTCCCTAGAAAATGCCAGGCGTGTCTGGACATGCTGACTGTTCCCTTGGCTGGCTGCTGGAGCCACTGACCCAAAGGGAACGTGGCTGGGTGCTCTCTGAGTGCCCTGGCTCTGCCCTCAGACAAAGCTTACCAAGGCAGTGGAGTTCAGCATTGCCACACCTCTGCTACAACCACAGGGCCTGGAGGATGGTGAACATGCCTCAGAACCCCGGCTCAAAATCAGCTTTGTGCTGGGCAGCATTTGTATTTCTGAAGCACCAAAGTTCTTTCTGGTGCCCCCCTTGCACTGTTAGCTCTTTGCTTCGCTGCCTTCAGGCGAGGCAGACTGCTACAGTTCTGTCACATGGCATTTGAAATGCTTTGGAAATGGACTCAGGTTGTGCCAGGGAAGGTTTATGGAATCACTGAATGGTTTGGGTTGGAAGGGACCTTAAAGCTCATCCCATCCCACCTCCTGCCATGGGCAGGGACACCTCCCACCAGCCCAGGTTGCTCCAAGCCCCGTCCAACCTGGCCTTGGACACTTCCAGGGATCCAGGGGCAGCCACAGCCTCTCTGGTAACCTGTGCCTGGGCCTCATCAGCCCCAGAGCCCAGAATTTCTTCTTAATATCCAGTCTGACCATATCCTCCAGTTAAAGGCCATTCCCCTTTCCTGTATCATTCCATGCCTGTTTGAAAAGTCCCTTTCCAGGCTTCTTGTAAGCCCCATTTAGATACTGGAAGGATACAGGATAGACTGGATATTAGGAAATATTTCTTCATGGGAAGAGCTGTCAGTCCCAGGCACAGGGATCCTCATCCCTGGAGGGATTTTAAAAGCCTTGTGGATGTGGCACTTGGGGACATAGGTTAGTGGTGGCCTTGGCAGTGCTGGGGAAACAGTTGAACTTGATCATCTCGGAGGGTTTTTCCACCCCCGACAGGTCTGTGATTTATGCTACACAGCCAGGAAACCCTCACTACATGCAAGTGTGTAACAGTAGCCTGGGTAACTCAGGAACCAACCCAGACTTGTGTTTACAAAGGGCTGGATTAGCCCAGCCATAAATCGTGTGCTGTGCACGGCCACAGCCTGATTGCAGCCCAGTGCCAGACTGGAGCCCCCTCCCAGCACCCCTCCAGCTCAGGGGCACCTCTGGACAGGGGGTTTGGTGTGGGGATGTGTATCCTGTTTGCATGGATTCGCTGGGCAGTGCTGGCAGTGTGATAGGAAATGCTAAAGAGCCCCTTCTCTATTAAAATTAGGCAGTGAAAACAGCTGAAGCCCAAGTGTTTTGCAGCTGCACTCAGGGCAGTTCCTCTGGTGTTAGTCCGGCTCAAACAGCAGCAGCCGTGACTCAGAGAGCTGGTAGGGATGGCAGATTCCCAGGGAGCTCTCAGGAAGAGGCCACTTCTGTGTTTTGGGATTTTTCTTTCTCTTTTTCCTTCCCTTTTAGATTTAGATAACTACCCATTATCCGGTGACCTCCCCTGAACTGACTCCGTGACAGTGCAAGGCACAATTTGTGCTGTCACGAGCCAAGCCCTGCACTGGATTCACCAGGGACATCACCAAGCTCTCCTCAAACTCACCCCTGCTGGAGGCTGTGCTGGGTGTGTGTCCTTGGACAGAGTCCCCAGACAGTCTCTGCTGTGCTCTTGGGCATGTTCCTCATTCCTTTCACCTCCCCTTTCCCTCCTGAGCCAAGGAGCATGGAAAAGGAACCTGCGTGGCTGGGAAGCAGTGGAGTTCGTGCTGGTACCTGGCTGAGGCTGCCAACGTGTTGAGACAGGAGGTTGGCTTAGGGGAGACCTGATTGCAGCTGCCTGAAAGGAGGTTGTGGTGAGGTGGGGCTCAGCCTCATGTCCCAGCTCTGGGACAAGGGGAAATAGCCTCAAGCTGAGCCACAGGAGGCCAGACTGGATATTAAGAAAAAGGTTTTTCACTTAAAGAGTGGTCAAGCATTGGAAGGGATGGTGGAGTCACCAGCCGTGGAAATGTTCAGCAAACAAGTAGACACGGCACCACACGGTGTGGCTGAGTGGGTGTGGTGGTGGTATTTGAAGGATGGCTGGGCTTGATGGTCTTGGAGGTCTTTTCCAGCCTTTGAAACCCAGACTGGAGGTGACCAGGTCTAGTTCTGAGGCTGGAGGTGTGAGTGGTTTTACCTGGCAAGAGGTTGGGAGTTTGGGAAGATGATACTGAGCAAAAGAAACAGGAGGTTTGAATGCCAGAGTGGGAAGAGTGTGGCAAAGAAGCCATGAGACACTTTGCTCACAGCCTGCTGGAACAGTGGCTAGGACATGGTCAGGTGTGACCAGGTCAGAGCTTGAACGTGAAGGAGAGGAGCAGAAGGAGGTAGAAAACACCCTCCAGAGCTGTTTTCCTTATTTTTTTTCTCTTACGTATTATTACTTATTGAGTATTATTATTACTATGACTGAGTGAGTCACATCCAGCTCGGAACTGGGAACAAGAGCCTCCCCAAAGCGGGCTGTGCCCAGGGCTCTGTGCTGCTGGAGCTGGAGGATGATGCCATGGAAGACACAGTTCAGCTCCCAGCTCTGCAGCACAACAAGAACCTTTTTTGCTTAATCTGGGGCTTGGTCTCCGAGCAGTGTTCCTGGAGGAACGAGCACCTTGTGCCATCACCGGGGTCTGCTCCTGGCCACTGAACTCGTGCAGCAGCTTTGCGTTGTGCTGACAGCACGAGGGAGAAAAGGGAAAAAAGCAGCATGTTCGAAACTCAGGGACCTCCTGTGCAGAGGGCCTGGGAGGAGTAACACTGCGGTTCGCCTCACTTTGCTGACGCCGCGATCGCTTTGGGGGTGAATCCCGACCCCGACGGGACCGGCTCCGGAGGGCTCGGGGTGTTTTATCCCATCCCGGGGGGATCACGCCGCGGTACTCACGCCTGGGACATGCCGGGCAGCGACAGCGGGAGCCGGGCACGGAGAGATGGAGAGCCGGACAGAGCCCCGGACAGGCGGACAGAGCCCCAGACAGGCGGACAGAGCCCCGGGGAGGAGGACAGAGCGCCGTCGGCCGGTGCCGGGTCCGCGCAGGACCCGCCGTTGCCGCGGAGACGGATCGCGGAGCGCGATGCCCTTCCCGGCGCTGCCGGAGGTTGGTCCTGGCAGCAAAGGGATTTAGAGGCTTATTTCCCCCCCACACACACACACACACTTTTTTTCTTTTTATTTTTCGCAGAACACCAGGCTGGTTTGGGCTGGAAGCGACATTAAAGTTCATCCCATCCCACCCCCTGCCACGCGCAGGGACACCTTCCGCTGCAAACCCCGTCCAGCCTGGCCCTGGGCACTTCCAGGAGTGCATTTCTTCCGTATACCTGATGTAAATCCCTCCCCTTTCGATTAAACACCCTTTCACCGCCGTTATTTTCGGTTTTTTTGCCTAGATAGTTTCGTTTTCTGCTCCGTTATTTTCGTTATGCCCCTCCACCCCCGGCCCCTTTAGTTTCCTTTGCCCCTTTTATTTCCCCATTTTCATATGTTTTCCTTTCCCCCTTTACTATATTCTCCTTCTCCTCATTTCCTATGTTCTCCCCCGTCCCTTTTCTCCTCTTTCCTGCATTTTCCCCTTTTCTCTCCTTTCCAATACTTTCCTTTTTTGCCCCTTTCCTATATTTTGGGTTCTTTTTCCTTCCTGTACTCTGCCTTTCATTTATTTTCTTTTTTTCCCTTTTATTCCCCTCTTCCCCCCTTCCTTATTTCCTTTTCCCTCCCAGGGGCTTGTCCCAGTTGCATTCACATTTTTCTTTATTTTATTTTTCTTTATTTTATTATTTTATTTTCCTTATTTCTGTCCCTCAAGTACACACCGAGGCAATTTTGTAGTAATTTCCCACTCCTTTCCCACTTAAAGACCAGTTTAATATTAGTTTTTCCCTGACAACAGCTGGGGAGCTGCCTCATACATTGTGTTTCTCCATCAGTTGCACCCCAAATCAAGCACATCTGTACACCAAGGGTGGCTGGGGAGTGACCACTGAGGCTGGGGACATCTCTCTCCATCCCACCTGTTGGCACCTCATCACTCCTAGCAGGATTTGATGATTTTATTTGCTTCTTATAAAAATAAATAAATATACAGGCGAGCAAATAAATAAATAAAATCAGGGATGGGAAGTGGGAGCACTTTGCAATGTGAAATGCCACCCATAATTTCCCAGCCCTGGTTTGGGCAGGAGGCTGGTTTTAAGGGTGGCAGCTGTTTCACCTCCTTCTGAGAGATGCCCAGCTGGCAGGGAAGCTGGGGGTTTAAAAAATAATTGTTTTAATTTATTGCTTCTGTGGAGAGTGAGAAGCATCTGCTGCAGAACACAGAATAGGTCCTTCTTTAAAAGGAGAAATATTCAAAGGTATAGTGAGACAGGATTCCAGCACAGATTTTTTTGGGGGAAAATGCACTTCTCAGCGAGCCAGTGGAGAAAGGAAAGAGCAAGAAGTTTGGGACAATGAGTGTTTTGCCAGTGATTTTTTTTTTTTTTTTTTTTGCCATAAATTTCTCTCTCTGTGTGTTCCTTTTTGGTCTCCCTTGAAGGCCCAGCTCACATGATTAGGTGAGACTCTTGGCTATCAAGTTTTTGAAATAAAGTTTCTAGCCACTCTGGTTTTGGAGAAAGAGCTTGAAAATGCAAATCTAAAAGAATCAAGACCATAATAAAAGGGTGCAAGACATTATTTTTCAAGCCATATGATGGTTCTGCCCATCACGTAATTTCTTTGAAGTGTTTTGGATCAGTGGGGTTTTTTTGAGTACTCGTTGCATTTTCTTTGGGCCGGGGTTGGGAAAATGGTGTAAGGTCAGCCTGTAATTTGCTGTGTTAAGGTGGAAGTGGTTATTGGTGCTGGTGGAAGTCCCAGCAGAACTCTGTCTGCTTCCTTCCAGTGCCTGATTCCCACCCACCTGCCAGCCAGGAGGTTCCCAAAGGCAGGAAGTACCTCGGGTTTTGGTCTTCTCTAACACCTCAGTCAAATCTTAACAGCCCAGGTAGGAAGGAGCCTTGCATTTTTATTTCCACAAGGAGGGAATTTGTACATTCCTTTTTTTGCCAAACTGTGTTTTTCTCCTGTTGAGTCCCAGCAGTGCTGTCTCCACCAGTGCATGTGGTTTTAAGGACTGATTTGGGCATAACCCCCAAACAAGATGCCTTTTCCAATAGACCTCAAGAAACCCCTCCCAAATCTCCAAGAGAAAGAGTGTCATGTTTGCAATTCAATAAGTACCTGCAGGAATTTGACCCCCCCTGCAGTGCTACCTCCAGCTCTCAGGATAGAAAATTAATTTAATTTATTCCTCAATGTACTGCTCAAAAAGAGCTTCTAAAATTAACAGGTGTTAACCTATTGCATGTGTTTGTGATAAAAATGTAGGAAGATTTTGGAAGCAATTGAAACGTGAGCACCAAAATGGCTTGATATGATGGGGATGTTAATTATTAATCTGAATTTATTGCCCTCTGTTATCACCTCAGTGTCACAGTGCACAGGATTATCTTTACTGTGTAGGAAGCTGTATTAATGATGAAATGATGCCCACTGCTCACTTCCCCACCTGCCTTCTCCACCCTCCAAAAAGAAAGTTGGAGGAAAGCAAATATCTTCCTTTTAAAAAATGGGAAATGAAGCCGCAAAGGAGTGATGTGTGTGCGAGTGCAGGGAGGCTGTGCACGGCAGGAGGGGATTCTCATTTTCATCACTTTGTGGGGAACTTGAAAATAAAAAGAGTTGTGTTGCTGGGAAAAGTCCTGCAGGAAAATGAATCATGAAATGATGGAGGTGATTTGTTCCTTTCCATGGGAAAGGAGCTCGTTTTGGAGCTGAAATGGGAGTCGTGTATGACTGAGAAGGAGTAATTAGGTTGGACATTTACACACAGAGAAGCAAGGGGGGTTTGGGATGTTCTGGCTTGCTGTGGGTCTCAGCAGTTGAATTCCAGGGGACTCCTTGAGCTTTGGAGTCACCCGAAGTGGGAGCAGATGGGTCTGTGTGTGTGCTCTCTGAACGGGGCTGTCCTCAGAGCACTGCCACGGGATGGAATTCCTGCTGTGGCTGCGTCCCCACCCCAGGGTGGGCACAGCTGCTCTCCAGCCCCATCTCCAGCTTTCTTCTGCTTTTCTTTGTCTCCCTCTTGTCTCTCCCCTTGGAAGCCGATCCATCCTGGCTTGTAGCAGAAACTGTGTGTCCAGCAGGAGCAGGAAGGTGGTTGTGCTGTGCTGGGAGTGCTGAGGTCACACCTCGAGGGCTCTGCCCAGTTCTGGTCCCTCGCTCCCAGGAGGACATGGAGGGGCTGGAGCACGTCCAGGGAAGGGAGCTGGGAAAGGGGCTGGAAGCTGGTTCAGGTGGGACATCAGGAGGAATTCCTGCTTGGAAAGGGTGGGCAGGCCCTGGCAGGGGCTGCCCAGGGAGGTTTGGAGTGCCCAGCTCTGGAGGTGCCCGAGGCAGGAGTGGCCGTGGCACTGAGTGCTCTGGGCTGGGGGACAGGGTGGGCATCGGGCACGGGGTGGACTTGATGATCTTGGGGGGCTTTTTCAACCTAAATGATTCTGGGTTCCCATGATCACTGCAGCTGAATTGCTGCTGAGGTCCAAGCTCAGCATCGGTGGTCAGTCAACACCATGAATTATCTCAGTCTGTCCATTACGGGGTCACATCTCCAATGATCCCTACAGGCACCAAGCCATCTGAGGTCTCCAGGTACCTGCAGAGATTAAAGGGATTTGTAGCTGTTATTCCATGCACTTGTACATTTTCTGTTCAGCATCACCAGCGACTTCCTCCTCCAGATCATGTTGCATTAAAAAATGAAACTGAGCTATTTGATCTCTCCAGCAGGAATAGGTGATGGGTTTTCTACAGTGTTCCTTTTGGTGTCTGTAATTCCTCAGGCTCTTGCAAACATGAGCTTAGAAGTTCTGCTGCCTTGGAAACTGGGTGCCATCATCTTTCAAAAACATCTTTTATTCCAAGCTTGAGAGGTGACTTGTGAGCTTTCAAGGGGCTGACATACAAAACTGGAGGGTCGTGTTCCCCTCGACGTGGGTCCCTGGCAAAGAGCTTGGTGCACCTGCCTGTTACTGAGTAGGGCTTAAGGAAAGCAGGGACTGGAATGGGAATCCTGTTCTGCCCTGCAGCTGGTGTTTCAAAGCACACACTGAGGTCTGGACTGTCCCCCGGGCACGGGCTGGGAGGTGGATGGGGTTTCTGGGAGTGTTGCTGGCCCAAAGAGCAGGCAGAGGGAGGGGCTGGGGGCTCCTGCATCCCGGGGCATGGGCGGGCTGTGGTTTTGGGATGCTGCTCGGGAGCCAAGGGTTCTGTTTCTTGTGTGGCCACGGGGACAGGTGTGAGATCTGAGCCTCACCTGGAGTCCTCAGGGTGGTTTTGGGCCCCACGGGGTAAGGAGGATATAAAGCTATTTGAGAATATCCAGAGGAGGGACGCGGAGGTGATGAAGGGCCCAGAGGGGATGTAGGAGGGCACTTGTTCAGCCTGGAGAAGAGGAGCCCGAGGTCACACCTCACTGGGGTCTGCAGCTTCATTATGAAGAGTCCTCAGGGACATGGTGGGGTTCTTGGGGTTGTCCTGGTCAAGGCCAGGAGTTGGGCTCAGTTGTTGTGGGGTCCTTCCAGCTCAGGCTATTGTGTGGCTCCATGGTCTCTCAGTGACAAGAGGGGTTGGTGGAAGAGCCCTTTTTGTGTGCCACTGATGAGCTGCATGAAGCTGGGCTGGTGGAGAAGAGCCAGCAGGGTGGATTTTGCTGGATGTCTCACACTGAAAATCTCCCTTTAGGCTTGGGTGGGAGTGTGCAAAGGAGCAGGCTGGGGGATTTGGGTCAGCCTTGCGGCCCCAGTGGTGTCTCCCAGCTCAGGATGACCCCCATGGGGCTGCTCTGGCCACTTCCTTTAGCCCTGGGATGAGGTTGGGCTGTTTTGCCAGTTCCCAGAAGTGCCAGTTCTGCTCCAAGGCAGAGGGAAGGGCATTTGTTGGCTGTCAGGTCTGTTGGACTTTGATACTGCAGCGTGTTCATCAGGCCCGAGCGTGGTACAGGGAGGAGGAGGGCTGGAGCAGAATTAGGAGGTATAAAGTTCAAATCTAATTTGAAGAGTTTTCCCTCTGTCCCTTAAATGTGGGAAATGCTCCTGTGGTTTCAGGTATGAAATGTCACACTTCATAAGGAGCATGCGTTTCAAATCTCAGCCAGATATTAAATGCCGAGCCGCACTCCACTTCTCTCCTTGTTAAAAAGGAAAACCCCAAATCATCTCTCCTGAAAGAAAGGTGTTTGATAAAATTAGAGCTTTTTAAAGAAGCTGGTTCAAATAGTGTCAGCTCTGTGTCATCACGGAGCATCAGGGAGGGTATTGATTTTATTCTGTTGACAATTCTTTGTCAGCGTTCAGCTGTTTAATTATCTCGGGTGCTGTTCTTAAAGATGCTGAGCAGCCTCAATCAAACAGTCCCTGCAGACTGACAACACCCCCCAGATGCCTCTTTGGTGAGAAAGCAGCAGAAAGAGGGACTGGACTCAGGCTGCTGGCAATTATCCCAGTAATTTGTTAGCAGAGGTTTTAGCTGAACGTTTGGCTCCAGCCAGCAAATTTCTAATAAATTAACACAAATGCTGTGTCAAGCTTTAGCCACTTAGGGGGGCAAAGTTCGCTTCTATATTATCCTGCAAAACAAATACTGGAAATAAGTAGCATTTCTGTGGTTGTGCAGTGTGAAGATGTGTTTGGTGTGGTGTGTGGAATGGCACTGCTGGACAGACCCATTGCAGTGCCCTTCAGATACACAGACCTTCGAACCACTTCCCCATTTCACAGGCTCTCCAGTCAGCAGTCTGAAATGTTCTTTATGCTTTTTTTTTTTTCGTGATTTTGATGGAAAAATGACAAAGTTTGACTATTAATACTGACTGTGTGTGCACGTTAATCACCGACAACTTCAAGAAACTCTCCTGGAGTTAAGCAAATGAGGAGAAAATGCTGCTGTGTGGTCCTTACAGTTGCAGTGGGGTTTCAGCTGACCTGAGCCCCTGGGGGAAACGGGCAGGAGGTTTGGTGGGACCAGCTGGTTGGAGAGCCCTGGTTTGGTGAGAAGTCAGAGCAGCAAATGTGTCTTGTCTCCCATGGGAGGAGGGGGTGAAGGTGCTGGTCCCTGATGTGGTCTGTTTATCTCCGTGCCGTTTGACGGTCTTTCTGCTCATGGTAAAAAGTAGCTGTGAGGTGTTATCAGGAATTTCTGGGACAGCAGTCTGGGCTTCAGCCATCCTGCTCAGGGCAGGAGGCACAGGGGCTGCTGCAAAGCCCTTGGCACTCCAGCTGGTGTTCCTGAGGGTGACCAGAGCAAGGGGCAGTGCAAGGGGACAAACCTGCAGAGGTCAGGTCTGGCAGATCCCCCTCCCTGCCTGATTGAAGAGGGGCAGTTCAGCTCTGGGACAAGATGTGTTTAAAGCCACCAACTGAGAGCGGCTTGGGGCTCCAGGAGAAGGGGATATTTGCCATCTGCTTTAGCAGTTCATTCCCCAGAAAAGGAGGAATTCATCTGCTATTCGTGCACGTAGGCAGTGGCTTCATTGTGTTTTGTTTTGCTTTCCCTCCCACTGTCCAGTAAAACACCTGTTGAGTTAATCCCCTTTGACTCAAGAGCAAGGAAGTCAAACTCCAGGAGAGGCTGAGCGGCTCAGCTCTCCTTTCCCTGGGTTTCTGGGGGAGAGCTCTAGCTGGCATGTTTTGAAGGCTTCCAGAAGTGAAACCACTGAAGCAGGGAAGGGAGGATACTTAATTTTGCTGGACATAAGGGTGACCTGAGTCACAAAGTGTTAGTCTGGAAGGAGGGGATTGGACTTTCCCAAGTTTTTCTTAAGGGTGGTGAGAAACATTTTAGAGGCTCCATTTTGGTGCATCTTCAATGAATTGGAATGAATTTGATGTAAAAAAAAAAAAAAAAATCCTAACTGCATCGGATGCGTCCTGCTTTGTTTTCACCAAAGAGTTAAAAGCAAGCAGAACAAAACACCAGCAGGAGTGACCCCACAGGACAGAGATTTCGTAGGGAGCCACAAACCGCCAGCAGCTGAAATTTGGTGGCCAGCTTTGGCTCTGCAGATGTTCTTGGTGCAGCAGGCAGGGAAGGAAGTTCCTCCCGAGGGGACCCTCCGTGTCCTCTCTGAGCTCTGCAAGAGCCTCTCCTGCTCTGCTGGCCCTCAGGATCCAACCTGGAGTGCTGAAGGGTAGGATGGATGAGCAGTTTCCCTGATCCCCCCCCAAAAAACCTTCCCACCTCTGTGTGCTCATGCTCTGGGGATGTCATGTCCAGCCCGTGGTGACTCAGTTTCCCTCTGGGGTGTCCCGGGATGAGTCAGGTTTAACTGACACGGTTGCACCAGTGAAGCAAAACCAGCAAGTTCCACCCAGGGAACTCAGGAATTGCAGCAGGAGCTCAAGGGTTAATGACATCCCACCTCGGGCTGGGGGAACAATGCCAGCCCAGTGCCTTCCACGCCCCACGTGCGTCACTTGTGCGTGGAGAGGAGTGAGAAACTTCGGGGGGTTATTTTCCTCCTCCCGGTTCCACTCCTTGTGCTATAAATAAACAGCACAGTGTGAGAGAAAAATGAACAACAAGGGGCTGTAGCTGTTTAGGTGCCTGTGGCAGGATGTTTTCTTGGTTATCCTGTTTCTTGTAAACACGGCGATGGCTTTTGTGGCCCAGATGTGGAGGCAGCCCCGGCTCATTGTTCCAACACCTGCTGTCCTTTCACAGGGGCAGCCCATTGATAAAATTCAGACTCAGAAACCTGCAGCACCAGGCTGAGCTCCTGGAGATGGCTCAAAAAAACCCTAAAACATCCTTGAGCATCTGACATCCGCCCTGGGGATTTTTTTTTCCTCTATTATTATATTTGACTAGGAAGGGAAGCTTGAGATTTTTTTTTTTCCTCTGCTCTTGTTCTCACAATAGCAATAAAAACAATACTCCCTGGCTTGGAGGTGGTAAACAGTGAGAAATAACAACAATAGCTCACTTGGTGATTGTGCAGCCAGATTTATGAATGAAACTGCTGGCTGCAATTGAATTTCCAGGCCTGTCTCTGCTTTTGGTGTGATGGAATGAAATAAAAAGGCCAGAGAAGGAACAGCTCACCACTGGTGTGGGGTTGTCGCTGGGAGTGAGCACAGGGCAAGGTTTGCCTGAGCTGGAGAAGGGGAGCACGGGGGTTTTCTGCTTCCTGCATCAAGATCAAAGTACCCAACAGGTGAATTTGCACAGTTAAACAGTGGCTTTGCAGCGTTTTCTTGGCACTCGTGTGTGGTGGTGTGACACCCTAGAGACAGCAGCTCTCCCCAGGGTGGCTGTGGTTGGGAAATGCGGCAGCGTGGCCCTTGCTGGGACAGGTCTGCTGTAGGAGGTGCACAATAATGCCACAAGGTCTGGGAAGAAAGGGCTAGAATTTGGACCAAAATGCATCGACTACACTTGTTTCTGCAGCCAGAGGTCAATGATGTGCCTTCTGTGCACCGGAATGTTTCTTTGGTTGGGACTTAAGGGGTAAAAAAATCCCTTTTTGGGGAGGTCCCTTTGGGAGAAGGGACCCTGCCAGGCTCTGGAGTGAGAGGTCAGAGAGATGAGGTGCTCAGTCAGGGTAACAAGTGTTTTAGCAGCCTCTCCTCAGAGAGGACACTTGTTCTGCACAGTGTCCAGAGCAGCAGACAGTCTTACACTGAGGTCTCTTGCAGCCCTCCCTGCTCCTCACGTGGGTCCCACCTGTGCCTTTGGCTGCAGGAGAGACGTGCAGTGATTCATTTCCTGCTGCTCTGAGCAGGGGACTGGAGCAGATGGTCTCCAAAGGTCCCCCCTAGCCGAAATGACTGTACACTTATCCTGCTGAGACAGTCGAAGCCAACAGCAAGTCTGTACAAGGGCACTTGACGGGTCAAAGGCTTCCTCCCCACCTCTGAAAATGAGAGCTGGGACCTTGAAGGAACCAGTCCAGCCCCAGAACAGTCATTTTGCCTGAGACAGGTGAAACCAGGTGGTCAGACCTGCGTGACTTCACCCGGCTGGACCAGCTGTGACCACCCCCAGGGTAGGGTTGGAAGGACCCCTGGTTTGGTGCATCCCCCCAGCGCCGCAGTCCCAGGAGAGGAGCAGCTCCAGCTGGGGATGAAGCTGTGGAGGGCCCTCTCCCAGCAGCCCAGCTATCCCGTTGCTCTGCCTCCATGGGATTGGGACCCTGGGAAGAGAAGCCCACCTAAGGATAGACATTCCCTTTGCATCTGCCTTTCCTTGAGGCACCCAGGAAGGGCAGAGCAGGGTTTGGTGTGACAGGGGCATGTGCTGCCTCTGTGCCGCCAACCTGCCTGGTTTATGGGGACACC
Source organism: Formicarius rufipectus (assembly GCA_013399695.1). Lineage (NCBI taxonomy): Eukaryota > Metazoa > Chordata > Aves > Passeriformes > Formicariidae > Formicarius > Formicarius rufipectus. The sequence continues at coordinate 123,399 of VXAU01004331.1, read as the reverse complement.
ACAGCTGTCCCTGTGCCACCAACCAACCTGCTTGGGTCAGGGGGACACCACAGCCTGTCCCCAGCCAGCCCCCACAGAAATTTGGCTCCAAACCCATCTGTATCTGCACACTGAGCTCTCTGCTCTCGCTGCTGTCCCTTCCACGTCCCACATGTGCAGCCTTGGCTTCTCACCCGGTGCTCTGGCCGGTTTGGACTCTCTAATGGCCATGGTTAAAAGCAAGAGAGCAGCGAGTTGGAAGGTGCTGAATGTCCTCATCTTTCTCCTGCGTGCTCTGTCTGAGGAAAATGCCTCTTTGCTGATGTCACCACGTATGGCTCCATGTCAGAACTTTGCTGGTTTGCCGAAAACCCGCCCTAACCCCACGAAATGCTTACACGACTGTTTCTGGCGTGCACGGGGAGGTGTCCTTGATGACCTTTCACGGTAATTACAGCAGTTAGAAGATGTTTGCCCCGAGCAAACTTCTCTCTAAGGTCTTCAGTGTTGAGCACGTAGTTGTTTTGGATTTCCCCTTCCACATTACTCTGGAAAATAGTACTGTGGCCACTAAAGTCTTACTTTTCCCCTGAAGTCTCTCGGTTGCTGGTGGAAGGCAGTGAAAGCTGCTGGGGATTTTCACAAGCAACCCGAATATGGCTGTAAGGAAGCATTTCTATTTCCTAGTTATGATTTGCTTTTAGACCCCGACTTCCAGAAACTCCCTTTTCCCAAGAAAACCCCAGACAATCAGACTAATATTTCTTTTAAAACGTGTGAAAGATGAAGGGTGAACATCCGTGCGCTGCAAGTTTCCTTTCAAGCGATTCTGAGCAAACCCAAAGCCTTTTTGAAGTGGTTTTCTGCAATTGTAGTTCCCTTGCTTCCTGCTCCTGCTCTGGGCACCCCTCCCGGCACGTCGTGTGTGGTTACGGGCTGGGGGGGGGATGTTGAGAGCCAACAAAGGCATGGGGGCTTTAAAACCCCATTTCTTTTTCTGTTTAGAATGCTGCCAGGCAGACATTGCATTTTACTCCTTCCCACCACCCAGGCACAGTATCTCGCCCAGCATCAGCACCAGTGGAGCAGGGAGGGCTATGAAAGGAATGGGAATAGATTTCATGTTGGATGGGTCTCCAGTTGAGGAGTCCACACTGTGGACAGGGTGAAAAAAAGTTTCGTCTGCAGTCAGTCGTTTCAGCACGAGCCTGGAGCCTGGGGCCGGGATGTGAGGTGTCCTCTGCTCAGGCTGGTGTATTTACAGTGTTGGGAACCATCTGTGGGACTGACGGAGCCAAAGCAGAGGGAAACGTGCCCTGGACGTCCTTGTCTCGGTGCCAGAGGGTGGGAAGGAAGGGCAGAGCTGCTCCTTCCTCGTGCCCACATTTCTCCTGGTGTCTGGGTCTGTCCTTCCCACCACCCTCTGCAGGGTCTGGACCATTTGCTGCCCCACGATTGTGCTGGAGCTGCCTGAGGGACCTCGGGGTGCACTGGAGGAAGATTAAGATGGCTTTGATGCCACAGCCTGCTGGATGGTCAGGGCGTAGTGAGTGATGAAGGCTGGAGACGTCTGTCAGGCTGCATCTGTGAGAGCAGGAAGCACCTCCTGAGCCCCCCCGACCTCATTCCTTCAATAAGTAGGATCCTCTCAAAACAGGACTCGGTGAAAAGCTGTGACTTGCAGCAAGGCTGTGACTTTGTACCACCATGGTTCCTCCAGCAGAGCAAAAGGACCTGTTGCCTTTGCTGCCTGCTGTGCTCCGTGGGCTGGCACTGCTGGAGGAGCTGAATGTGCTGCCTGCCTTTTCTTGGCAGCTCTCTCAGAGCAAGAAGCTGTTCTTGGCTTGATCACCACGCACGTTAATGTGTCTGTTAACTGGGTTAAAGTCCCCTGGCACCGGGCCCTTGCAAAGACCACCCCCCCCTGCTCTGGGAGGTGGTGATGGAGCCCAGGCTGAGGTGCTCGTGCCTCCCTCCTGGAGGGTGATGGTACCTGCAGCACCAAGGGTGGAGCAAATGGGCTTTGGCTCCAGATCCAGAGGTTGGCCAACAGCATCAGGCCCTGAGAGGGGCAGCTCGTGTTGCCAAGAGCCTGGGAAGCTGCAGAGCAGCCTTTCCTTTGAGTAGTGCCTGGGCTGAGGAGGGGCAGGATTTAAGCACGTACTTACATTTCAGCATGTGCTCAAGTGTAGTCCTGAATGGGGACCCTTTATCTGAAGTGCTGCTCTGAGCCAGGGCCAGCAGGCTGCGTGAGCTGTCTCTTGCTGCCTCTCCACCCCGTGGGTGTGCTCACCGCAGCTCTCGGGCCATTTACCACAGGGAGAAAATCGCTTTATTTAATTGCAGCTCGCTCGGTGACTGAGAGCAGGCAGGTTGGGAGAGTCACACATGAGCTGGGAGTGAGACATCTGACCTTGTCTCTTGTCCGCCTTGTTTCTATGATCCTAATTCTGCTCTAAATTAATTCTTTTGTTTAGCTGCTGGGGTTTTTTTTCCCTCCTTTTTGTTTTCACATGAATGCTCGTCTCTATATTTAGGTCTGCCGGGGCGGGCTGTTATGAATAATTGTTGATTGATATTATTAAACACTAACACGCTTGGCTGTGTTGCACTAATGATGGGGCTTTGGGGATATGCAAATCAATTAATTGCAGTAATTGCTGTGATAGCTGTTTTGGAGGATGCTGCTGGAGAGCCCTTGGGAGAGCGGGCAAAGACGGAGATGTTTGGGAGAGGGAAAGAGAAGGGGCACTTGAGAGTCGCTGGGAGGGCTCCTTCAAGTCGGCAGTTTGTAAAGTTGTTGGGTTTGTTTTGCTCTCCAGAACCCACTCACACCAAACCCTCTCCTGCTTTGTTTCAGAGTCACCCCAGTGTGGCTGCTCCTGGACTTTTCCCAGGGCCCTTGTGGCTGTGCTGGAGCTGAAGGAGCTCACAGACGAGACAGAGCCTTTGCCAGGTAATCTGTTGGCTTAGAAATCTGGGAGACCTCCCTGCAAAACACCCGAGGGGAGGCAAAAAATTATTACTGAGACTAACCCTGTGTGTCACCTCCCACTGAACGGCTTTGGTTTGTCAGCCGATTCTCATTCATGTCAAAGCTTTTTCTCTCCTTCTGTGGCAACATCACAGTGGGCACAGAAGGGACGTCAGATGCCTCAGGAGCCGCTGTGGGAAGGCTGGGAAGGGAATGGGATTTTGGGTATTGTGAGGATGGGGAGGAAAAAGTCTCCTCTGGCTTCTTCCCCATCCTATATGTGCTCTGCCTGCCTTTGTGTATTATTGTATATTCCTTTGTCTGGCTTTCCATATGCAACGTGCTTCGGTGTCCGTGCTCCAGGGCGAGTGCTCAATGTGCAGCACAGATGGTGCTCCCAGAAATCCCCTGGTTTGCTAATGGGATTCTGGGCTAAACGTTTCCACTGGGCTTTTCAAAAGGCTCCATGTTTGTGCAAATATGCCCAGAGCCTCCTCGTGCTGAGACACCCTCTCCCGTGCAGCTGAGAACATGGCTTTATTGTTTTATTTGCCTGGGTTTTTAATCCCTGGGAAGGATGTCAGGCCAGGGCCCAGGCAGTGCTGAGCTCGGTGCCTTCAGGTTGCAGGAGGTCGCTGACTCCCAGAACCGCAGAACTGTCGGGGTTGGAAGGCACCTCTGGAGATCTTTCAGTCCAGCCCCTCTGCCCAGGCAGGGTCACCTGGAGCAGGTGACACAGGAACGTGTCCTGGTGGGTCTGGAATAGCTCCAGAGAGGGAGACTCCACTCCCTCCCTGGGCAGCCTGTCAGTGCCCGGTGGCTCTGCAGATGTCACAGCCCTGCCAGGTGGCCTGGCCAGGCTGATTCGGGCTCTCCAACACGCCCTTGTTACCTTGCTGGTGGTCCTGCCCTTACATGTTGCTCTGAGATACCCTTATCTATTCAGCAGCTTCCCCTGGGTCCTGCAGCGGTTCAGTCCTGCAGGCTCAGCTATTATGCAGCAATTCCCAGCTATTATGCAGCAATTCCCCTCTGTGCCCTCCATTCTTCAAGCAGTGCTCCAAATCATGATATAAATAGCCAAAGCCTTGAATATGTTGCTTTTATGACCAGAGGCCTTTCAGAATAGGTTAGATGTGTGCCCGAGGGGGACAATGCAGCGCTGACTCTTCCAGCGGGGCACAGAGCTGGACTAGGTGACCTCCCGAGGTCTCTTCCAACCCTTATTTTTCCATCCCCGTGTGACATTCGCTGCCAGTGGGTAAGTGCAGCTTTGTTTGGAGTCGGGCTGGCTGGAGGGAGGTCAGGGCAGCGTGGCCAGCAGACAGTTCCAGGGTGTGGGTCAGGAAGTTCCCCGTCTGCCTGCGCGCCCACCTGCGCCTCGTCCTGCGAAATGCTCCTCTCCTGAGAGCTCCTCGGGCTCCTCTGCCATGGGAACGTGAGTCACACGAGGGCAGGGGTTCTCCTTTAGCTGGCCAAGGACTCCAGGTGGTTCCTCTGGAGCTGAGCTTAACCAGGAAAATCTGATGGCAACGCCCATTCCCAAAGAACAGGCGGCCCGAGGCAGGAAACGTGCCAAGCCCCGTTCCTGCTGTGGGGCAGTGGCGTGGAGATGGGGAATTTGGGGTCAGGAGACCCAGTGCAGGACACTGCTATGTGCAGACAGAGGATTGACCCCACTGTGCTGTTCTGAGCATCCGGGACCGTACTGTCCTCTGAAAGCAGGTCCTGGCTTTGGAAACCCCACAATTCCAGCTGTGTGCCTGTGCCAGAGGCCAGCTCTGGGCTGGGGAGCTGTGTTAGCAAAGTAGGACTCGTGGTCACCTCCACAGCACCTGGATCCATCTCCATGGTTTGTCTGGACATCATTCTGCACCCATTTAGCACCTGGCTGACATGGTGTGAGTCCACCTGTAGTGGTTTAGTGACTGCTTTGGCCAAGAGGCAGGAGCTCTGGGGGATTCTGGCATCCAGCCCCCTGTGCCTCACAGCCCTCTCCAGCAGCAGACTTTGGGAAATGACAGTTTTCAGGTCTGCCAAAGACTCTTCAGCAGTGCCCCACTGTGATGGGATGTCTCTTTGTGGGGAAAACAGCTCTTCAGAGGTGTTGGCTTTCCATGCCCATCACGAAATACCTCTTTGCCTTGTGTTTTGGGAGCCTCTCAGCTTTGCAGGTTTTATCACCCTTCCTATAAGGGTGATTAGATCTGATTTGTTTGAATTACAGCCCGAGAGCTTTCAGCTCTCCCAGACACAACACCGAGCCAGGAGGGGAGAGCCAGCCCTTCTGCCCTGGTAATGGTTTGCAGATGTGACACCCTGAGCAGGACAAGGGGCTGAACTCCTGGAGCAGAAGGGGAACACACCCTGCCAGGGTGGCTCTTCTGAGCTGGGCAGGAAGGATGTGGCCAAGGCTGAGCCCCCCTGTGCTCAGAGCAGGTCAGAGTGCTGCTCTCAGAGCTGGGGGATAACTCAGGAGTCCTGAGGGGTGGCTTGTTCTTTAGGAGGAGCTGTTCTGTAGGTTTGTAACACACCATTAGTGATTTCTTGTTAAAAAGTAAGAGTGCCCCCGGCTCCTGAATGGCTGGGCAGCTGTGTGCTGTCACTCTGGCAGTGTCTCGTTTTCCTGGAGGTGGGATGCCCCATTTTTGCCCCTTCTTAGAGACTCCTGGGCTACTAGAAACACTTTCCCCCCTCAAATCAGGTTTTGTACAAGGTTGGTGACCAGCTGTGAGTTGGACTATGATGCACATGACATTAAAACCTGGCTTTCTGTGTTATTTGGGGCAATCTTTTTTCCCTCCAGCCCTTGCAGCAGCTTTCCAGGGTCGTTCAAAAAATCTGGGGCAGGTCAGGCTGCAGACTGTGGCTGTGCCCTTGTGCCTTTGTCCTTTGATGCCGTGGCTGAAAACCTGAAAGAAGACACAGTTCAGCTGTGACTTTGGTGCCATTTCGGGCTCTGGGAGGAGTTTGAATTCTGCCTGCAGGTGCATCTTTTCTGCAGGGCTTGGCCAGGTGCACCTCTGGCTCTTGCCCTCCTCACCACCCCCCAGTCTCCTCTGCCAGGTGATTTAAATCCCAGCAGCAGAGCCTTGTGGGGTCGCTGTTTGGAACAGGCTGTGCTTTGGCTGCCTCGTGGTCTCAGGATGAGCAGAGTATTTGAAAAGCCACGTGCCAACCCTGGGCTCAACACAGCCCTTGGGAAAAGAGCTTCCCAGCTTTCTGGCTGCTCATCAAACAGCATGTGGTTACTGCTAGTGCGAGGGCAGAGAGCAGCAGGAGTTCTAAGGAGAGAGCTGGGTGTGCTTCCAGCACGCCAAGAAATACCTGGAAACCCTGGAATGAGCCTTGAGGAGCTGCCGTGGGTGAGAGAGACTGAGGGTGGGTGAGTTGTATCTCTGGGGGCTTCCAGGGGGAAGAGGAAGGAGAGTGGGCTGGGAGGAGGATGTGGCAGCTTCATTTTAATGTGCAGACCCGGGCTGGGGAGGAACAGCTCAGCCTGGGCTGTGTTGTCACTGCTGCAGTGGGTGGCAGCTTCAGGAGCCAGTGGTGGCTCCGTGGCAAAAAACTTGTTCCTTTCTCATTCTTCTGCTTTGGTTTTTTTTTTGTTTTCCCTGCTCCCCTCACCTCAGGCAAGGTGTCCTCAAGGTCAGGTTTAGGGTGAGAGAAGGGAAACTTCAACTTAATGGCTGGCTCAGTGATGAAGTGAGAATGCAAAGCAGGGGTAAGGGCAGCCAAAAAATACTGGGGGGACACAAGTGTGTGTGCACGTGTTGGGAGAGGCTGTAAATTAATAAATTCCATATTTGATATGGGTTATATCCCACTGTAATTTGCATTTCTCTTATGCTCGTGGCACACTCTCTGGCAGTGTGGGTGGCAAAGGCTTCTGTGTGGTATCTGCCAACCAAACTCCTGGCTCTCAACTGGGTGGAGCTGTGCTGGAGACACCAGCAGGCTCAGAACCTCAGCTGGTGAGGGCAGAAGGGATGCAGGCAGCGCTCTGGGCTGCAGGGGCTGCTGTGGCTTTGTGGTTCCTGGGGACACGAGGTGGGCAGGGGGGTGTCCCCATCTCTGATACCAGGGTGGACACATTGTCCTTATCCCTGGTGCCGGGGTGGGCAGGGCGGTGTCCCCATCCCTGGTGCCCACAGCAGGTGCCCAGCCTCTCCAGAAGGTTCCAGGCACTTGCTGGTGCCAGCAGGGCTGGTTCTCATGCCAGCTTGCTTAGGCTTGGCTGTGCCACGGGCAGCTGCTCCATCTGCAAAGATGTGCCCATGGCTCTGCCAGGAGAGGCTGGGGGAGCTGAGTCCCTGAGCCCCTCCAAGCCCCTGTGCCAGGCTCTCCCCCTTCCCCAGGGCTGCCTGGGGGGCTGTCAGCAGTGCTGGCAGGACTGCAGCCTTCCTGCTGGCACCCTGGGTTAGCCCCCTAAGAGAGCTGTCCCACAACTGCTCTTGGCTTCCCTTTGAGCCTGAGTTGTTCTCCCTTTTCCCATGTCTGAGGCCAGTCAGTCCTGCCCTACCCTCAGCATCTCTGGGTCTGGTTCCCCCTTGGCTGGAAGCCTTTCCAAGGAGTGGGGTGGGGTGGAGGTGGGTTGGACTTGGGCCATCCTTTGGCTCCTGCCACCAGAGCAGGAACTTTTATCTTTTCAGTGTTACCATTAAGGGGAGGGGGAAATAAAAAAAGGGGGAAACGAAACCACAAACAACCGCATTAAAATAATAATCAGAGCCTCATGGAAGTGAACAAGACCCCAGCAAACTCGCTGTGCTTTGAAACTTGAATCTTATCTCCCCCTGTCAAGGTTAATTGTTGCTGGGTTCAAATCATGGACAAGCTTTCATTAAGGCTGGGGATGAGAGCCATGGCTGGGCCAGGTTCATCTCGGGGTGCTTTGGAGCAGGGTTGAACTTGGTCCAGCCTGTTAAGGAGGGAGTCACATCCGCAACTGCACATTTCATCCCAGGCATTGGGTTTAGATCGGATCTTTAGTGTTTGTGGAGTGTCCTCTCCCAGGGTCACAGTCTGGGGAGCTGTTTGAAAGGCGGTCACTTAATTTCTTTCCATGTAACTTTATTTCTCTCCATATCCCACTGAAGACCAGAGTGTGATCAGATCTGGAAAGCTTAGGAACAACTGATAAAAAAGTTCCCCTGCCTAAGAGACCCTTTTATGTGGTGGGGAGCGAGCAGTCTGTCCTGGGAAGCAAATCCTCCTCATTTCTCAGTTGATTAACCTGCCAAGGGCCAAAGACTGATTTTTATTCCTGTTTTTGGGCCACAGCAGAGTTGCTGTTGCAGCCCAACCTGTGTGTTGTGGTTGCTGCTCCTGCAGCTCACGTTCTTTCAAGGGGGGGTGCTTGCAGGAGATGGGCTTTGAAGAGCACTAACAATGGAGAAAACCACTAAACCACATCACAGTATTAAAAAATACATTAATGGAAAGGGTGTAACGAGTATTGCAAATAGTTTGTGCCTCCTTGAACTAGGAAATATAAATACACATATATTAAATGACAATTCCGCCCTGCCTCTCACAGAGTCGTGTTTTGAACTGGTGGAATTAGTTTGGGAGAGTCGTTCACATGCAGATATGTTGGGATTATGGTTCTGCTTGGCTGAATCACAGGAACTGCTCAGTGCCTGAATGTGCTCAACCTTGAGAGGGTGTTACTGGTGTTGTCTTCACCTCTGCACCCTCTCCTGGGATGCTCGAACCCAAAAGGAGGCTGAGGAGATGTTGGAAGAAAAGAAAATGAAAATATTTTCTCACTTTGAGCCCTTTTTAGGGGGTAGGTAAGGGAGTTGCTTGTATCAGTGCTGGGATCTTCCCCAGTGTTTGTATCAGAACTAGCAAAGGGGGAAACAAACTTGTTTTGGAAACAACAGTGCTGGATTGTTTTCCTGTTAGTGTGGGAGTTTTTTTCAGGAGTTTCCACGATTATCATCAGAACTTTTCAAATTTTTAATACCAAACAAGATGCATTAATCCCTCCCCAAGCTCCTTTCTCCCAGCTGCACAGTTGGAAAGGGGTGGTTTGGTGGGGGGGGGCTGAGCCTTTGGTGGTTTCTGGGTTCTCCTGGTACAAGGCTGTGGGATGTGGAGTCCCTGGCTGCCAACGCCTCGAGTGAGCCTGTGGCCCAGAGAGGAACCCAAAGAGCTGCAGGACTGGGCATGCAGGACCCTCCCTTGGCTGCAGAGAGGCTGTTTTGACACAGGGAGCCCTCAGACACGGCTAATGGGATGTGGCCAGCCGTGACTTGACATGATTGCTGAGCATTCCATCCCCACCTTTCCCCAGCCCGCTGCTTTCCCGGGGCTTGTTTTCATTTCCTTGCTAACCCGAGCATGTCTGATGTTGGCAGGAGAGATTCCTGAGTGGTGCATAGGTCAGGGAGATCTGACTGGGGCTGGATTTTTACAGGTGATGTTCACGTGCAGAGGTGGGGGAGCAGGACAGCAGGAAGGTCGTGGAGATGGGAGCTGTGGGCTGTGCTGTGGTGGGCACAGGGCAAGTCTGGGAAGGTTGAAACGCACCTAAATGGGTGCAATCCGTGGGGGTCTGTATTCCTCCCTGCTGCCAGAGACACAGGAGTGTCTGCTCCCTCTCTGTGGGCACCTGGCCCTGTGTGCCATCACGTGCTCTCCTTGGCCAGCACAGAAGTGCTGGTGATAAGCAGGTGTCCCTCCCTGAGGTGTGGAAAGAAGAGTCAGCCTGCCCTGGGAATGCTCTCCCCAAAAGCAGCCTGAGCTCTGGTGTGGGGCTCAGCCCCTTCCCTCGTGCTGTGACTGACACAAACCAGAGCTCTGGGTTATATCCACCAGCAACCAGCTGGTGCTGGGATTTGATACCAGCTGGGAAACCCATCAGGAACCTTTGGTTGTTCTTTTTTTTTTTTTTCCTTTGACTTTTTAAATTTCCATCCCCTTTTCCAGCCTGCTCCTCACCCTCTGCCTGGTCTGGCTGGCTCACCCACTTCCACATACCCAGCAGTGGGGAGGGGGGAGCTCACTTGGCACAGGGATCATGGGGACACCCCTGATGTGTCACACCCTGGGCAGGCTGAACTCAGCATCATTTCTATAAAACTGGAGAAAAAGCCTGCTCAGCTCTGAAACACTCATTTTTTTTCCACTCCAATGCATTTCCATGCCTGAAAATGGGTGGATGTGCAATTTATTAAAAACAAACCTTAGAAAGCTACAGGCTGTAGCTTTAATTTTCTTGTGTGTTTATAATTTAAAAAAAAAAAAATCCCATGTTTTCTCCATTAATGGATGGTATTTGCTTTAGGTACAGGAGAAATCTGATGTTGAGCTTCAAATTAAGTAAATCTCCATTTATTAAAACCCTGAGTGCCTGGGTTTGCACATTTGTTCACGGTCCGTTTAGGTTCCGTGCTGGAGACTTAATGCTGAGCAGCCTGAGCTCAGCTCTAGCAGGAAGGGATGGAACAGCCAGCCTGACTTTTAGGCTGCAGTAAAGGCTGGTGCCATGCAGGGCTGTGAAAAACCTTTCATGTGGCCGAGGAGGAGCTTCCCCAGAGCAGCCTGGGTGGAGGGAAGTGGAGGAGCAAGGCAGGGATGGGGGATCCGTCCTCTCAGAGGCACAAGATAAGGTTTCACTTCTGGGGACTGGTTCCTGTGCTCTAAAGCAAACAAAGCCTCGGGTTTGACTTTGCTCATCTGGTATTTCCCTTTTCTGGAAACGTGGTGCTTTCTCAGGTGGTGCTGGAAGCCTCCAAGAAACTTGGTTTGCGGCAGGGCACAATTCCTCCTCCTCTTGGAAGATGTGGGTTGGTTCTAGTCAGCTGTGGAGGGACTGCTGGGCCCTCTCATGACCAGTGCCTCCAGTTCATTCCCAGCGTGTGGGCGATGCAGCCTCAAGGAGAGGTGGCACTCTGTGCTTTGTGTCCAGCTCGTGTGACCCCTCTGCCTGGCAGGCACCATCACCAGCAGGTTATTGTCCCCCTCTGAAATGAGGTGCAACCTTTGGACTTGCCCTTGAGGTTTTTTGCCCAGTGTCCAATGAGCACTGGAGGGTTCTCCCTCCTGTCCAGAGGGGCTTAGTTGCCAAGGATCTCAAGGTGAGAGGGGTTAATTGCAGCTGTGGCAGCCTGTCCCTCTGGCACTAAAGGCTGGATTATGGTGGATGTCCCATTTTTGGAAGAGTGGGAAGGAGCTCCTCTCTACTCACACAGGCGGTTTTGGCTCCGTCCTTTGCAATGTTCCCATGCTGGGATTAGATTAATTAGCACTGGAAATAACAAAGCCAAAAGTTAGCCCAGCAAGGGATTAAGAAAACCCACCCCAACCAAGGTATTGGCATCTCCCTGCCCATCCCAGTGTTCCAAATGTCCACAAAACTTCCGTGGGCTTTGGGAAAACACGTGAGCAAATGAGCACTGTGCAGGGAATGCATCCAGCTGCCAGGGCTGGTGGTGGTGAGGAGCTGTCCCCCCTCCTGGAATAATGAGACCCATTCCTAATTAAATCACATGAAATACCAAACCACCTCCCATCTTCTCTGCCAGCCCAAACCACCCTAATTCACCAACTTCTCTCCAGCGTGCTGTATAATTGAGTTCATCAACTAAAATCTGTGTAATGAAGCTCTGGGAGGGAAAGGAGAGCTACAACTTTGTTGTTCAGCCAAGAACCAGTTTCTTGTTTTCTTCATTCTTTGGGGCAATTCCTGTGTGTTGGTGAGGGCCAGAAAGGATGGACATTTTACAGATGTTTCTGTCCTCTCTATCCACTGGCGTTTCATATCCAGGCTGACAATGCAAGGACATATTGCAGATTGGATCAGCCACAGTAAGGACATGTCTGGGTCAAAATGTCCAGCAGGAAAGAGCTTTACTCCTGCATAAAGCTAGACATGAGTTTTATCTGTAAATTCTTATTTTAGCTCATCCTGTTATTTCCCCTGAACACACAGTTAGGGATAAAAAGGGATTAAGACCAACTTATTTTATGGTGCCTTCATTTCAGAGACAGAATAAAAATGTAGAGCACAGTAAGAAGTTACAAGCTCAGCCCTCTTTTGCTGAGTGAAGATGTTTAGGGAGTGTTTTGGGTGCAACCTCTGCAGTGAAACCCTGCAGTCATTCCAGCTGAAAGACACTCAGCTTTTCTTTGTCTTCAGTTTGGAGTCAGTGGCTTATCCAGGGGGAAAATGGGAGGACTGGGCCACGTTTGCTGGGATGCCTGTGAAAATACATGTTGTAGGAGTCCAGCCCACCCAAAATGCACTATGTAGGGGTTTTTTCCCTAGAGGGAACTGTTTCCCTTTTGGGTGCTTCTTTTTTTTTTTCAGGAATGGCTTGGATCTACCCAGGGGGGTGTCAGCCACAACTTTTGAAAGCTTTAATTCTTCCCCATCTCTCAATCTGTCGCTGCTTTTCATGAGCAGAGAAAACGCAAGAGAAGTTTTGGCCACGTAAGAAGCCTTAAGCTTTTCAGAGGAGGATGCTGAGGGGTGTGACGAAATGGCACCTCCTGTCTCCTCTCCCTGATCTCGTCAGCCTTGGGATTTCACCATGGGCTGGGGAGGAGGTGGCTGCTGGAATGGGAGCATCCTCTGAGTCCCATGGCACATCCCGCTGGGGCACTGGCTCCTCTCCGGGTGGATCTCACATGCTGGATGCAGCAGCCTTGGTTCAGTAGGGATTATTTAAAGCACTCTTAACACAGCAGGCTTTTCATTTTGGGGGTGTCCCAAGATGAGAGATGGCAGAGACTGGGGCAGGTCAGGAATGGAAGGAGCAGGAAACATGAGTGTGTTATTCAGAGCCTTGAATCCGCCTTGTCCCCCATCCCTGTTCTGAGCTGAGCTCCTCCAGCTGCAGAGTTGGGCATCACCAGAGATCCCTCTCCTCACTCTTTGCTTACACAGCTGGGTCTGAGGCACACTCTTGAAGGACACACATTCAGTGCAAATGTTCCCCCTGTGCATCCTCCCCCTGCCATTTCTCGTGTGCAGGATCAGCAGAGTGTACCTCGAGTGCTGTAGGATGCTGGAGCCACCCTAAGAAACAGCACCTTAGGAACCAGTGCAGGCCAGCTAGGAGGGAGCTGGAGATGGTGCCTGGGCAGTCCTGTGGGATGGGCTGAGTTCAGCCAGGCTGTTTCCCCAGGCTCTGACAGAGGTTTAGGTGTGCAGGAGGAAGGACGAGGCTGGTTCTGTGCAGCTCATTATGCTGCCCTTGCCGATTCCTCAATGGAGCTCTGTCACTGAGACAGACGAGGCTTGCTTTTACTGAAAACACAGGGGTGGAGTTTTTATTTTTCTTGTACCAAAGTGTGTAACTTTAGATGGCCATCTCTGTGCCTGGTCACCTCTGAGGTTTTTTTTTCTTCCCCTGACATTCACCTTGATAAGCTACAAAGAGGCACAGACTGCAGTGGCTCGCTGTGCCTTGACTCGTGTCTCGCTTTGATATGAATCCTCAGGGTAAAAGAACCCACCTTGTGCAGGGGAAGCAAAGGCTGCAGCTGCTTTCATGAGGCAGGCTGAGTCCCCCTGGAGCACTGACATCCCCCTTTCTGAGGCCTAATTGCATCAAGTGCCCTGTGATAATGTCTTAGGCAGCGATGAGAAGTGGCTGGAGCCAGCCCGTGCCGTGGGGTGGGGTGATGTCCCCATAGGGCAGCAGAGACATCCAAAATCGGGGACAGCAGAGGTCCTGTCGGGTGTGCTTTAAGCCTTGTTTCATCTGCTGCAAGCAGAACTTCCTGGGGCTGATCAATATTGACATGCTTTGCTGAAAGGTGTGTTTCCTGTGCACCTTGTGGTGATGTTCTGGTGCTGGGGGGATGCTCCTGTGTTAGGTTATCCTGGCTTTGGGTGCAGGCAGTGCTTGTTCTGTCACTGGGTCAGCCTGGCCAGGCAGGTTTGTGGCAAATTCCCACCAGCAGTGTCTGTGGGATGCTGCATCTCACCCAGAGGGACCACAGTGCAGGGACCACAGAGCTCCCTGATGCTCCCAGAGGTGCAGCAGCAACCTGGAGGTTCTGTGTTCCCAGTTCCCCATTTCAGGGTCCAGCACTGTGTTATCCCACGCTGGGGTGGGGTGAGAGAACCCCCTGAGCCACGGGATCTGCTCGTAGTGGGGTGTGGGGTGTTGATTTATGGCCTTCAAAGGGTGGCTGGGCATAATGAGTTGGGCAGCAGCCAACAGCTCCGTGTCACCAGCATCCTTTGAGTCCCCATGTGCTAAAGCTTTGCTGCTCCTCAGTACTTCAGATGGCTTTGTGTCTGTCAGAGCAGGCACGATTTCTCAGCTTCTTGGGGTGAACCTACATCTTCTGAACCCTTTTTGAAGCTGTTCCTGCATTTGATTTGACAGCCTAAAGCCCACAGAAGGGAAGAACGTAGCTGGGCTGTAGGCATGCGACCCCCACGTTTAACTTGGACATCACAGCCTGCTCATAAACCCTCAGGAGCAGCAGTTCTGAAAGGCCTCTGCAGGACTGATTTATAATTTTCTGCAGCATCAGCATCACTTTAAAGAACAAGGGATTTTGTAATGCAATTGTAAATTATTCCTATAAGTACCTTAAGTGCCTCATGGGAGTGCATGATCGCTCAAGATGCTTCATAATTTATTTCTTCTCATGATTTTCAGCTGTGCAATAAAACATTTGTGAACATCCTGGAAGGAGGGTCCTTGCAGATGCCAGTGACATGTACCAGGCTCACATGACAACCCGTGTGTCATCTGCAGGAAGGAGAAGAGGAAGGTAGGAATAAGTCTGACAGTTTCCTGAACTTATGGGCAGGTTTGAAGCCCCTGGAAAGGTTGTAAACGTGGTGATTTTGCTTCTTGAGTCCTCTTCCTGGGGTCCCCACTGGGGATTTGGTGGAATGAACTGCCTTTGCCAAGTACTGCTGGTGGTGGGACTCTCAGCTCGAGTTTTATCATGCAAGGCTCTGTGAACAATTCCTTTTCTCTCTGTCATTCCCTGTGCACGCAATGAGTTGTATTTGAACACTACACAGTTCTGCTGCTGATCCCAAGAGTGGGTTTGTCCAGGTGTAACCTCAGATGTCTCAGCCAAACACCACTTGTTATCTTCAGCAGAGCCACTCTCAGGAGTGTTGATTCACCCTGTTTCTGTCTAAATACTTGATGGGCTGTTTGTTGAGCAGGTAGCACCAGGTCCTAAAGGGTTCCAAAGCAACTGTCCCAAAGGGTGAAGTTCCAGGTGTAACTTGGAGAAGACCTCAATGACCAGATGTATGCAAGGGGTGGAAAGCCTCAGCTGGCTCTTGCTGGTTGGAGCAGGGTTATGTCACCCCAGACACTGTCTGAGTAAGTGAATGGCTTTGTCTGACATTATTTGAAAGGAGCCCAACACGGAATTTGCTCTGTTGACTTCACTGACCTCAAAAGCTCTCGTAGCCACTTAATCTGGCTCGTTCCCCTGTTAGAGTTCTGTGTAGATTTGCTATGGGGATATAAACACTGGTTGAAGCCTTACAAAGATAAGCTTTTCTTGAGTGGAAGGGCCAAGAGATTGCTATTCAGCACATAAACACAGAGAAATAGCCTTTATTGCTGGCTCCACGTTGGGATTTCCAGCTCAGTGCTCCTCCAGGCACACTTAGGGAATGCCAGCAAGGCCTTGTAGGTGAGGCAGGGCTTGGTGGGCCTTTGACACGACAATCCTGAGGGGCTGAGATACCACCAGCATGCCCCTGCCTGCCTAGATTAGCTGGCACACAACTAGCAGTGGTCGTGTGGCTCAGGGCATGAAGTAAATACCACGGAACGCCGATCTCTGGAGCAAAGGAATCGTTTGTGGCACCTTGACCTGCCCTGAACTCCTGGGCCATCACAAAGGATAATTGATAGCTGCAGCACCTTTGGCTCTGTGCAAACACACTGTGCACACTGCGTGTCCCAGGGACTGCCCTAAATTCATCCCTGTTTTGCTCCTGGCATGTCCTCACTCATTGCTCTGGTGTGGCTGGTCACGGGCACCAGGTGTTTGCCCCACCATGGACAGCTGTCTGTGCTAATAAATACCTCATGCCCAAATCTTCAGGAACAGACCAAAGTGCCTTAATGAGCCAGGAAAGCCCCAAAAGCATGTGCAGCATCTGCTTTGCAAGCCCAGTCGCTCCGATGCGTGGGCCTCTTGCCTCCAGCAGTTATCTGCTCACTGAGGACCTTGCAGACCGATTGGAAGTGCCTTTTGCCCTCCCTTCCATCCCTCTGGCCATCAGGAGCTTGTTGGGGGATGCAGGAGCTGCAGGTGCCCTGGGGGCAGTGGTGCTGCCCCCAGCTCTGGCTCCAGAGCAGGAATCTGGGCTGGCCATCAGCATCCCGGCTCACCACTGCAGCCTGGCTGCCAAACCAAGCCTTTCTTCTTCTTCTTTTCTTCGTGTCAAGAGCATGATTAAGTCCTCCTGTTTCTGTGCAAGAGGCTGGAGCAGCTGCCTCTGCTCTCCCCTGGCAGGCTGTGTTTCTGGGGATGCAGGAGGGATGCCAATGAAGCGATGCCTCTCCTGGGAGAGGGTTGGATGGATCGTGTGAGTGGAGCTCCAGCAGAAAACCTCACCCCCAAAGGGTGGGGAGCAGCGGCTGATTGAGACCAAATGATGACTTAACCTTGCCTGAAAATTAAGACGTTGCTCCCTCAATTTTTGTCCTGCTGGAAAACTGAAATATTTCCCTGAAACTCAACATTTCTTTGAGTCCGAAAACCTTCTTTCTATCCCAAGCCTGCCTGTTGGAACACTCCCCACCAGCTCCACTGGTGGGCTGGGGACTTTTCCAGGACTAGCATGAAGTTTCCATCAGGCATCACAAGGAGTTGTTTAGGGGGTTGTTTATTTGTTTGCTTTTTAGGGCAGCCAAGCAAAACAACTGCTGGCGAGGACTTTAGTACCTGATTGATCCTTATAAAATTCTCTGCAAAGCAGGAAGGTCGATTTTTCAGAGCTATCTGCAACTTGCTTTTAAAACTGCATTTTCTCTAATATCCCAGGCAAGAGTTAACAAATGGCTCAAGTGTTTGTTTCATTTTAGGTGCCTAATTGGTTCTCAATTTGTTTCAGATGAGGCATGTTAAATTTATCCCATGACCCTGTAAATACAATCTGTCTTTCCATCCCTTAAGTAGCCACTCTCTCCTTTCAAACATGATTTTTTTCCACCTTCCTGGCATCCAGTTTTAAATAAATATTTTCAATTCAGGGGAGCGTGGTTCTCTGCTTTCCACCCCCCCGATTTCCTTGAGGACAGCAAGGACTCCACCAGTACACACTGAGAGCCTGGAGATCAGCTCCACGTTTCTTCCTGGCCTTTCATTTGGGAGCTGTTTTGGTGGAGAACAACTTTGTGGCTATTTGGGGAGTGGAAAAGAGTTTCAGGGAATGTCCTTTCCCTCAGTGCCAGCGATGTCATGACTGGAAACCAGCTCCTTTGTTTTTTTCTGGTGCCTTGGTGCAGCTGAGAAGGGCCGGAGCCCCCCTGGCAAGGGAGGGTGGGGTGGAGTGGCCCCTTTGCCTCTCCAGGACATCGTGTAGCACCACCCCTCAGATCCCGGGGATGACTTCAGGCTGGCTCGAGGATGGAACACCCCCTAGGAATGACATTTCACTTGGATTCTTAAAGTTGTAGGCAGAGTCTCTGCCCGGGTCTGGTTGGTAACTGAGCTCATAACTTTGGCTTTCGCTGCTTTGCTGGGGTTTATTTGAGTGCTTTGAAATGTGAGTACCCATGAGGCAGTACTGGGGTTTCTTCCCCCCGCCTTCTCCTTAGTGATTTCCCTTCCTTGCTATTCTTGTCCTGCTTCAGGCTTCATTACACTGGCCAGGAGAGACAGAGTTGAAATAGCCACAGCTTTAAGTTGAATGCTGTTTGCCACATTAAAAGAACTGCTTAACTCCCTCTCCATCGAGCTTAGGATCCTAAAGTCAAGGATTCTCCCTCTTTTCTAGTTAGTTGTATTGGTATGGGCTGCCACGAAAGGGCTCAGGTACTGTGATACCTGAGCAGAGAGGGGGCAGGTAGTGATGAAGGTCTGTGCAGGTCTTCTGCTCTGGGACCTCTCCTGAATGCTGGAAAACCTCCAGGACTGCTTTTCTTTGTGTTTTTGCTGTTCTGGGTGGAAATGACTTTTTAAAAGGAGCATTAGGATGGTCCCAAAGACTTGTGTCTCAGGGAAGAGAGGGGTTGAGACGTTCAGCTGGTGTGATGATGGATGTTTTCTGTGAAGATGTGTCCATTAAAAAGTGCTTGTGCTTCCATGTGCACATCCCACAGACCTGCCTCGGCAGGGCAGGTCCTCACTGCACTGCAGGTCAGATGAGTTTTCACAAGGGCCTGGAGTGACAGGACCAGTGGGAGTGGTTTCCCATTGCCAGAGGGAAAATTATTCCCTGTGAGGGTGGGAGACTCTGGGACAGGTAGCCCAGAGAAGCTGTGGCTACCCCATCCCTGGGAGTGTCCCTGGACAGGGCTTGGAGCAACCTGGACAGGTGGAAGGTGTCCCTGCCCATGGCAGGGGGTGGGAATGGGCGGGCTTTGAGGTCCCTTCCAACCCAAACCATTCCATGATTGTCCCTGAGCTCCCTGAGGTGAGCAGTGACTGGTGAACCACCTGTAGAGCCACTGTGGGGAGACCGACCTGTGCCTTTCTTCTGACATTCCTGGTCTGAGGGAGAGAGAGAGGCGTGTTGAGATCTCCCCAGCACTAGAAAGTTGCTGTGAGCTGACACTGCTTGGCTGTGAATATTCATGTGTGACTCGTTCCTGGAGCAGAAGCCTGAGCAGGGCTGTGCTGCTGCTCATTGCAAGGGAAAGTGTTAATTTTCACACCGTTGTAAGAGAAATCCCAATTTGTGAAGATGTCACTTGAGTTGGGGTGAGGTTCCTGTCACTTTGACAGGGTGCAGATCTGAAAGGCTGAGTTTGAATATTGAGACCCTCTTAAAACACTTCATTTCATCAGAAAGATTCCCAGGCTCTCTCAGCGTGTTACTTTGTCAACCTCACCTTTTTTTCCCCCCAAGAGAGGCTGGAGTCTGACTTACTATTCAACTTTCTATTGCAGCTTTGTTTAGTGGAGTTTATACAATTCCTAGATCAAACATTAGACAGTCTGACCAGGAATGGTGCAATCACAGTGGGAGATGGGAAGAAACAGTGTCATTTATTCTATAAACAAAGGCATCATCTACATTAAAGTACAAGTTGGTTAATAAAATGGGGTTTAATGCAATAGAAAAAATAAATATGCAGCTTTCCCTGAGCTGTGTTTAGAAATAGTTGCACTCAAATGAGGAATGTGGCACTGGTGTTCCCACAGAGGCTGCCTTCATCTCCTGAAAGCAGCTCCCCTGCTCCGTGTTCTGGGAAGACTTGGAGGGGTTTGACCAGATCCTCTTTGTAAACCAGAGTGGGTAATGAATGGCAGCAGCAGGGCTGAACTGCATTTAATCCTTACCCTGAGATGAACCAGCTGCTCCAGGTTGGGAACACGCACAAGCTCTTGCTGAGGAGAGCTCTGAGGGTGCTGAGCATGGGCATGGAATGTCCTTGTTGTTGTCCACAGCTGCCCCTGGAGGATGCACGTGTCAGCCCCTGGTGGGACAGCTCTGCTGGCAAAGTTGGGTAGAATATTCAAAGGACTGTGCTTTGGCTGCTGGGTGGACAGAGGATCCCCCTGAGCCTTTGCTGGCCAGCCAGAAGCTGGAAAATTTAGTGAGTGGGGTGTGTGTTACGGGCAAAGGGCTGGTGAGTCAAGCTTCTGGATCTGGGGAGGAGGGGAGTTGGAGCGGATTGTCCCCGTTTTTCTGAGGAGGTATTACAGCATGGGCAGGGAGTGTCTCCCAGGAGCATCTCCTGGGAATTATCAGCTGGATTAAAACTTGCTGTATCCAAGAGATATTATGAAAGCTCCTGGCAGAGGAGAAAGGCTAACTTCAGGGAAGGCGGTGGTAACACCTCCCCTTAGCATGAGCCAGGAGAAGATTTCATCCCCAAGCTGCAGTGAGTGCAACCAGAGTTTTTCCTGGAGCACAAACAGAGAGTCCCCAGGAGTTACTGCTCACACAGAAGCGCCCAGAGCCTGGCAACGAGACCTTTCCTTGGGGATCCATATCAAACACCTCTCACCAAAGCTGCCCTGTGTGTGAGCAGAGGAACTCCTGCTCCTGATGTTGAAAGTGGTAAGAAAGAAAAGCCCACCACCCCTTTTTCACACACACACACAGTGTCATGTACCTCTTATCCTCCTGCCAGGGTGGCGGTGATCTCAGCACAGCCGAACAGCACGGCCCATGTGGGACACTAGAAATGCTGCCTGGGAAGTGCTTTCAGTGCCTGCTCTGAATTCTGCCAATGCAAAAAAAAAAAAAAAAAAGTCCCCTTTGTCGTGGTGGTGAATGAGTTTTCTTGTTCCCCTTTCTCCCTGGATTTATGTTAACCCTGGCTCTGGGCCGAGTTTGATCGGCTCACTTTATTGTATTGCAAACAGTAGTCAATGGCTCTGCAGCCTGAGATCGCCTGGATTTATTTTCAGGTCAAGTCAACTCTCCTTGACCCAAGTCTGAACCAAAATACATTCCCAGAAGATTCCCCCACGGGATATGGGATCCAGAGACAGAGTGACATTGTAATGAGTTCAAGGTTTGGGCTCGGGACAAGGGAGCCCCTGTTGGCGCAGGGAAGGCACCAGGCAATCCTTCCTATGGCAGAGCTGGCTCCTCCCCCGGGACAGCTCGGAGCAGGTTTTGTCACTCCTCAGTCGCTTCCCTTCATTGGGAAATGCCACTCCATAAACTCCATAAACCCCTGGAATGGTTTGGCTTGGAAGGGAGTGTAAAGCTCATTCATTCCACCCCCCTGCCCTGGGCAGGGACACCTTCCACGAGACCAGGTTGCTCCAAGCCCCACTGCATTCCTGGTGTTTGTGGTCTGAAGGGGAGCCAGATCCAGCTCCTTAGGGATGTGTTTGCAGGGCTCTAACATGCCTGCATGGAATCTGCTGTGCAGGCTTTCAGCAACTGATGAGATGGTCTGCATTCTTTTAAGTTTTTTTCTAATGGAAGAAAAGTGGGATCTCTTTCTGGGGACTGCCTGGCACAGAAGCAGAACCAACTGATGCTGTATCGTGAAGTGAAAAACACTCCTTTGAGGTCTTGGGGCAAAAATTGAATGGACTCATGGATTTATCCTGGATGATAAATGTTCTTTCAAAAGAAGGCAGCCTTATGTTTGGTACAATAGACTGTTTATTTCTTCTATGGAAAAAGGAAAAGAAAAGAAGTGGTGTAATCAGATAGGATTAGCTTTCCAGAGGCCCTGGGCAGAAGCTGAAGCTCAGACTGCCTCCTTCTCGTGCTCACATTGGATAATTTGAGTAGACTAAGACCTCTCTGCCTTCCTACACCATTGGGCTGTGCCTTGAACCTAAATCCAGTGTTAAAGTCCCCAGCAACGAGGCTTTCTACAGAAATTAAATGCCCAAATGTTTGGCTGGTATAAACTACTTGTTTCAGCTGGGAACACGGCCCAAGTATGGAAAAAAAATACAGCCTTTTTAGTGGTTTTTGTCTCGATCAGGTGCTGGATACACAAGGCAAATACACAACTAAGGCACAACTGCCCAAATGCCGCGTTGAGAGCCCGCGGTTTGTGTGCGCTGCCTTTGTTGTTTGTGGTTAATGTTTCATCAGCCCTTTTTATTTTATCTCGTGGTTTAATGCCCTGGGAAGAGCCCCGTGTGCTGTTGTGCGGTGCCCCAGATTTCACACCTCGTTGGGATGGATGGGGCAGCTGTCAGGGAGACAGCTGGGCAGAGGGAAGGAGGGAAGCAGGAGGTCCACGCTGGGCTGGGCGGCAGAGCCTGTGTCGTTGGGGTGATAAGCAAATCCCATCTTTCCTGATGGGTCAAGGTGGGTTATCTGTACCTGAGCTGGCTGAGAGGGTGACATGGTCGAAGGGGCATGAGTTGTTTTAGGGTCCAAGAGCTGCTCAGGGGTCCCTGTTATCTTGTGTGGAAAGCTCAAGCTGGGTTCTCCCCTTGTTCCTCTGGAATAAACTCCTTTGGATGGTGAGTTAGCAGAGAGGAAGCACAAGGGCAGGAGCAGTTACTGTACAGCAAGTGGTGTGTTTGCTGGAGCCCTTCCTGGAGCTGTTGTGAGGTTTTCCCCTGAGGGAAGATGCACTCCAGGGGACAGGGGGAGCTCCCAGGGACTCGTGCTTAGGGTGGGTGTCTGGAGAAGGTGCATGGTGGGCAGGATGTCATCCCAGGGTCCTCCAGGCCAGGAGACAAATTAGTGGAGTTCAAACACAGGTCACATGTGGGGCTGTGCTGACCATCATGTTAAAGGTACACAGGGAGGAGGGGTGTCCCTATTTCAAAGGAACACGAGATTCTTGGGGTCAGGAGGGAGGTGGGAAGCCAAAGCTGGAGCCTGACCATATCTGCAGAAGGGGGGAAACGAGACCAGTCCCACCCTTTGTGTTCCTTTACTTCCCGTTTTCAAGGAGCTGCTGCTAAATGGTGGTGACTGTCATTCCCAGCTCCCCTGCTCAGGCTTAGCTCCAGGAACTGCAGTCAGGCTACTCTGACTTTCAGCAGCTGGGTCTTGGGCCCTGTGTTTAATGTCCCTTCCTCAGTGCTCATGCAGTCAGTTTTCCCTGCCAAGACTGTATTTGCTTTCCTTCCTAAAGGACTGCTCTAAACATCATACTTTAAAACAATATGTCTTTTCCCCCCGCAGAGAACAATATGATATGCCACCGTTGAATTAATATAGCCATGAAAAGTGAATATAATCTCCCCAGTAGATCCCCTTTCCAAAAGATTTATGATTTAATGAATTTTTTATTTCTGACTGGCCATTTTACACCTAGCAGGACTCTTTCCCATGGAAGCAAGGGAAGGTGGGGGGGCTCCCACCATGCTAATTCCAGCTCCTTGCTTTCCTCTCTGTCCCTGGCATGCCACTTGCTGCCAGTGCAGCTTTTCCACAGCATGGCTTCTGTCAAAGCCTGCCCTGGCCACGTTAATGTCTCCCTGCTGATTTGAGGCTGTGCTGTGCTCTGCAGAGAGGGGAAGTTTATGGATAGTGTTTATGTAAAAATCAGTGCCTCTGAAGAATCTTCTCTGCTGACTGCTTGGCTGCTCCAGGCAGGATCCTGGCTCAGGGGTCGGTTTTATCCTCCTTGTGGTCCCACTCCGGCACTCCTTCAAATAAATGGCAGTAATGCCAATTATGAAGCAGCAAAGAACAGCCATAACCAACACCTTTATTGAGTGGAAAGGATAAGCTGGAAATGAAGTGCGAAGGAGAGAGAACCACCTCTAGTAGTTATTAAAACAGGGGTGACATTCCTAATTGCACCACTACTGATTTCTCTATGAGCTTTCATCACATTAAAATAGTAAATGCCATAAAACCCCCTTTCCTCTGTGGGTCCTGCTGGGTTGCTGTGCTTTGGGAAAGCCTGCTGGGATTGACAGAAAACGCCCTGCCATGCCGGTGGACAAGATCTTAAACCCTTCTCCTGCTGTGTGTCTCCTCCATCCCCGGAGGAGGTGTCCAAGGAATGCCTGGAGGTGGCACTCAGTGCCCTGGGCACAGCTTGGACTCGACGGGCTGGGAGGGCTTCTCCAGCATCAGTGACCCCGCGATTCTGTCTTTGGGTGGAAAAAGGCAGAGAATGGTTAAAATGCTGGGTGGCCCCGCCGTCGGGGCCACGTGAAGCTGTGTGTGCTCTGCTGTCCGCCCCGATCAGCGCTGCTCACCGTCACTTGTCAGCAGCAGAGTGCGGGCTGGCAGGGGCGGCACACACACATCCAGCTCCCCCAGCTCCTCACAGGGCTTGCAGCGTGTGCTGCGGGGCTGGGACAGCCCAGGGGAGCTCGGCTTTGGGGCTCCAAAACCTTCCTCTTCAATTTAGCCCTCACTGTGGTGCTGGGGAAGTTGAAAATGCGGCTTAAGAGCTGCAGCGTCGGTGGAACCCGCCCCCCCGAGGGGCTTCCTGCGATAAAATACCGCGTCTCGTGAACCTTTAAACTAACAGGTGGGTGGATGGGAGGAGGAAGGGAAGCCCTGCGCTGGGACTGCTCTTTGCTTGCTTGCTTAGTCATTTAGGCTGGGCGAGGGGAAGCAGGAGCCTCGCCCCAGGATGGGTCGTGGTTGCCCTGGCAGCGTCATCCTGCACTTCTCTTCCTCTCTTCCCCACTTTCCAGAGGTCAGCTCCTTTCTGCCACAGTTCTCCTGGTGCTGTCTTTTCCACCGCCTTGAGCTGTGGCAGCTCCTTCAGCTTGGGGCATCTCTGGCTCTCTCCATCCTTGCTCAGAGATCCAGGATTTCCCGGATCTGCCTGCGAACCCAAATCCCTGTCCCGGGATGGGGAGACTGCCTCTCCTTGCCTTCCTCCCGTGGTTTCCTCATCGTGCCTCTCTCCCAGACCGGATGGGCCGGAGCTGGCCAGGAGACCAGCCCTGCTGACGCTGCTTCAGGCACGGTTTGGCACTAAATGACTCGATTGTTCTCCGCTGGCAGGGGAAGTGGAGCTGGGCAGTACCGCTGCCTGCTGGAAATTGGCCGCTCGTTTCCTTTCTGCCTGCGATTTCGGAGGTGACTCGTGCTGCAGTCAGCTGGTTGTTCCTTTTGTCGGAGCGGTGGCTCGTCCCTCCATCCATCACCCAGCCAGGGACGTGACGGCGGTGTCACTGAGAACGAGATGTCTCGGAAGAAGGAGGGAGCAGCGCCGTGTTCCCAGGCTCCAGGGCTGCAGGAAGCTCTTTTTTCACCTTCCTACACTCCGTGGATCACAGCCTGATCCCTTCCAGGGCTCTCCCTGGCTCTGGCAGCCCATGTGGGCTGGGGTGTTCTCCTTTGCTGCACGCAAAGCCTCTCCCGTGCAATGGGAAAGGTTTCCCTTTGTCCCGTTTGGGTATTTGCTGTGCAATGGAAACGCTCCCCCACCCAACGCAGATCTGCACTGTGCCGCCTTATTGGCTTCCTCTCCCACCTCCCAAAGCACATCTTTCTATCACTTGAAGCTGCCAACTTGCATTTTTTTATTTTTCATTTTCAATTTCTCCACTGACTTGAGAAGGCAGGGCTGGGTGTCAACTTCCATCTGCCTCCCAGCTGGAAAGGGAAGCCTTAAGGGGAAATGAGGATGCTTTCAGCCTGCATTCCCAATGGCAACAGGGAGAGGCTGTGGGGATTGTGGGAAATTCGTAAATTTTCTCTCCCCCTCCAGAGCTTTGCTTTCCCCACTTCCTGAATCATGGAATGGGTTGGGTTGGAAGGGGCATTACAGAGCATCTTGTGATAACTCCCATGGGCAGGGACACCTCCCACCAGCCCAGGCTGCTCCAAGCCCCATCCAACCTGCCCTTGGACACTCCCAGGGATCCAGGGGCAGCCACAGCTTCTCTGCCCACCCTGTGCCAGGGCCTGCGCACCCTCCCAGGGAAGGATTCCTTCCCAATATCCCATCTCTTCCTGCCCTCTGGCAGTAAGAAGCCATTCCCCCTTGTCCTGTCCCTCCTTCCCGTATCCCAAGTCCCTCTCCTGTTGTGCTGGAGCCCCTCCAGGCACTGGAAGGGTCTCTCAGGTCTCCCTGGAGCCTTCTCTGCTCCAGGTGAACACCCCCAGCTCTCCCTGCCTGTCTCCTTGCAGTGAGTGAAGGATCACTTGGACAGCTGCATCTCCAAGGAGTTGTTGCCTACAGCACTGGCTCTGATCACATCTTTGGGGACCCCAGCTTGGACCGGCAGCAGATCCCAATTAATCATGGCAAGCAGGCAGCATCTCACCCCTCTGCTGATCTTCCCTGGGGTGCCCAGCTCTGTTTGCTCCATTCCAGAGAGGTGGGTTTGTACTGTACAGGTTTTTCATGCCTGAACAAGGAGCAAAATCTACCTGTGTCAATGAAGGGGAATGGGCCCTGGCTGTCCTGTGTGAGGAATGTGCTCCCTAAAGAAAGATTGCCAAGGAGAGGAACCTGGAGAGGGCAATGAGGGCTCTGCCCGTGCCAAAGTGCAGCTGAGGGAAGCTTGCCTGTGGCTCCTGGACACTCCCAGCTTTGTGATTACAGGTGCTGGCCGGTATTTTTGGAGGGCTGTGGAAGTCATTGGGCTACTTGGTGTTGTTTTCTGGCACACCATCTAAGAGAAAACCACTCCACTTGCTGTTTTGGCTGAGTGACCCGAGTTCTGCTGGAGTGCCTTTATTTATTTTTTTTTCCCTGGGATTTTCAGAGCCCAATTTAGCCAAGTGCTTCAGTAATGCTTATTTTTAAACCTAAGCCCGTGGTTGTCTGAACTCATCGTGCTTCAATCCCACCAAATCCACGGACTTGGGAGAGCCCTGGGAATTCAAGCAGATGCCGAAATGCTTTGCTCACCAACAGCTGTGAAGTTTGGAGGACCTCCTCCAGGGAGAGTGGGGGTCAGGAGGGGCGATGAGGTGCCTCACATCACCCTCTCTCCTTCCGTGGGAGGGTGAGAGCCTTGTCCCTCTGTTGTGCCCCTCCCCTGGCACCCAGACCCAAGCAGTGTGTGAGGGTGGGATGGTCCTGGTGGTCCGTGCTGCAGGGTGGCACTCAGAGCTGGTGGCAGCCCACCTCTTGGTGGGGACAGAGACTTCACCAAGGGTCTGCCGGGTCAGGCCTTTCCCCAGCACGTTTCTGTGCCATGTGCTCCCCAGGACGCCCCAGTGTGTGCAGCTGGGAGCTCTGGGGATGCAGGGGACCGAGCTGGGATGAGCACCAGGCAAGCTTCCATGAGCACTTGGAGCTGCAGGAGGTGCAATTTCTACAGCTCAGTCAATTCTGCTGACAGAAAAGCTGAAGCTGATTGTGCTTTCACTTCTGCAAGTGTAAATTTGATGTATTTGACTCCGCTGCTTCACGAGGGCAGAATTAATGAATTGTGAGCTGGGGAATGGAACACAGTTAAAATACCAATGTCTTTTTTTTTCTTTTTTTCCCCCAGAATTAAGACTGCTCTGCTGGCAGCTGGGAGTCCTTTTAACCTGCACTCTCCCTCTTTGTACATGGGTTTCTTCCACCAGGGAGTAAAACATCTTGTTTTGCTGCATCCCTGACTTGGTTTAGGCTTAAGAGCTTGTGCAGGACATTTTTGTGGGAAAACACATTCTCTCATTAGGTCAGTGGGTTTAATCACATAATCATAGAATGGTTTGGGCTGGAAGGGACCTCAAAGATCATCTCTTTCCACCCCCAGCCATGGGCAGGGACACCTTCCACCAGCCCAGGTTGCTCCAGGCTCATCCAGCTTGGCCTGGGACACTTCCAGGGATGGAGCAGCCACAGCTTCTCTGGGCAACCTGTGCCAGGGCCTGCCCACCCTCACAGGGAAGAATTATATTCTAATATTTAACCTAAACCTACTCTCTTTCAGCAGGAAGCCATTCCCCCCTTGCCCTGTTAGTTGCCTGTGGAAATAGGATTAAGCATTTTGGGAACCAAAATACATCCTTTCTGGGGGTGTTGAAGCCCCCAGGTTGCAAGGGCTGGAATTCAGCCCTGTGTCTTCCAAGGAGCGGGGGCTGAGGTGTGTTAGCTGAGCTGGATCTCCTGGCTGGGCAGTGGCTCAGGGGAGCTGAGGTGATTTAGGCTCTGGGAGCTGTACATGGGGGGAGCTCCAGCAGCAGGGTTTGGGCAGGGAGGGGCTGTGCCCCCGCTCCAGGTGCTTTGGGAGCAGCCTGGTACGTGCAGATCTGGAGGGGCAGCAGGTCTGCAGGTAGCCTGTGCTCTAATCCCAGCATCTTCCCCGGCACGAAGGACAGACAGACAGAGAGACAGACCGCCCCCCTTGCCCCCAGGGCCATGTTTTCCCCCTGCGCTCGGGGCAGTGCAAAGGAAGGGATTTTCGGCTTTAGTCACCGACTCTCTGGCTTCTTGTCACTTTTCCTTGGCATTAGGTTCCCTTGGCGTCAGCTTTTCTTGCCCTAGGGGAGGGAGCAGAGGTGAGGATCTGCTGCCTCCCCTTGCCTGGGCTGCTCAATATTTAGAGTGGCAAGGGAAAAACAGATCAGAAAACAGCTAGAAACCTGCTTTCAGTTTTTATTGTTTTTCTCTCATATATTTTCTGCCCACTTCATCTCGCTCTTTTTCTCAGCTTTTTCTCCCTTTTTTCTCTGTTTTCTTTTCCTCCCCTGCTCCCTTCATTCATCTTCCCCTTTTTTCTTCTCTGTTTTCTTTTTGCCTTTTTTTTCCCTCTTTTCTCCCCTTTGTGTCTTTTCTCCTTTTCTCCCATTTCCTGCCGTCTTCTCTTCCATCACCTTTTCTGTGTTTTTCCACTCCTCTTCCTCTTTGTTTCTTCTTTATTTCCTCTGTCTCATCTTTCTTTCTCGACCTCTTTTACTCTCTCTTTCTCTTTCTTTCCCCCCTTCTCTCCCCCGCAGTCCCGCTTACCCTCTCTCGTACCCCGCTGCCCGCATCCTTCGCTCCCGTCCCGGAGCTCCCGTAGACCGAGCCCCTACCAGAGAGGACCACTACAGAAACCATCCTGGAAGCCCCCTCTTCTACTAAAAATTCAGCTACAGAAACCCATGACACCCCGCACGCTCAGCCCGGGGCCGTGCCGAGCCGGGACTGTGCTGGGGCTGGACCGAGCCGGGGCTGTCCCATGCCGAAGCTGGGCTGTCCGGAGCCGGGGCTGTCCCGGGGCAGGGCTGTCCCGAGCCGGGGCCGTGCCGTGCCGGGCAGAGCCGCCCCCGAGAGGCGGGACCCTCCGTGCTCACATAAAGAGGCGGCTCGGGGGCCGCTCTCAGTCGCTCCGGCAGCGCTGCCGCCCCGGCTCGGGAGGTAAGAGGGGGAGCCCCGCCGAGCCCCGGTCGGGGATGCGGGAGGTGGGGGGTCCCCCCGAGGATGTCACGGGTCGGTCCGTGGCCGCCGCAGCCGCGGTCGCTCAGTCCGAGCCCCCGCCTTCCCTCCCGGCTTGTGTCCCGTTCTCCCCCGGCTTGTGTCCCGTCCCCTCGGGTCGCGCTGGCTGCGGGGAGACTCCTCTTCCCGGCTCTCTCCTGCGTGCCCAGGTGCGGTCCAGGGAACGATGCCTTCCCCGACTCTTAGTGCGTGTGTTTGTGCTGCTGAGAACTGCAGAAGAGTTTCAGCGTGCTGGGCTCAGTCTTGCAAAAAAGCCCCTGGAGGGCATCGGGCGTTCTCTGGTGGAGGCCAAACTGCCTGGAAGGGGAGAGCTGGAGAGCCAGGCTGGTCCTTTGGCACGGGAATGGTGGAGGTGTGTGGGTGACAACCCGCCCAGCCGTCCCGACTGTTCCTGGCATAGCTCACTTCCTTCTCCACTCGGGAAGAGCAAAGCCCGGTTTTCCCACACCCCTGAGCATCTGGGAGGCAGGTCCGGGTGCGGGCAGGACCGGGCTGCGGGATGCTCTGGCTGGAGCAGGGGGTGCTGAGAAGTTCCCTAAATTGTTGAGGGCTTGGACGCTGCCACACAGCGCTGGGCTGGCGCTCTCCTGCGCAGCAGTTCTCGTGCCTGTTTACTTTTACACATCCCACAGGAGGTGGAATGGGGAGGGTGCAGCCCTGCAGCTCCGGGGACAGCTCCCGGTGTCTGGAGCAGGATTTCTTGTGCATCCCCTTTCCTGCGGGTCACATCTCCTGCCAACTCCGGGGAGTGGACACAGCACACATGTCTGCTGGTTGAAGTGGTGATGGACTGCAGGAGTTTTGCAGTGCCACGGACACAAAACGCAGCCCCAGCTTTTCGGATCCTGTGCTGTGTGCAGAGAGCGCTGAAGGGGTTTTTTTAGGAGCACAGAGTGGCTGTACGGAGTTTGTCTCGTGGGTTCCCCCGCACATCTCCCGGCTAATCCGGGTGGGAGTCGGAGCTCGGGTTACAGCCGCTAATCCCGGACTCCAGCGCTGCTGGTGGGGCTGTAATCCCGGAGCAGAGTCATCCTCCTCCCGGCAGGGCTGGAAGCCTGGGAGGCTGGGCGGGGGTCGGGTTTTATGGCCGTGCTGGGGATGCTGGCCCCGGCCAGATGGATGCACGTGTGTGCAGAGCCCCGCTCTTGGCCAGCAGGCAGGCTGGTCTTTGGGCTGAGCATCGCCGACATCCCCAGCGAGGCTCCGAGCCAGCAGCTGGGGTGGTGGTGGTGCTCCCTCTGCCTCCCTGGTGGACGCCGTGACCCCAACACCGCTGTCAGCCCCGGCGTCAGGGGCTGTCTGCCGCCCTGTTGCTGCCTCCCTGTCACACCCTGACACCCCACAGCCGGGGCTGAGTTTCTTCTCCATGAGGGATGTGCTGGAGGCTTGGCGGTGGGTGCTCACAGCCGTGGTCTAGGGGTTGGTTTGAGTTGTGGTCCTGAGGTATGGGACGAGCCTGCTCCACCTTCTTGGACCATGTGCCCTCCCAGAAGCGGCTCAGGCTCGCCTGTGTTGCTTCTGTGGGGTGTTGCAGGGGTAGCTGGGTGTTCCTCCTGCTCCACTTGCCTTGCTGCTCCCAAATACCAGCAGGAGCTGCTGGTCTGTGCCATGGGACTTGGAGTTTTGTGGCTTTTAGGGAGTTTCCTTCAGTTGCTACAGGGTTTTGAGATACAGGGACTTGGGGGCGGTGCTGCTTCTCGCTGTGCGGGAGAGGCTTGCAGTGGGCTTGTGCTGGGGATGCAGCGGTAGTGGAGTGGGAGATGTGGCAGGGGACCCACCCCTCTGTCCTGCTGGCAGCCCTGGCATGAAGTGGGCAGCCAGGGGAGCTGTGCCTGGGCACATCCCACTTGAGGGGGCAGATCAGCCTTTCTGCCCTTGCAGAGATGTGGGTTCAATTGCTCCCTGCTTTCCATAGGTGGAGGATCGCCTGTCCCAGGACAGGGAGCTGCCGCAGTCTCAGCTCCCCCTTTAGCCGGTGTTTTAGCAAAATCCGTGCTTAATTTGGTTGGAATCTCGGCTCTGTCTTTCATCAGGATGAAAGCCATGGGCTCGCTCTCCTCGCGGGGCCAATTTGGGCCTGTTTGCAGAGAGATTTGATCTCCCCTGAATGTGTGCACGGCCCCCCTCATTGTTAGTGCCACCAGTTTCCCCTCTGCTGGGACAATAGTGCCTTGAGTCCTCCCGGGTAATCTCCCCCCCTTATCTCCCTTCTCTTCCGTAGCCTGTATTCCTGGCAGGAGGGGAGGGCGGGAGGGTCGGGAAGAGCCAATTATGCAGATTGGAGGAGTGAGAGGTGCTGTGTCAACCCGCGTCCCTTTTTGGGGAGAGGGGACAAGAGGAGGGTGCCTGCCTGAGCTCTCCCCTGCTCCCTCTCCCCTCCGTGCTCCCGTAAGCCCCACCAGGAGGTGCTGTGGTGGGATGAAGGATGTTCAGAGATCCCTGGTGCTCTCTGGCACCTCGGATGTGCTGGGGCAGCAGCATCAGTGGGTTCCTCTCCTTTCTGGGGCTGTGGGCACAGGGGAGAGCAAAGTGACCATTGTTGAGGTGGCTGGAAGTGTCCGGAGTGGAGACTGTGGTTGGCCTGATGCTCCACCTCAGGTGAAGCCGTGAGGGAGCAAGGTGGGGTCCATTCCTTGTAAAGCCATCTCTCCATCTTCCCTTTGGCATGTCCCAAGGTTGGAGCCTGCAGACACGGCACTCCCAACCTTGCTTGGCTGGAGCGTGGGGGTCCCGGGCCAGGGCAGATGGCTCTTGCTGGGGGTGGTACTGTGGGCCCTGTGGGGTGGGAGGGTCCCAGTGGCAGGGACAGCAGTTATCAGCCCTGCTTTAGATTTTGCCTAAGCCGTGAGGGTCTGTCTGCTGGGTCCCTTCCTTCTGCTGATGAGGAAGTTAACAAGGAGCCTCTTGCTTTCCGATGCCTGCAGGTAGAAGAAAGCGCCAAAGAGGCAAGAAAAGTAGATGTAGAAAAGCAAAAGGGTGGGGAGGAGGCGGCTGTGGAGCCAACCATGCTGGGGAGTGTTTTTAAATCAAAGCACTCTTCTAAAAGGAAAACTTAAGCCCAGCAGATCCACTCAGCAGTCAAGCTCCCACTTTTTTTTTTTTCTCAAAGCTATGCAATAATCGTTAAATGCAGGGGACGCTTTGTAAAACAGAACTCACGAGAAGGAGGGAGGATGGAGCAGAATTTAAATTTAAAATTGGATGGGGGTGCAAACCCCCTTAGTTCCCCGTTTCGGCTCAGTGCAGCTGGAGCTGGGCTTGACAAGATGCTGCCCAGAGCCTGCGGTTAAGTGTTTTATGGCACTGTGTATCAGCCCCATCAATTCCACTGCGCTTGAGGGAGTGCAGATAGAATGGCTGAAAGGTGCCCCTGCTGAAGGCGATAGTGTCATCATTGGAGCTGGAGAAGAAAGATTTAGTCCCTGACGTTTCTTTGGCCACGGTGTGCGTTGCGGATTTCACACCCAGGGACGATAGCCAAGCTGATGATGTCAGATGTGAGCTGCAAGGAAAAGAAAGAAGGAAAGACAACAGACAAAAAAACTAGTGCTGTTCCTCTCTTGTCAACCCAGATGTGTTTTGAGAAGTGTCTTGGTTGTTTCACTCCGCGGAGCTCTTTATTGGAAGGTGCCTGACAGGAGTAGGATGTTACTAAAATGGTACATCCCGCACGTGCTTTGTGGTACCAAATGGCAGCAGAACTATCTGTTAATTTATGTCATTTCTTTCGACCCTGTTCGGCCTGTAGGTCACTGGAACTCCAAACAGAGCAAACATGAGCGCACTTGATTTGACGTCCATCCTTGATTTCCTGGAAACAGCCAACCTGACGGAGATCAACTGGACGTGCAGCAATGGCGACTGCATCACGGTGGATGCCACAACGTGCCCCGGCACGCTCAACAAGAGCGCCCTGCTCTACACCCTGTCCTTCTTCTACATTTTCATCTTTGTCATAGGGCTGGTGGCCAACTCTGTCGTGGTTTGGGTCAACCTCCAAGCCAAAATGACTGGCTATGAAACCCACCTCTACATCTTCAATTTGGCCATCGCCGACCTGTGCGTCGTCATCACCCTTCCCGTGTGGGTCGTCTCCCTGGTGCAGCATAACCAGTGGCACATGGGAGAAATCACGTGCAAGATCACTCACCTTATATTTTCCATCAACTTGTACAGCAGCATCTTCTTCCTGGCTTGCATGAGTGTGGACCGCTACCTCTCGGTGGCCTATTTCACCAACTCCAGCAGCCGCAAGAAGAAGATCCTCCGTCGCTGCATCTGCATCCTGGTGTGGCTCCTGGCCTTCTGCGCCTCTCTCCCAGACACCTATTACCTCAAGACTGTCTCTTCCAGCAACGAAACCTACTGCCGGCCCGTATACCCCGAGGAGAGCTTCAAGGAGTGGCTGATTGGCATGGAGCTCATCTCCGTTGTGCTGGGCTTCCTCATCCCCTTCCCCATCATCGCCGTCTTCTATTTCCTCCTCGCCAAGACCATCTCCGCCTCCAGCGACCAGGAGCGCAAGAGCAACGGGAAGATCATCTTCTCCTACGTGGTGGTGTTCCTCGTCTGCTGGCTGCCCTACCACGTGGCCGTCCTGCTCGACATCTTCTACAGCCTTCACTTCATCCCCTTCAGCTGTCCCATGGAGACCTTCCTGTACGCCGCCCTGCACATCACGCAGTGCCTCTCCCTGGTGCACTGCTGCGTCAACCCCGTCCTCTACAGCTTCATCCACCGCAACTACCGATACGAGCTCATGAAGGCCTTCATTTTCAAGTACTCTGCCAAAACCGGCCTCACTAAACTCATCGACGCCTCCAGGGTGTCGGAAGCGGAGTACTCTGCCCTGGAGCAGAATGCCAAATGACTGCAGCCCTGCAGAGGGGCCTCCCCGGCTCTCTGACCTGGTGTTTGCTTGTGTCTTGTGGTTTCTTGTCTGGTTTCTTAACCCCTTCCTTTCGATGTGCTTGTTGTGAACGGGGCATGAATTCCTGCCTACAGAAGAGAGAGCAAGGCGTAATTTAAGAGTAGAACCAGTTGCAAAGTGGAAGTGGTACCAAAATTAAAACCTTTTCCCCTCCTAGCCCGGTCTGGACTTCTCAACGACGCTATGCAAATGGGAACGACTTCCTAGCAGACAAAGCCATTGTGTACCACAGATAACACACATTTCCAGGATAAGCTTTTCCTTCCACGTGCAGATTCCCTCTCGTCTCCTTGTATATGTTTATATATATAGTGTGTTGTATTTAAAAGCTCGAGACTTTATTTTCTGGCTCTTGGTGTACCTTATACAATTGTATTTGAAAGTGAAATATATTTTTATCATGTATTTGAAGTGTATTGCTGATGAGTGTATCCAGAGTGCTGTAGTCTGAGTGTTAGATTGCCGTCTGGTTTCAAGAGGATGCTGATAACTAGAATGGAAATGGTCTCCTCGGTGCATCCTCCCTTTCTGACACCCTTCATCCACCATATCTTTATGTGGTGTCCTACCCACACGTCTGGAGCATGAAATGTATGTAGTGTAATATAGCTGCCATCATGTTAAAATTAACAGTATCTTCAGAGTTGTTAACTCCCGTGCCCCAGCTTCACCGAGCTGTGTCCTTCTGCACAGAATGAATGATCTTACTGCTGAGAGTTGTCTCTATTTGTAAGTTATTTTTGTAAAATAAAGATCTGCAAAAAAACCCAGTGGTTTGACTTGCCGTGCTCCTCCTCAGGTTAAAAAACAAAAAAAAAAACAACCAAAAAAGAAATCCCGAGGCTCCCCTGTGTCCTTTGGTGCAGGGGGGGCCAGGTCAGCTGGTGTTTTCCTGGTGTTTGTTGGCAGTGGCCAGAAACCACTGGTGGAGGAGTGGAGGACAGCACTGGTGCATGGGGAGCAGGGAGAGGGTGGGAGGAGCAGGTCTGTGGAAGGTTGGCCTGCTGGGGAGGGGTAAAACTGATAGATTTATGAGGTGAAAGCTGCTGGGGGTGCTGAAAGGCTGTGCTTTTGTAGCTTACAAATAAACACGGGGAGGAAAAACATGGAAGTGTGCAGATGGAGCGGATATTTGGACTAATCCAGGTTCAGTCCTCAGTGGGTTTTGCTTGTGATGGAACGGGGGGGTTAGTGATCCTGACAGCACTAAATCCCTTTGTATCTCCCCTTCTCCAGGTGATGGTCTGCATGGGCAGGATCCAGCCAACGTGGGACCTGTCAAGTAGAGCTTTAAGCCAGTCAAGCACTTGAGTCGTGGCCGTCTCCGTGTCCGGACAAGGTATTTCATGTCAAAGCAGTGACGTCTCCCAACCATCCCTTGCCAGTTTTACAGCCTCAGCACAGTGTGAGCTGTGAAGGCTACACTTAAATTCCTGTTAAATCCAGGCATGCCCTCATCCCTCTGCAATCCCTGTGTTTTTGTTTCTTTCCCCCTGTTCCACGACTGCCTTCTCAAAGGTCAGCCTGTAAAAATAGTCGCTTACCAGTGCTGCAGCTCTGCCATCCCCTCCTTGTACTGGTGTTGCTGGAAAAGCACTGGTCTGTCCCCAGAAGGGGAGAAATCCCCAAAGAGAGAGGATTTCTGGTGCCAGAGGAGAGCTGCTGGCACAGCTGTGATGACAGAAGGTGAATGTAGCTGTTTGTGCTGATGCTTCCTGAAAGCAATGGGTATTTTGAGCTTCCTGTGAGCCTTTCGAAGGTGCTGCTGCTGACCTGCAAGGGAGGTGCTCCCTCCTGATGACAGATAAAATTGCTTAATGCTGAGAAATCAATTTCCTGCTCTAGCTGGGCATCACTTCCCATGCCTCAGCATCCCTCTCCAGAGGTGCTGGGTGCAGCTCTGGCACCCTGTTCCCGTCTGCCTGCAGGGTGTAGCTCAGTTTGGAGCAGCAGAGCTGCCTCAGTGCACGTTCCCTCTCAGGCACTGCCTTGTTTTCGCGTGCTGCTTTCAGTGCTGGTTTGCACCGGCAGAAACTCACCCTTGTTTTCCCTTCTCTCTCTGCAGTTTGGCATCCACAGCAGTGTCAGCCCAGGTGGTGCTGAGTGTCGGGGACATCCTGCAGAGCTGCTGCACAGAGCAGGCTGATAAAGTCCCCAGGCCTCGTGGTGAGGTGGGACAGTGCCTTTTCCAAAAGCAGGGTCAGACAGAGAGCAGGTAAAGGTCAGGACCTTGGCCAACAGCTGTTCTGTGCACACACGGGTCCTTTCCAGCCCCCCAGACCTGGGGCTGAGCACCCACCTGGTCTTCTTGGTCCTTGAAAGGCCAGTTGGTCTGGGGGGCAGCACACCCACACTCCAGCAAGAGGAGGAGGAGGAGCAAGGTGTTCTCCAGGGATCAGCACTGATGGGTGGCCCCAAGGTGGCTGTGGCTGTGAGGAGGGTGGTGGTGGGCACAGGATGGGAAGTGGGTGAAGGACAGAACAGTGCAGGGGACACAGAAGGACGGAGTTTGTCGTTGTTGCGTATTTATCATTATGACTTTGTTTTCATGCAAAAAATCCCCCAAAAATCAAACTGTAGCAGAGGTGTAATAGGAAAAACCATGTCTGTGTTGTAGGAAGGTTTCCTCATGGCTTTGTGTGACACAATACCCCAGCTGGTGTTTGCACTGAGGCAAAAAATGTGGATGTGGACCCCTTGGAGTCTGATCTGAGGGAATTTATCAGCAGATGACAGGTGAGTGAAAATGGGTGTCTTCAGGTCGATGTGACGGTGACTTTGAGGGATGGATGTGATGGCAGCTGTCACCTTGTTTGGCCAGACATCCCGACCCTGGAACGTGGAGTATTCAGGAAGAATTCAGGAAGGATTTCATCACAGAAAGGGTGGTCAGGCACTGGAAGGAGCTGCCCAGGGAGGTTTGGAGGAGGTGCCCGAGGCAGGACTGGCCGTGGCACTGAGTGCTCTGGGCTGGGGGACAAGGTGGGCTTTGGTCACAGGGGGGACTGGAGGATCTCGGAGGACTTTTCCAACCTAAATGGTTGTGGGATTCTGTGTGTTCTGATGGGTCCCTCTGTTCCTGCTGTGGCTTTGTGGCTTGCCTGGGGATCCCCCTGGCTCCTCTGACAGCTGTAGGTGGGAGTTCAGGTCTTGCCTTTGCCAGGAGCTCAGATTCACTGTGTTAAGGCTTGGGTGGAAAATGAGTAAAGACCAAACATAATCCATGCTGGAGTGAGTCCCCCTGCTTAACTCTTGGGCTTTCTGGCTGAAAGCATCACCACGTGCCTGAGGCAGGCACTGAGCAAATAAAAATATATCTGCTCCACGGGAAAGAGTTTATTTCTGCTCTTCCATGGGAAGTGCAGTCCTGCTTTATTGTTCCTTAAACACAGATTTCCTTTTATGAGCCATAAACGACACTCAGGTGTAGCACAGTGACTTTAAATCAGCTCCTCTGGCAACCATCTAGATAACGTGCTGCAAGGAACGCCCAACCGGCCTGTTTCTCGTGCTAATTCATCGTTTCAGGGCTGCTGACTTTAGGCACTCGCCTTTCAGGAGTTCACTGGGCATGAAAGCCCGTTAAAGTTCCTGAGAAGCACGAAATAACTCAGCTGTGAGCAATATTTAAAGGCGCGGGGGCGGCGCTGCCAGAACCGGCTCTTTATTCTGACTCACAGAGTTTCTGGATGAGGAGAGGGGAGCTGGCACTTGAGAAGTGATGGGCTGTGGGGCTGAGCAGGGCACGGGATGGGTTTTGGGGGGGACTGATGGGTACAAGGCTCTGGGTTTGTGTCAGCACCCCTGCTCCTCTATGGTGTGTGGCTGAAGGGCATCTGAGCCGCGGTCTGCTCCGACTTACACCCCGGGTTTACAGTGGGATAATGCTGCTGATTTAAAAGGAGCTATCCGGGATTTATAGGGCTTTTTAGAAGCAGGATCAGGAATTGGAGCCATAATCCCGAGCAAATGTCTGGGTGTGAGTGGCGACGTGCACATCTGCATTCCTAATGCAGGGGAAGACCCTCGGAGAGCCGACCTGGGGGCTGTAAATAAGAGCAGCACAGCAGATAATGGCTCGGGGAGTTTGCTTTCACTGAAGGACTCGCATTACAGGCTTCTAATGGGATTCAGAGATGGGATTCAGAGCAGGCTCGCCGAGATCCTGGGATGGATAATCTGGCTGTAACTCTAAAACATGTGGATGGCTCAGTAACACCCACTGTCACGGGAAAGGTCGGCTGCCTTCTGCTTTGGTAGGGGCTGTTTGAAAACAATTAGGGGTTTTTGTGGAAGTCTTGGTCTATTTGTTTTTCTGGCATTGTGTGGAACACGTGCAAGGCCTTTGCTAACAGCTCCCTTCCTGGAAACGCTGCCACTTCACGGGGCCAGAGAGGTACCAACATCCCAGTGATGGGAATCCAGGGAGGCCACTCGGTCCTAAAACCAGGGTGGCAGTGGGGTGAGCACCAGAGGAAGGCTTTTTGGGGTTGTTTACCTTACCAGGCAGGTCGGTGTCTTCCCAAGAAAGCACTGGGAAACCAAGCAGACCTTCAGCAGATGATGCTTCTCGACATCAGCTGGTTTGAAGCCAACTCTGATGATGGATGTTGCCTCTTGCCTTGAGGTTAAGGGGGGCAGAGTCCCAGCCCCCCTCTCATGTTTGCTGTCTGTACAGTGCCAGTTCCAGACTTGAGTTAAACTACATTTTACCAGAACAATACTGACAACAGCAAAGGTCAGGAAACTTTTACATGAGGTCACCCTATCGATTGCAGCAGTGAAAGAAGAGACATCAAATGCTTTGCCATGAAAGGCTGAAAAGAAGTAAATTCAGCATGATATATTGAAACCCAAGTCTCTTTCATATGTGGCAGAGCCTCTGACAGAGCAGGTTTACTGTTCAAGCTGAGATATGTTGCCTTGCCAACATACATTCTGAGTTACCCAAGCAGATTTAATGTTTTTGCAGTAGTGACTTTTCCCTTTTTTTGGGGGGGGGGACACTTTTCTTTTTCTTTTCAAGAAAAAAAAAATTGTTGCAGAAGATTTCCAACCTACCTAGGAAATGACCTTAATCAATTTAGTTCCACCGATGGGTATGAAAACTCAGATCTTTCTTTTTGCTTTCTCTGACCATTGTCCTGCTGGCATTGAGAGGGGTGACCGAGTCACAGCTTGAGAGAGAAGTGTGTTTTGTTTGTTGTTTTGTTGTGCTTTTTCCACCCATCCAAGTGCAGCTCTGTTTTGTCCAAAAGGATTGACGTGACTGACAAGTGTTTTGAATTTCTGAGCTCCGAGGTCTCCAAACGCATGAAAAGCAAATGACACACACATAAAAATGTAAATCTTTGGAAAACAAGCAGCGGCTACACAGAAAAAAATAACAATTCTGCAGAAGGGTGACAGGCTCTGCATTCATTCTGGGCTTTCTTTCTCCCCTCCCTTTTTTCCCTTTAATAAGCCAGCGTTTCTGGGCCACCTACAGGCACGTCTGTGTCTTCTGCAGTGGCCCCGGGATGCACAGAGAGCCCAAGGGGTGGCTGTGTGAGCCTGGTCACTGCCCACCACCCTGAGATCCAACCTAACCTTGCCCTGGCTCGACTTCATGGCATTCCCTGGGTCCTGTCCCTGGTCACCACAGAGTGACCAGAAGGTGTGAGAGGGAAGGAAAGGCTTCTCCCTTCTTCCAGGCATCCCACTGCAACCTTGTTTGACCCTTGCCATCCTGCATATCGACTGTTCAGCTCAGGATTACCCGTGAGAGCCACATGAACTCCCTGTGCAGAACACGTCCATCGTGTTTGCTTCCTTCCACCAAGGGCTGGTAAAGCACCTGAGGCCACAGCACCTGGATGCAGGATGTGACTTCATGGGGTGCTCCATGAGCCCCACTCCCTCCTGGCTCTCTTCTTCCTCGTGGCCTGGCTCTCAAACCAAAGCAGGACAGAAGATAACGGGGACCCTGTGCTGTGTGGGAGATGCTGAGCCCTGAACTACGTTAGAGCTCCTGTCCCTAACCCGTCCCACTCTTTGCCCAACCTAATTGTGGGATGAGGGTGATGGAGCCTCAGAGCTCCCCAGGAAAGGATGGAAAGTGGGTGTTTGGTGAGAAAAGCATCAGCAGCCCTGATAGTTTGCTGTCATGAGCTGTTCTCTGGGCACCATCTCAGCCCTGTCAGTCCTTTGCACCTGGTGAGCTCTTGGTCCTGCTTCTGCAGAAGTCACTTCAGGGTGAAAGCCTGGATTTCAGGTTGGAAACTCTCAGACAGGTGAACATCCTGAGTGTCTGAGTGGGGTGACTGCTTGGCTCAGCCCCTGGATGTCTGGATGCAAACCTGAAGTGCATTAAACCTTCTCCAGGCAGAGGGGAGGGTTCACACTTTGGAAAGCTTTCCGAGGTTCCCAGTGTTTGCTGCTTCCAGTCAGAATGGAATTCAGAAGTGTGAGAATGATTAATAAGGAACGAAAAGCAGACCCTGAGACAGGCTCAGCTCCACAATTCCTCTGAAACGCAGTAGTCTCATGCTTTATTTAGGTACATTTGCTCTTGCAAAGCTGGAAACCCATTTTTCAAGCTGCATTCAAGCCCAGGTGCTGTTTGTATAAGGGTTGGGAATGTCTCCAGGTGTAAAATTTCCAGTGCCTGTTGGCATCAGCGTGTTACCCTCATTTATGTGTCTGGAAAGTCTGGTCCAGGCAGTTTGGTGGGATTAAGTGGGATCTGCTTCCACGTGGTGAGTGTTATCCCAGCTCAGCCATGGCTCCTGGGAGTAATGGGGCAGCCTGCATATCAGCAGCTCTTCGTGCCCATCCTGCCCCCTCCTGTGCCCATGGCTGGTACCCAGGGCAAGAAACCTCAGCCTGGCTGGAGCCAGTGGGATGCCACTGACCAATCCTGACCTGTCAGGCCACACTGTGGGACCTTCCAGGGGTCCATGAGCTCACTTGAGGCTTGTCAAGTCTTTATGCTCTTTGTACTCTCTATATGTGCTCTAGTGGGTATTTATATTAACATTAAGCTGGGGGTATAGACCGTGCACCAGAAATATTGTTTGGGGTCTCACAACCCCTTCCTCCTTTCCTGGGATAAGTGACTGACCCTTCCTGCTTTCCAAGGCATTGGATTTCATCCTCCTCACTTGGGAGCTGAAGTGTCTCAGCTCGCAGGGTGATGGGAAAGGGGGCTGTGCACGAGCTGCAGGTTTGCATTACACACACAGAACCTTCTGCAGGGAGTTGTTCTCAGCTGATTTCTCCCCCTTCCCCTGACAGCTGAAGTTGTGCTTTGGAGGAGAACGGTCCAAAACAAGCCCATCAGCCCGTGCCTCACAGGAGAAGGATGGGGACACCTGATGTGGGGAGAGCAAAGCTGTTGGCTGTTTCCAGGACCCGTGGCTCACAGGTAAGGAGGATTTTTTTTCCTCTCTGCTGCTCTAAGATGTAAGTTAAGCTGCTATCTTAATGAGAAACAATGATTTTGACTCAGCTAGGGTGTTGTAGGAGCTTCTTGGTAGTGCACAGCCTCTCTGGGAGCTCCTGTTGTTCATTTGCAAGGGGTGAGGATGAGAGCTTGGATCTGGGAGAGCCAAGAAGCCCGTGTTGACCTGGCAGGCTGTTTTGAGCAGCAGCATCTGCTGGATGGCCAGCACTGTATTCATCAGGATGGATACAGCTCACCTGAGGTGCTGTGCTTGACTGTGCTCTGCCTCCTGGGGTCTTCTCCACCTCCTCCTGCAAACCTGCAGCTGGGACACCTGCATTCCCACCAGTTCCAGGAGCCTCCTCTCTGCCTTGCAGCGGGCAGCAGGACCCTGTCCTGTCTCTGGTGCTGCAGACTCGGCTCCTGAATCCCCACAGCCAGCACGGAGTTCTCTGCTCCTCTCTCCGGCTCCCTTCCCGTTGGGGGTCGTTGCTCTGGGCCCCTTGATGAACGTGACACGAGATGATGCTTTGTAAAAGCCATTCTGTAGCTGAGAAGTGTTTCAGGGCCGCTCCCTCCCTTATCCTCTGGTGGTCCTGCTGCCTGCAGTGCTCCCACAGGTTTGTAGGAAGCAATATCTCCTGTTAGATTATCCAGTAGATTTGGGAAAAAACAGGCAAGCCACTCTTCAGGCTCAGAGCATATCTGTTTCCCCGCATTGTGTCAGTGCTGGTTTTTAAAAGCCCAGTGCTGTGCTGCCCGTGCATCAAATGCTGAAGCCCCATTCCTGCTCCCATCTGTCTGAAAGCCCCTTGGGAGGTGATCCCTGCCCAGGTGGGGGCTTCCCATCCTTACCCGGCTGCTTACAGATATGTGAATGTCTCTCCTCCTGGCGTTCACCCCTGGAATGTGCTCTCCAGGCAGCTCCTGAGAGCCAGGGTTGCCCACAGCCCCCTTCCAGTCCACATCTGGCAGACTGAACCAGCTTGTGAAGAAACTCCTCCAAGATAACACCATG
Organism: Formicarius rufipectus; assembly: GCA_013399695.1. Classification (NCBI taxonomy): domain Eukaryota; kingdom Metazoa; phylum Chordata; class Aves; order Passeriformes; family Formicariidae; genus Formicarius; species Formicarius rufipectus. The sequence goes on along the minus strand of VXAU01004331.1, from coordinate 81,177 downwards.
TTTTATGGTCCAATCCACTGACTTTTTATTCCCTCACCACCGGCAGCCGGTTGTTTCTGTGCAGGTCTAATATGTGGGATAAAATTATGGGTTTTTCTCCAGTGCCAGACACTTGGAAGGATCTAGTCAGATGGAGCAGTACCTGGCATGGATAAATCGTGTTTAAAAAGCTTGTAATTTTTGTGAACTACTTTTATTTTCTGTCATCTCGTGTGTGTGCTTCCACCTCCTGGGGCATCTCCCCAGCTGGGTGGGGAGGAGTGACTGTCACTGGAGCCCAGCCCAGAGGATGCTGTGCTGGAAAGACAAGAAAGCAGTGGGAACGCTCTGAATTCAGCTTCATACCTCATTTACAGGGGTCTGCCTTCAGAAGCTGATTCTTCAGCAGAAGGAGGTTTCCTTTACACACTTGGCAGAGGGAACATGTTGCACAGGGCTCTTGTCAGAGCATCTGTTCCCTTAGTTGGAGAGGCAGCTGTTGCAGCTCTGCTCTGTGGCTGTTTGTGTGGCATATCACTCACCTGGCACCTCCCCCTGAGGACGGGATGGGGTGTCCTCTCAGCTCCACGTGCCTTTGCCGGTTGGCTTTGGAGTTTTCCAGCTGAGGTGCCTGCCTTGGACCAAGTTCTTCTGGAGCAAGGCTGGCTCAGAGTGGAACAGTCCCTTCTGAGAATGGAATGGTGGAAAACCAAATCATTTTTCCGCCCTGAAGCAAGCCTGGCTCCTGCGGGATAGGCAAGGGGAAAAGGGGAGAGACTGTTAGAGCTGTGCCTGGTAGGGTCAGGTTGGACACCAGGAGGAATTGTGGTGTTTCCCATCCTCTGAGAGCAGCACTGGGCAGGGGCAAACAGCCAGGGATGCTGGGAGCTGGCTGGCTGCTCCTCCAAAAAGGAGACCGTGGCATTTTTCTGTCCAGGGCAGCCCTGCAAGTGAGGATGTTCAAAGTTAAATGAAAAAAATTACTCATGTTCACATGAGCTGGAGCCTTGGCCCTTGTCTGTCAGCTGACAGGCAATTCAAGTCTCCCAACAGGTTTTCTGCCCAGACATGATGAGACAGGAGGGTGTGAGTGGGGGATTGTGGATAGTTCCTGGATGCATCGTGTCCTGGGGGTTTGCTGGGGGGCTGCTGCAAAGGGACATCTCCCCTGGAACACCCTTTATGCTCATTTCACAACCGATTTGCTTCCAACAAACGCAGACATGTGTGATCTGCATGAGAAAAGCTTGCAGAGGGACGGGGCTCAGAGGTGGTGGCTGGGTGGGCTCGGGAAGGCCACCGTGGTGGCAGCCCAGCCTCCAGGGAGAGCAGCAGAGCAGCTGACTCGTTCCCAGGGCAGCTTTGGGAGCCGAGGGTGGAAAACTCGCTGGGTGAGCCGGTCCTGCAAGCGCCACTCGGCAAAACCCCTCCGAGCTGTTTCTGCAGGGCTGGCTCTCACAACCCGCGTGCCTTGGAGCAAAGGGTGCCAAAGGCACCCTTAGCACTCCTCATGCCAGGCCAAACCGAGATCCTGCAGTGCTGCCCTTCCGGGGACAGGGGTGTTTTGGCGGTGCAGAGGATGCCGGGGCAAGGAGAACATTCCCGAGGCTTGCAGGGGCGCTGCGGGGAGAGATGTTTTGGGCTGCCACCTTTCAGAGGAGACCTGAAAGAGACCCTTTCAGAGGGTGGGGGCTCTGACCAGTCTCCCCAGTCCTGCTGTTCTATCCCTTCCCATCCCAGACTGGGAGAGGTTGGTACCCCGGCTGCCGTTTCCTCTGGCATCCTGTTGCCCTTGGCAACTGCCCTGCCCAGATGCTCGTGCCCTTCCAGCCAGCCTTTGGTGGTGGCAGTGTGAAAGAAAAGGGTTCTGCTGGGGTTACTTCTGTTTGAACTGACATTTCCCAGTTCTCTCCTGCCTTAATTAGTCCGTTCCCTGCTTCTTTTCAATCCTGCTGGAAATCTTTCCGTGCAAGAGCATTATTCAGCGGAGTGTTTAGTCCAAGTCGATTAGGGAAAGGCAGGAAGAGCTTCTGATTGTGCTGTATCTGTAGCATAGGTGTTAAAGATGTATTTGTGAGCCAGTCAGAGAAGAATGCTGAGGAAATCCTGTTTGGGTTAATCTTGTTTAATTTTATAATGAAAAACAGATGGCTGGCCATCTGGTGCTTCTTGCAATCAAATATCTCACAATTAACAGTAATTTACTTGCCCTGAGACTTCCATGATCTTCACGAGCTGTTTTGTTTCTTTTTTTCCCTTCAACCTGAGCCTGTGTGGTCCCTTCCCAGAGCAGTGCTGAGCTAAGCCTGCCTGGGGACAGGCATGATGGAGGGGTTCCTGGGAGGCCTCTGCTTCCCTCCTGGATTTTCCACTTGCACCCCCAAAACCAGGGCTCAGGCAACTCCCCTTGTGCTGTCCTGGCCCTGCAGGACCCACGCGCAGGGTGAGCAGAGTGGAGGACTGCACACACCCACAGAAGGCTCGTGGCAAGATGTGTGAGGCAGCACCTCAGGGGAACATTGCAAATTGGAGCTGGGCTTCTCACCAGGCTGTGGGAGCTCTTCAGAGCTCAGAATGGTTATACCTGAGGCGGGTTTGCTCCAGCAGCTGCAGTTACTGGGTGTTACTAAACAAGATGCGGATGACCTTCAGCACCAAGGAAGCTTTCGGAGGGAATTTGTTGCAAAATGGGATGCAGAACAAAACCCATGGGGCAAATATGCCCTTTTCCTGTGCATTCTTTCCACCAGGAGGTTGAGAGACCCCCCAGGCTTCATTATTTCCAGAGGTGACATTGGCAGTGGAGAATGGCCTCTTCGATAACTGCAGGTCTCTTTTGAATGTGTCCTTCCCCAACCAGCCCTGTGGTTGAATAGCACCAATAGTGAAGGTGAATAAATGAATTCCAGATGAGGGATCTGCATGCTGGTGGGTAAGAGCTGTCCCAGGCATTCCTAGATGATTGCTGGCTGTTTACTATCCTAATATTTTTTTGCTAGCAGATTAATAAAAATAACTGAGCTCTTCCCCTCCTCCTCCTCCTCCACAAAATCCCTGGCTTCATGTGCACTCGGGGAATCAGGTCGTGGAGCTAAAGGATATCTCCGGATAGCAGGGATGTTAGACTGCAGTTGTGCTCCATCCTCCAGGTTATCTAAACAGAGAGGAGCCTTCTGAAGGGCAGGAGCACCTTCTGACAGGGCTCCCAAGGGGTGCCAGGGCACTGGTGGGATGGATGGAGCGAGCAGGGAGGGGGTTTCAAGTGGTCCCAGCTCAGAGGTGCAGCTCTGGAGTGGACCCCACATCCATCCTGAGCCCCTCTAGATAAGGGCAGCTGGGAGGACAGGAGTGACCAGTGGAGTGGCAGGAACAGCAGGTCCATGAAATGGTTATTGTTATTAATGGTTATCGCTGGGGCAGCAGGAAGATGCTGTGTGTGACGACCTGGGGCCTGTGCACGTGGAAATGGTCATGAACATTTCTAGGCAAGTGCTGCTCAGCTCTCAGGACACATTTGGGAACTCTCCGGCCGGTTTCCCCCCTTTCTTTTTCCCTTTTTCCTGCTGGGAGCAGGGCAGACTCCTTTGCCCTTTGATGCTGGTTTCCCCCTGCTTAATGCAGCCTTTGCCTCCAGTGTATTTGTCAGAGAAGGGTAAGAATGGACAAGGCTTGGAGCAGCCTGGTCTGCTGGAAGGTGTCCCTGCCCATGGCAGGGGAGTGGAACAGGAAAGTCTTTGGGGCCCCTTCCAACCCATCCCATGCCATGGTTCTGTGATCCAGAGATCACAGATCCTGACTGGCAGGTAACCCTGTGGAGGGGACTCTTTTTATTTTGGGCTCTGTGCCAGTGGGGATGTCACTGAGGATGTGATTACAGGCTTGGCTCCAAATTCTGCTGCAGTTCATGTTTTCCCACCAACCCAGCTCTTTCTGTGGGGTGGATGGACGTGCTGGGGCTCTCTGGGTGAGGTGTGAACATTCCCATCCTTGCCCCTGCCCCCAGCATGGCCCAGACACCCACCCCAGGTGAGGTGGGCTCCACCTGCTCGGTGGCTGTGCCGCCCAAGGGGTGTGTGGACCACGACACTCGCTCAGTCCTGCTCTTGCCAGTGCCCCTTGGACACTTGGAGTGGTTCACCCTGCAGGACCCATCCCTGCAGTGCTGCCACCCCTCAGGCTGCCTGAGTGCCCAGCACACCCCCAACGCTGCCCTGGAGGGTCTGTGCCATCCCTGCCAGGCAGAGGGAAGCCAAGAGGCACTGGGAACAAAGATATGCCGATGAATCAGCCGTGCCAGGAAGTGAACCTTGTTCTTGAGGAGAGCTGGATCTTGCCAGCACAATGGCTGGATTACAAAGCCATTTCCTCCAATTACCTTCTCTGTCAAATCTCTGTGTCATCTGGCACTGGGAAAGCCTGGATTCAAATTCATTGTGAATTGGGGTGACAACACCAGAGATTTCTAAATTAATATCCTGCCAAGAGGAATTGAGCTTGTTTTTCCCAATCATGTCAGTTCTGATTCCTTTGCTTGTCAGGGGAAATTTTGGCTTGCCATCTGGTTTCAAGGGCATGGGATAGGGAATCACAGGTTGCTCAGCCCAGCATGCTGGATTTGCTGTGCAGCAGCTGCAGGGAGCTTTGGAGGGGAGTGGGGGGGAAGAAAAAGAAAGTAAAGGGGCTTTGTGGAACCTCCTTGGCACCTGGCAAAGAGCAGAGGGGGAGACTGGAGGCACAGGGTGCTGGTGAGAAGGAAAAAGAGGGCGTGACCTCTTTCTTGGAACAGTGGCAATGTGGACTGGGATGAATTACTGCCCCCTTCACGTCTTCCCAGTAGACAGTCCCGAGCCATTCTGGATGCAGGAACCAGGGGCTGTTTGCTCCACAGGCTGGATTAAAGACATCCAGCTGAGTGCCAAAGGACTCCGTGGCACCACCAAGCCCAGGGACCTCAGATTTCCTGGGAAAGGAGCAGCTGCTGTGCCACTGAGCTGGGGCCTGGAGTCTGCCTCACCCCAGACCTGTGGCATTCCAGGTCAGGATGGTCCCGGGATGGAGATGTCCACAGCTGGGGCTGGGAATGCTGGGAAGGGGCCACCTGCTGCTGCCCCGGGGCATCCCTGCCAGCTGTGCCCCTGCCAGCTGTGCCCCTTCCAGCTGCGGGCAGAGGGGCTTGGGGCACGGTGCCAGCTGGGGAAGGGGAGGCTGCTGCTGTGCCAGCAGGGAATCTGGAGAGGTTCCCCATGGGAGGTGTTTGTGCAGACCATCTGTCTGTGCAGGGCACGGGCTCTGCCTGGCCCTGGTGGGGCTGGGAAGGGGCAGCAGTGGGGCAGAGCCCTCTTCCCTTGATGTTATGCCCGCGCTGCTCACAGCAGGATGGAGAGATGGGCTCCGACCCCGTCCATCACCCCCCTTACACCAGCAGCTGCTCCTCATCCCCCTTCCCCGCTGGCACGGTCCGTGCCAAGGGGAAATCGGGCTCTGTGTCCCCCTCTTGGAGCTGCTGGGTGCTGCTCTCCCCCCTTGCTGGGGGTGCTGGGGTGTTTTTGGGGAGGGGCTGTGCTGGGAATTGCTGCTTGTGGCTGCGCCGGGGAGGGGCTGCTGGGGGCTCTCCCCACCACAGCTCCCTAAAGCCCACCAGATGTGTGCACAAAGCTGCAGCTTCGGGGCGTGCTCTCCGCTCAACTGGCTTCGGAGGAAATTTGCACTTCAGTGGATGTGCAGAAAAACGGGGTTTTCAAAGCGAAAACGAAATGAAAACCAGCCTTCCCCCTCCCTCCCCCGGTGAAACGGCATTTGCAAAGTGGGGCCTCTGTTTTGAGGCACTTGAAGCACACAGACATCCTTCTTTTTGCTTCCTCTGCGTTGCTGTTCCTTTCTTTGCTTCTATTTCCCGTGTTTTCTTTCTGTCACACGTCCATTCCCAGAGCTCTCAGCTCCCCTTGTTGCTTGGAGGGTGTAGGGTGTCAGGAGAGGGCTGCTGAAGGGTTGTCTGGTGTATTCCATCCCTATGCTTCCCATTTTTTGGGGGGTAAAATGTGCTCAGAACTGAAATTCCCTATAGAAACTGCCTACTTTTTGCATGTATTTATAATTTCTGCCTGCTCCCTGAGGCTGTGCCTGTGAGTGGCTGCCCTGGGCGCTGCCTGTGCTCAGGAAGGAAGGCGGATGGGTTCTGCTTTACCTGTTTGCAGCTGGATGAAACCCTCACATCCTGCTGCACATCCCTCCCTCTGGGGCTGGGGAGATGATGGGGGGGCCTCTTCTACAGGACAAGGGGATGGATTCCATCTGCTGGGAGGGGCAGAGTTAGGTGGGATATTGGGAAGAATATTTTATGCTGAGAGTGCCCACCAGCCCTGGCCTCTGCTTCGCTCACTTTGTTTCCCTGTGACAGTCACTTGGGAGCTTTTTATCTCTTCTTATTTTATTTATTTATTTATT
>VXAU01004331.1:31277-74716 GCA_013399695.1 Formicarius rufipectus | reverse complement strand
TATTATTATCTATTTATTATTAATTATTATTTATTTTTATTAATTTATTATTATTATTTTTTAATTTATTTTATCTCTTTGGGTGTTTTTTAAAGGCAGTTTTCAAGCAGCAAAGCAGCACCTCTGTAAGAAGGGCTGTAAAAACGCCTCGGGGAGCGCACGAGGTGAGGAATTCCCGTTTGTGTGGATACGTTGCTGACAGGACATTTAATTGCCTTTTTATTTTTTCAAGAAGTTTTCCCAACAAGTTGATTTATGGAGCTGTCTGGCCAAGCTGTGAATGCCTGGAGAAGTACAGCTCCTGCAATGGGCCAACAAGTCCTTAAGGAATGAACTGGTCCTCTTTAAACGGGGAGCTGTGTTCCCAGCTGCCCTGAGCACCTTGGGCAAGGAGGAGCATCAGGGCCAGGCTGTGAACTGCAGTGGCTGTGCTGCTGTGTAAAGCTCTGCTGCCAAGGGCTTGGCTCTAAACTGCATTGCAAGTTCTGTGTGTGCCCAGCAGTGCCCACAGGAAGGGCTCCAGGGGAGTCTTGGGCTGTACACAGGCACAGCACAAGGATGTCCCAGCCTGCAGAAACTGGCAGTGTCAGCTCCCAAGGTCTGGTAAAGCCCAAGCAGGTCAGTCCATGCGCCCCCAGGTGCCAGCGTGATGTTTCTGTCCAGACCTTCTGGTTATTAAACATTTGGTTTTATAAACGAGGAGCCCTTTGTATTCTCCAGACAGTGCCTCTGTGCTGTACTCATCTCAGTGCAGTTCCCCTCTGACTCCAGCGAGTGTTTTGTGTGCTCAGAGAGCCTTTTCCGTCACTGGAGCCTGAAAGGCCAGAGGATTTATGGAATGGGGAGCCCGAGGCACCAACTCAGCAAATACCAGAGTGTGTATGTAAGCGTTTGCAGGTCGGAGATGGAAGTACACAAGTGGTCTTGATCATCTTAAGCCACTCTGCTGCTGGGTCCAAGGGCTGAGCTGGGAGCACAGACACAGCTTGCACACTGACATCTTCAGCTGCCTTGTCTGAGGAGACCTTTCCCCCTGCCCTGGACTCGCATCCACCTCCAGGTAGTCTCAGCCTGTTGAATGGACTTACACCTACTCAGCTGCATGTCCTGTTGTCCGTGCAGCAGGTTCGGTGTCTTCCTGTGGCCTTAGCCTTCATTCTCTTCAGGTTTGGCAAGTACCTTATGATGTCTGTGACCCATCAGTGTTCCTCTCCCTGACCTGTTGTTGTCCCCCCAGTGCCATTGCTTTGGGGCTTTTGGTGGCCCTCCCTATGTCTTACCCTTTCTCTAAGGATCAGCTTTCACTCCAGCCTTCAAAGTCATCCCTTGCTTCTTTCTAGCCAGGAAGGGCCTGGGGGGATCCTGTGGCAGAATATGTGAGCGTCTCCACTCGTAATTAGAAAGTCAGGATCTGTAATTAACTTTTCTGTAAAATGCTCAACCCCAAGGTGTGCCTTTCCCCCTCTACTAATTAGCACAGGGAAGGGATGCTCCTGTCTGGAGGCAGAAGAGAAAAACAGGAGCAGGGACGAAGCAGAAGTGGCTCCTTTGAATGATAAATAATTGTTCCCTTCATGCCTTAAATAAAAGGAGAGTTTGGCCAAAACCAGTGGGGTTTTAACTCCTGGAAACACTGACTTGGACAGAATTGGAGGAAACAGTCCTGGAATAGGCACCAGAGACCTCTTCCAGCAGATTTCTCTCATTCCAAGGTGAGCTCAGCGATAGCTGTGTGACTCCTGGTACAGGTTTGTTTAACCTGTGTCTGGGGCTGTTGAAATGCTCTGGTTGTGCAGACAGGAGGCTCAGGACACACAGGGCTTTGGGTGTTAACCCTGCGAGCTGTGGCTTTGGGGAGACACCGAATACTGCAGGAGCTGTTAACACGCCATTATTTGCACATCTTTTTTGTTTTGTTGTTTTAATTAGCAGCTTGGTAACAATTTAAAAACCCTTCCATGGGAAAGGCTGTCTGAGAATAGAGTTTGGTTGTTTTTTTTTTTCCACAAACCTTCAGGAGGAATTGATTATCCAGTCCTGTGTACTGGAAGGAGAACTTGATGTACCTCCATATAAATCTACAAGCAGCAGGGCTTGTTCTGCCAGATTTGCAAGAAAGAGAAGAGTCCCCCAGGGAAGAGGGTAATATCCAACAAAAGCAGGTAGTGACTGACAAACCTTACTAACATTTGGGATTCAGAATTGGCCGAGCTGAGAGCGCAGCAGTGGGATACCTGTAGGATCCCCGCCTGAGGAATATGCAGCTTTGCCAAAGGAAGTTGGAGTGGATAGTTGAAGTGTTTGCTGGTTGGCTGGACTAACTTAAAAAAGGGGGAAAAATAAAATAGAAGCTAATTCAGTTGACCCCACTGAAGGTTTTGGGGGTTCTCCTGGGGGAAACACCATCTGTCCCAGTGCTGGCAGCTGACTTTCCCCCTCTGGTCTGGGCTGGTGGCCACCTTTGGCCAGGGAGGGCTGCCCTGGGATGACATTTCCCAGCCTCCCAGGTGTATCCCGGTGGGAAGCAGCCAGGAGGGCTCCGTGGGTGGCTCTGGAGGTGTTTGGGTGGAGGTGTGTTAGGACATGGCTTAAACTCCCCCTGTTCCTCACCCCCAAGGCTGACAGTTTGGCACTCTCTACCCTGTGAGATGTGAGCAGCAATGCCACCGTGGCACAGCTGGCTTTTCTGAGCACTCTGGATGTCACCAAATTACGGGGCATCTCAAGAAAATGTGTCTTCATTTATTCCACCCTTGAGGACTTTCTTAGGCTGTTTTCCTAATAGACCCTTCAAAGGATGTGATGAAGCCTCATCCCCCACTGCCACCACCTCTAAACCCTGTGGAGGTCCTGGCGCCCTGCAATGATCCCAGCTCCAGCCTGGGTGTTCCTTGTCAGTCTGGGGTGGGAAGGGACCTTAAATTCCATCTCATTCCATGGGCAGGGTCACCTTCCACCAGCCCAGGGTGCTCCAAGCCCCGTCCAACCTGGCTCTTGGACACTTCCAGGGATCCAGAGGCAGCCCCAGCTGCTCTGCCCAACCTGCTCCAACTTGAGTCCTGATCTTTGGTTTAAAGGAGGCTTAAATTTGAGCTCCCTCCCAGCCCAGGTTAGAGGTTTCCTGTGCAGTGGGGAACCTGGGGGAACTAAAGGCAAGATCCTGGTTGCTTCATGCATGACATATAAATCTCTCCTGGATAAAAGTCCTGCTCAAAATCACCTGATGAGGTTGTCAGGGCAGGTCACCAAGCAAAGGGTGATTCAGGCTCTCTTCTTCTGTCTCAACTCACACTCTCCAAGGCTTAAGCAAAGCCTGTCAGACAAGGTCAAGGACGAAGATTTGAGGAATTTGCAGTGGAGGATCACACACTGGTTGCTATCTTGATTAAATTAAGCCTCGTGCCTGATGAACTCACATGAAATTCGTGCTCTCCACTGTCCTCAGTGCTTTATGAGGTTCTTTACCTGTTTTACCCCCTTTTCTGCACTTTGACTCAGATGTGCTTAACGTGAGGAACTGTGGCTTCCTCTCTGCAATAGCTGGTGGTGGGTCTTGACCAGCATAATCTTGGCAGGAGTCTCCTCCTTTGGGAACTGCAGCAGCCCACGCCTTGAATGGGCCAGAAGAAGCTGCTGACATTGCCTTGCCCCGAGGCTGCTGGTGGGGGATGTCTCATCGCAGGCTTTGACAGGCTTTGGGTCATGTCTACTACACTGAGGAGACAGTGTTGACACGTGGCTGCTCCCTGGAGCAGGGATCACAAGGTTTCTCACTTCTCAGAGGGCTTCCAGTCCTTCTGGCCTGCTAGGTGGGACCCAACCCATGAGCTCTTCTTGGTTACAGTGGGTACCAAAGCCCCACATAAGGCCTGGCCAACTCCTGTTGTTTGTTTTAAGCACTGCTTTGAGTATGAGGTTGGCCAAAGCAGTGCTGGGGGTGGAAGAGCAAGAGCTTAAGCCTCTCCATGTGAAGTGCTGCTTCATTTTCCAGCTACTTCCGACTCCAGGAAATATTGTTTGCAGATGGAGCAGTCACAAAATAGTCTTAAACCACCCCATTGTTCTCCAGGTGGATTTATTACTGCAGAGAAATCTTTGCTATCTCGTTTTGGGGATGAGGTGCGCTCTCCCCACGGACACGTGGAGTGGTTCTGCCCCCAAATCCATGCAGTGGCAGGATGCAAGTGCTTGACATCTCTAACCCTGATGGATGGATTTGCTGTTGTTTTCTTTGAATCCCAACCCGGGCTTGGCTGGGTGGACAGAAATAAGTTGGTTCATCTTCTTGCCTAGACCAGCTGAGGGAGGACGATCCCAGAGGTGAGAGAGGAATTTGGAAGCAATAATAAAGGATGTGGATGCAATACCATGAGGCAGCCCAGAGCTACCTGGAAATCCCTGGGAAGAGCCCCTCCATCTCACAACATGACCTTGGCTGAAGGATGCCAACACCTGGCTGTGGCTTCCCATGAGGTCACTCATGTTTGGGTTCCCCTCAGCCAGCCTGGAAAGCTGGGGCAGGTCCAAAACACTGCTCCACAGAGGAGCCAGCCGGGACGTGTCTCGCAGGTGAGAGGAATTTCTTCCTGGCCACTGTAGTGGAGGAGACCAAAGTTATCCCAGAGATCCATGGCTCTGGAAGAGCCATCCTCTCCTTCTCCACCCACAGCAGGGGCCAGGCAAGCAGGTTGGAGCTCCAGGCTGGGTCCTGCATCTCCAGCAGGTTATTTCTGAGCCTCCCAGGTCTCCCTGCCCTGCTTATGCTCCCTGATATTCCCAAACTTCCTCAGCTGGCAGCAGCACGTTGCAAACAGCATCCATGGAAACTGTGGTCTTGTTTCACTGCCCACACTTGGATGACAGCCGGCTCTGGCTGGAGCTCTTTAAATCTGGTGGCCTGCACTTCAGCAAGTTTCATTTCTTAAAATCAGGCGAAACACAACTCCTTCCATAAACAGCCCCTGGTTTTGGTAAGACCTCGCTCGGCGACTTCACCTTTCTCTTGAATTCAGCCTTTCAACGAGCTGTTTAATTTTGGATGTTTAGAGACTCCTGAGTGGTTATTTGTGTGTGCACAGCCCACACTGGTGGGGGTTTGGTGCTGATCAGCTGCGTGTGTGTTTACAATAGCCCTTGTGTTATCCCAGCCTGCAAACACTTCCAAATTATTCCACATCAGAGGCGAAGAGGGTTTGGACAGACTCCTCGGGGAAGGGCTTGAAACGCTGCCCAACCCTCAGGCCCAGGGCTGTGAGTCAGGCACGTGGCTGATATTTTATCCGGCCCCACGTGGACTTCCACAGGCTGTTCTGTTTGTGGAGGCAACGGGGAGTGATTTCACTCGGGGGTTTCTTGGGCTCCCTCCTTCCCGTGGTCCCGTTCTCCTCCCCCGACACACGTGCCTGTGCTGTGCCCTCTGAGCCAGGATGGAAAAGCAGGGCTTGGGGGCACAAGGGCTGGAGCAAAGCCCTGGGTGGAGAGGGCTCTGCTGGGTTGGTGCTCAGCACCGCGGGGGTGAGCAGCAGGGCTTTCGAGGCACTGAGCTTTGGGGTCTGCTGCCAGCCTCCAAGTTCGGACCTCAGTGGTGCTGTAGTACACACCTGGAAATGCTCCAGTCAATCCTGAACCGGTTTAGGTTTGGAAGGGTCCTTAAAGCCCATGGGCAGGAACAGTTTCCATCAGACCGGGTTGCTCAACGTGGGGGGAAAAAAGCTGTATTGTCTCCGAAATGAACTCCTCCAACGTGAGTTCAGTTCTGGAATGCTTTGCGTTTTAGCTGGACTAAATATAACATTGTTTTCCAAAAATATTGGCATTGCTGTGGCTTGGAAGCTCAATACCTGCTCTTGGGCCTTCAGTTACTCACATAATAGGAGACTTTACTATTGGAGTAAAGATCGCTTCTTAAATGTAATTTAAAACTGGCGCATGCATTGATTTAGGAATGCAAAATGATTTGGTTATTATCTCATCTCAGAACCTTTCCCTTGATCATCTGCAGTTCTGAATTGCAAAATGTATTACAGAAACACAGCTGTTGTGTCTTACAGAGTGAGGTCAGACATTCCATGGTGGTTGTTTGTCTCCAAGTAAATTACAAAATCCAGAGCAACGTGGCTGCCCCATCCCCGGGAGTGTCCCAGGCCAGGTTGGACGGGGCTTGGAGCACCCTGGGCTGGTGGGAGGTGTCCCTGCCCATGGCAGGGGGTGGAATGGGGTGGGATGGGATGGACTTTAAGGTCCCTCCCAACCCAAACCAGTGTGGGATTCTCTGACTAAGAGATGTCTGTCTCTCACAGTATTTGGTAGCTCCTTGAGTTGAACACCTTACAGAGCTTGTGCTCTGAGGCTGAGAGAAGGACCTGAACTTCTCCAAAAGGTGGTCCAGAAGTTCAGAAACCCGTGCATGATGGTGATCCAGATCCTTGACTCCAGGATCTGGAGCTTTCACACTCTTTGTCTTTTCCTCTGCAGCTTTACACAGAGGTGCAGGGATCTGGTGACACGGAGTGACCTTCCAGAGCAGAGCAATACCCACTCTGGAACCTGGCCCAGGAGGCTTTTGTCTCTCCTGCAGTAGTGATGCATTTTTAAATCACTTCACTCCGACTTTAAACCTCAGTAAAGACCATGACACTTCCTGGCTGCGGCCACGTGGTATCTCTCTGTAGTTAAGCATTGACTGCTAAAATTCATCAACCCGAGTGAAGCAGCCAATATCACCTCTTGGCCATGGCTGGCCTGAAGCTGCTCCCTCAGAGACAGCCCCGGGAGAGGCTGAGTGCTGATTGAACACTGCTCCACCAAGAGGAGCCTGCACTGTTCTGGCAAGAACTGCCTGTAGGAAACACAGGGGAAGCTGCATGGGATGGAAGAGTGTGTCAGTCTGCTTGAATCCCAACCATCCCCTGCCCCAGCAAACCCCCCCCCTCTGCCTGCTGAGAGCTTCTGTAAGGAAGGAGAAAAAGAAATTAGTAATAGCCTTGATTTTCCTCCGAGTTCAGGCTGGAGGCTTCAACTCTTCCTTGGAGGAATTCCTGCTGCATCCAGGGAAGGAAGTGCCTTCCCCGCGTGCCTGCACTTGTTGGCCATGCAGGGCAGGAGGGTGAGGGTCTTGTGAACTTGCACACTGGGCTCCAGTAGCATCTGGAGCACTTCCAGAAGGTCTGTTTGACCCCTGGGCAAGCTGGGTCCTCGAGTCAAAGGGGGCTGCCTTGTGTTTGCTGAGCATGGCAGGGTTTAGGTTGGGTGTTAAGGGATGTTTCTTCACTATCCTGTGGTTGGAGGAGGTGGTGGCAGTGCCACTGACTTCAGCAGAGCTCTGCTTTGTGCCAGCTTGGGACCCTGAGGAGCTGTGCTTGCCTTTCAAAGCACAGCAGATGATGCCTGAAAGCTCTTTAACATCATGCACAGTTCCCTTCCACCAGCTCGGGGCAGTCTGGCCCCCCAGCCCAAATTACATCTGGGGTCAATAGTTGCTTTTGACTATTTTGTGGTTTTCTTGAAGGTAAATAACTTCCATGCAGGGCTAAAGGAGGAGCTCCCAGTGCAGCTGCTGGATGTGCCACACAGCCCAGGGCTGAAGAGACACAGCGAAACCCAGACGTGGCCACAGGCTACAGACCTGCACCTCTCCCAAGACGTGGAGTTTTGTATCTCTAGTAATTCTCTTTTTCTCCTTTTCCACAGTAAAACTTGTCCAGAAGCTGAACTGAGATGGTTGCGAAGCCACCAGCCCTGGCTCCTGGTGCCCCAGCTCACCCAGCAGAGGGGCCCAGCACCACAACCCAGCCTGATTCTTGCCTTTCACCCGCCCTGCAGCCCTTTCTCTTGGTAGGTGGTGATTTCTGCTGCAAACACTGTGTGGGAGTGGGGCCCACGAGTGCCAGTGCCAGGGCTGCTGTGGCTGCAGATGTGCAGCTGCACAGGGGGCTCTGCTCTTGGTGGTGTCCCCCTCACTGGGATCGAATGGGGGCAACTCGTGTGCAATAAGGAGATGCCCCTGACCTGAGAACTTTGCCTCTCTCCTCCTGGGTTTGCCTGTCAGCTCCAGGAATCATTGCCCAGCCCTCTGGCCCTCCAAGGGGGCTCTCCATCCTCTGACTGGAGTTCTTCAGCTTGGAAAATTAACTTGGAAAAATCCATTTAAGTGTGTTGTTGGGAGCCATCCCAAATGAAATGGGGCTGGCTTGGCACGAAGCTGGGAGATGAGTTTCGCAGGGGGCTTTGCCTCCTTTCCACCACCCTGGTGTTGCTGTGCTGGCTGTGAAGCTGCTGAGCTGCTGGGGGAAAGGCTTTAAGGAAAAGGGGCAAAAAGAAAAAGTAGGGAAGCTGCTTTTCTTTAGGTGTCACCTGGTGGGGGAGCATGGAAAACTCTGTTCCTGACAGCCAGGGTGGACCCTGCTCCAAGGAAAATATCTCCCTGCTCAGCAAATTCGGACCGGGGCTTGGAATGACAGGACACAGGGAATGGTTTCCCACTGCCAAAGGGCAGGGGGAGATGGGATATTGGGAAGGAATTCCTGGCTGGCAGAGTGGGAGGCCCTGGCACAGGGTGGGCAGAGGAGCTGTGGCTGCCCCTGGATCCCTGGCAGTGTCCAAGGGCAGGCTTGGCACAACCTGGGCTGGTGGAAGGTGGCTCTGCCTGTGGCAGGAGGTGGCACTGGGTGAGCTTTAAATCCCTTCCAACCCAGGCCATTCTGGGACTCTAAATTCCCTGAGAGCCTGCCCTAGCTTTTTGTCTGATCTCTTTGATCTGAGGACATCTGAAGGCTCAGTTTTTTCCCTGCCATCTTGTTATTTTTGGCAGGAAAAAGTGGAGCCTGAGCAGACCCCTGCGTGGTGGGGCCGTCCAGCTGGTCCCTGCAGCTGGAAGCCAGGGCGCTGCTGGGTCTCTGCCAGCTTGGCATCGCCCTCCCCGAGCCCAGGGCTCCTTGCAGGGTGTGCAGGGGGGCTCCCAGAGCCCACCCAGAGGGCCTGGCCAGCAGCTCCTGGCAGGGGCTGGTTGGCATTTCTTTTGGTGCCACCAGCCCACCTTAAGGAGCAGTCCTGCCCTCGCCTTTGGCTTCTTTCCAGGATGCCAGATTTTGGGAGGCTGCAAAGAGACAGAAAGTCTGCAAAGTTTACTGAAGAGGAAAACAGCTGAACAAACCCCCAAGCCCAGGGCATCTTCTGGAAATGCTGGAAAGGCATCTGGAAATGCTCCCAGTGTTCCCTGGTGTGGATGAGGGAGGGTGGGCTTGCCAAGCCTGCTGCTCCTGATGCCATACTCCCTTCTAGCTCCTGATTTTCCCGATACAACTTCCCTCCAGGCTGAAATCCCAGCAGAGCTGTGGCCTTAGGGACAGAGAGGTAATCCCTGTGTTCCAGCTCCCTGCAGCTGAGCACTGGGAATTATCCAGCACTGGCTCTGCTCTGCCTCCCCCTGCACTTGGGTAACCCCCCGAAGGAGGAAGAGGGAAACAGAGACAAAGCAGGAACGGTTGGAAACAGATATCCCCATTTCCCAGATAAATGCCAGTTCTGTCTTTGTGTCTTCCAGGCTCTGTCTCACTGTCGTCCGTCCTTCAGCACTCCCTTTGCTCGTTGCGTGTATTTACATCTGGTTCGTGGTGTTGCTTTTCTCTGGTAAAAATAGGAGCTTTTCAAAGCCAATTTTCCTTTGCTGCACTTCACCTTGTAAAAGACTCGTTGCCAAGTGTTTGAAACTCTGTGTCAATCACCACTATTTTCTACATATGAAATGGAGAAGAATTTGAATTCAAACGTGGCTTCGAAACTTAGAGTTTGGATTTTTCCCCCCAGGGTTTGAAACAGATACCATTTTAAGGGTGTTTTTTGTATGTATCGATGTCAAAATCTATTTCAACTACAATTATTTTTTCTTCAAGTAGAAAGTTGAAATTATTGATAATGAGACTTTTGGACAACTCGACTTGAAAAGCTGATGCTTTGAAAGCTGTGAAATATTTGAGAAACGCTGTCAACGTTGGTTTTTTTTAGATGCTGAGTTAAAAAATAATTGTGATTCTGGCAGGGGCTTATTTATCCATAATTCGCATCGGTTCTTTCCGCTGATGCAGCGTCTTGTCCCTGGTGATGGGAACCCATCCCAGGGCTCTTCTGCTGGACCTCGCTCAGGACAAGCCTGGCTTCTGGAAGGGCTGTCACCAAAGCCTGTGGCTCTTACACCCACTTGGCGTGAGCCAGCCTTGCATTTCCTAAGCAGGTTTATCCCATGCCAGTCTAAAAGCTGAAAGGCAAGTGAAGAGGATTAACCCAGAGCAGTTCCAGGGCACACGTTGTACATACTGATGTCTTGTGGAAACAGGAGAAGGCTGAAAAACATCCTGCCCCTGCTGTAGTGGGGCTGCAGGCTCACTTCCCCAACCCCTGCCTGCTTTGCCCATCAGATAGAGGGGATTCTGCATCACTGAAGGAGCCAGGCTAATGAGATTAGGGTTGATCACTTCAAAAAAATGCAGCTGTACTGCTGGAGGGGTAAGATTTGTCCAGGAACTGTGCTGAAGCCTCGGTGCGGTGGTTGGGCTCCCCTCCCGAGGCTGCTGAGCCTTCAGCTGCTTCCACACAGGTGACTCTGCAGCTCCAAAGAGAGAAAACCCTCGAGGCACTTCGTTTCCTGAGTTTCATCTCGGCCAAGCGGCAGCCTGAGCCAGGCTGGTCAGGTCTCAGCTGCCCAGGTCACAGCTGGGGATTTGCCCCAGCTGCCGTCGAGGGTCCGGAGATCCCTGGGATTGTCCCCAAGTGCTGCCCCCTCAGTGCCCCGCCAGATGTGGGGCAGCAGGAACGGGAGGAAAACCTCTGGAGCAGCCACCTTTAGCAGGAAAACCTTCCCAGTGCTCATCTTCTAGAAGAAAACCTCTCCAGATGCCTTCCTGATGCCAAGCACAGCTGCAGGAGCAGCCGTGGCTTCCCCTCGGGGCTGGCTCGGCCCATGGGAAGTTCTCCCCCAGCCCTGTGCCTCTTTCTGCTGCCTTTTAAAAGTAGTTTGATGGTGGTGGCTCTTTGTCCTCATTCCCTATAAAATCCCCAGCTCTGCTGGAGAGAGACATCACAGAGTCATTGAATAATGTCCTGAGCTGGAAGGGACTCCCAAGGACCATCCTGTTCAACTCCTGACCCTGCACAGACACCCCAACAACCCCTCCCTGTCCCTGTGCCATTGTCCAACCCCTCCTGCAGCTCTGGCAGCCTCGGGGCTGTGCCCCCCCCCCTGGGGAGCCTGGGCAGTGCCCACCACCCTCTGGGGGAAGAACCTTTCCCTGAGATCCAACCTAACCCTCTCCTGACACGGTTCCAGCCACTCCCTGAGTCTTGTCCCTGCTCACAGAGACCAGAGATTGGTGCTGCCCCTCATGAGGTAGCAGAAAAGCTGCCTCAGCAACCCTAAAACTACTGTCTCGGTGGGGAACAGCACTTGTCAGCACGAGGAGCCTCCACGGTGGGCTCAGTGTGGGAGGATTTATCCCTCTCTGCTTGGTTTCCCTGTTGGCAGGGAAAAGGTCTGGCTTGTGGGGTCAGGGGATAGAGCAGCGAGCTGAACTTCACCTTTCATGCCTTTCCACCCTCCTGAAAAGAAGCAGGACAGGAGGGAGGGGGAAAGCTGGGGGGTGTTGTGCTTGGGGAAGAGCTGGGGCAAATCCCTGCTGGTGTCGGTCCTGCTGCTCCCCTGGGTGGCACTCTGAGTGCAAATGCTCTAGTGATGCCCTTGGAAATCCCTTTTGGGGTTCAGTGTTGCTTCAAGTAATTTTATTTCTTTTTATTCAATTTGCAGTGAGCTGAGCCAGGAAGCCCCACGAGTCAGGTTCCCCCGGAGGAACTATCCTGGTCTCCCCACGCTTAGGGCAGGAGCAGTGTTTAAAATCCTGGAATTTTAAATATGATTGTGTGTGGGTTCTTCCTTTTCAGTTCACAGCTTTTAAAGAGGCAGTTTAGAGAGATTTATTCCCTCCTCCTTTAACAGAGGAATCCAGGCTTCTCACCCACAACACAAAACCAGAAGTTTTTAAGGTACACGCATCCAAGTAGAGTTTGGAATTAAAGGATCAGTGCTCTGCTCCGGGCTCTCCTCCTGCTCTCTCCCATCCTCATTAGGATGCTCAGATGTGGCAATTAGGACATCTCAGCCCTCCGTGGTCCAGCCTCACCACAAGTTCCACTCGAGCTGTGCCGGCTCTGTGAGACGGGCATGGGATTTGAGGTGATTCAATAGCGGGGAGCTGCTAAACCCCAACGTCAGCCAGTGGGTTGTGCTGGAGCATCTTCCAGCGGGACCTGCAGCAGTCGGACCATCCCTGAACGCCCCGTCCCTCGGGCTGGCATTGACCTCCAGCCCTTGCATCCCTCCCTCCCTGCCGAGGAAGGGGAGGTGGCAGGGGCCCTGCCGGGGCAGGATTTACCCTTCAGCAGCAAGAACTCCTCTGACGGCCAATTTACACTTTCATCCCGCGGCTGCTCCTGCTGATTGATGGGATTGGCGGCGCTGAGCGATGCGGCAGCTGCGGGGAGGGGGAGGTGGGAACCAGAAACCCCGCAGGCTTCCTCGGCAGCATCTTCTCCAGCCGTAAATCTGGGCTGGGTGAGACCCAGAGTGCCGGGGAAGGACCAGACCCCCGCAGGATGCTCTTCAGTGCCATGGGCAAGGACACCTTCCTCTAGACCAGGCTGCTCCAAGCCCTGTCCAACCTGGCCTTGAAGGATCTCCAGATACTCCTTGGGATCACTGTTTTCAGCTGGACAATGGCCACTGATTCCTCCTGGATCTTGCAGAGCAGAGTTTTGATAAGCATAAGGGCTCTCTGGAGGGGAGCCTTGTTTGTTCCTCTCAGCAGATGGAACAACTGATGAAGTCGAAGGATTAAGGCAAGAAAAGCCAAACACTGTGCAATTTTATGGGAACATTTTTATGGGGTTTCACTCACCCTGCATTGTTCTGCACGCAGCAATATTACACGGAGAGTCACAGGGAGAAATGCTAATTCAGTGTTTTTGAGCAGGGGAAACAGCCTGCTAAGTGCATTCCTTCACTCAGGGCAGAAGCAAAACTCACGAGAAGCATATGTGATGCCCTGTCAAGCTTGGCTCTTTTATCTGGCATTGTTAAAATATTTTCAGGAGGGGGAGAAAGGTTGCTGGGCCCTTTGTTTGCCTGGTTCTGGATAAAGATCTTCTGAGGGTGGGAAAGCACCCACCTTCCATGTGGCAGGCAGAAAGGTGCTCTGCAGGACAGCCCCTGGGCATGGTTTGGGCTGGGATTTCCTTGTGGAGCCACCCTGGAGCCCCTGACAACATTTATATATATATATATATCTCCACAGGTTTTTCCTTGCTTCCCCCTTCTGCACCAGGAGAGTAAGGCAGAGAAAAGTCTTCCTCTACATCTCAAATGCATCAAGAAGAAACTGAGGAGTGGAAAGAACAAACAGTTTGGCTGCAAGGGGCTCAGCCCCCCAGTCCATTCCCAGCAGTTCTCCCAAGTACAGTGTTTCAGGGCTCAATTTCCCACCTCTTTGGTGGGGGGAGTGTTTATGACACATTCCCTGCATTCCTTTACCAGAAATGCTGTAAAATTGGGTGGGTTTCGCCCCCCCCATCGTGTGTGATGCAGAGAGTGACTCACATCTGGAGAATTTACCTTACACTGAGCAACTTACCTAAAGTGGGAATCAAAGTGTGAGCCTGGGTGTGCTGCCCTGGGTGCCAGGGGACCTTTGTGTGCTCAGGGTTGGTTTGAGTCATGGTTGGAGCAGACATGGAGAGAGATGGGCTTGGGTGGAGGCTCTGTAGGCTCTGGTGGAGGAGAACTGAGTAAATCAACATTATGTTGTGCCAAGGGGTGTCTTTCCCATGGTCATGGTCATCTGTGCTTGGCGTGGCAAGAGTGGGAAGAAAAACCTCGATGCAGAGGTGTCCTCAAGCCATCCCCATCCCTGGGAGTGTCCCAGGCCAGGTTGGATGGGGCTTGGAGCAGCCTGGGCTGGTGGGAGGTGTCCCTGCCCATGGCAGGGGTGGAACAGGATGGGCTTTGAGGTTCCTTCCCACCCAAACCATGCTGGGATTCTGTGAGCTGAGCAGGGGAAGACCCAGCCAGGAAGAGGGTCTGCAAACTGAGGTCATGTGGTAGTTCCACCCTCAGCCCAGCATGCTGCCTGGATGCAGTGGGGCAGTAAGTGGTGTGGAAAGGGCAATTTCCCCTCTCCCAAATCCCTTTCGGGGCAGTGGCCTGAGCTTCCCACCATCGCTGCTCCTTCAGCAGCACCACAGCTGCTCTTCCCACCCCGTGTGGAGCTGCTCCCTGATGATCCATGGGGTGCCAGGACTCGCTGTGTCACGTCAGATGGTGCAGGGGGACACAGGAGCTGATGGGATGTGGCGGTGGTCGTTGGGAAATGGGGGGGGGGAAAGGGCTCTCTGTGCACCAGAGAACACATCTGCTTTGTGGCATCATTCAAATTCCCCTGGGGGAATTCACTGCAACTCCCGTGTCTTCTGTGGTGACACACAACACAGAAATGAAGGCTCGGAAAGCTTTTATGAAAACTCAGCAGTCAGACTGCTTTTAAATTGCCTTTTTTTGATTAAGAAGAAAAAAAAAGAGGGGGGTGGAAATTCTGATGGCAATTTCTTACTCTTGACTGATTCTACCTAATCTGTGCTTGCACTGATTGCAGCTCTATACAGAAGAATTCCAGGGCTGCATATCTCTCTACCAAGGGGGGCCATGGTTGGCTTTGCACTTTTCTCCTGCATGAAATGTGACCTGCCTGTGTTTAATCCCTGAGGATGCAGCAGAGAGATTAGTTCCAGGGACAGGAAGTCTGAGGGGGCTGCTCTGGGGGCTGCAGTGGCCTTCCCACCCCTGGCCCTGCTGCCAGCCCATGCTGGTCAAGCTCAGCTTCTTCCTCTCCAACACAAAGGGGGATGGAATACGGGTGTGAGGAGAGTGTTTCACCCACCCAATACACGTCCTGGTGCCAGCTGAGCACAGTGGGACAGTGCCAGCAAGCACTTTGGGTGGGGAGAGACTGGCACAGGGTGGGCAGAGAAGCTGTGGCTGCTCCTGGATCCCTGGGAGTGTCCCAGGCCAGGTTGGATGGGGCTTGGAGCCCCCTGGGCTGGTGGGAGGTGTCCCTGCCCATGGCAGGGGGGGGATGGGATGAGCTTTAAGGTCCCTTCCAACCCAAACCATGCTGGGATCCTGATTAGCTGTGGAAAGCAAACCTCCACAGCTCAGGAGACAGGCAAAAAAACCCCCCAGAGCGGGGGTCACCCTCTTAGTGCCCAGCCCGTGGGGCGGCTGATCCCCTGCCCTCCTGGGTGGGGATGCAAGGGAAGCCTGAGCTGGCAGGGAGGGCAGGGACCCTGCTGGGCCAGGAACTGGCGCTTTCGGAAGTGGGGAGAACCTGCACAGCCACCAAAGCCCTGAGGAAAGAAGCCTTTGGGCATTGGGTCCTTGGAAGGGGTTGCTCCAAGAGGTGCTGGGTGGCACCCCAGGGGTTGGCACCGGGTGTGCTGGGAACCAGACACGGTCCCTTTTGCCAATAAGGGGAGTTTTGGTGGTCTTGAGGACTCTCCTGGCCTCTGAGGAGGAGTGTGGTGGAGGCAGGCACAGGGGGGGAAGGCAGTCAGAGGCTGGAAATGTTGGATTTGCTGGGGCTGGAGAAGGGAAGAGGATTTGCAAAAGAGCAGAGGGAGTTTGTAAACGAGGCACAGCTGTTCTTGAGCAGCCCCTGGGAGTGATAAGTGGATGCACCTGGTGGTCAGAGAGGAGACCCAACCTGCTCCTTCTGCTTCCAGAACGTTCTGCTGGTGCTTTCTCTGCTTTATTTTTGAAGCTGTTTGACCCTTTGTCAATCACTTTTATTTTGCCTCTCTCTTGTTCCACTCCCCCCAAGTGTTGCCGCTTTGAACACAACTGAGGGATTTTTGTTCATGGGAAGAAGCACTTCAAGGGAGCCTCTTGTGAGCCACCCCCTGGAGAAGACTTATTTTACTCTTGCCTGTCACACATGCAGATGCCAGAACCTAGAAGAGGAATAACTCTTGGATTCCTTGTTCCCTCCTCGGCCCAAGAGCCTGAGCAAGACCATCTCCAGTGGGATCACCAGGTATGAGCTCTCTGTCATGTGAGGAGGTGCCTGGGGTGTTTCAAGAGGGACATTTTAGGGTTTCCTCTGTTCTGTTTCTGAGCGTCAACCTGAAAAACGCAAAGAGCCTTCCACTTTCTGCTTTTGGCTGGCTGCTTTTCTTTTTTTCCTCCCACGAGCAGAGTTTGGGGCTGGGATTTGGATTTGGAGGTCAAATGCAGTGGGTTCCAGACAGCCCCTTTTAGTTTTGTGAGTGGGTTGCCTCTTGTAGCTGGTTTTATCAACTTTTAGGCTGCCCAACCCAGAACCTGATCCTTGGGCACGTTGTGTTTTTGCTCTCTTTCTCTTCTTCCTCAAGCCTTGCATTTCCTGGCTGGTAGTTGTGGTGAGCTGGCTGTCCTTGCCCTGCTGCCTTCCTGGGGTTGCAGTTTGGGCAGGCAGCTGGAAGCGATCTAGCAGTGCAATGCTTTGAAAAGAAAAAAGTGGAGGTTTCCCCTTTTTATCATCCTTGCTCTAATCCTGCTCTCCCTGCTTATCTAGTGCTGGCTTCAGCACTTGTCAGACCCTGATTTCACTCACTGACCTGGCCAGAAAAGGAGCCAACAAAAAAAACAAACCCCAAATGATGTCACTTCTTTCCCTTCTCCTGGGTTTGTGAGCTGGAAGGGCTCTGTGTGGCTGGTGAGAAGCCCCTGCCTGGGGCCTGCTGCTGTTTGTGTGGCTGGCAGAAGTCCTGCTGGCTTCCTCCAGAGGGAGAGGAGCCAGGGCAGGACCTGTGCTGAGTGTCCTTCAGCTGTCCCAGGGCCACAGGGGTGGCCCTGAGCAAGTGGAGCCCTGGGTCATTTGCTGAGTGGGAGCTTTGTGGGGCAGGTCCTTATGGGTTCCCTCCTCTGCTCCCTGCCCCCCATGGCACCCCCTCTTCTGCTCCTGGTTTTGGGGGGTGATGGGGTGAGGGAATCCTGTCCAGCCCTGATTGTGATGTGCAGGTGAGGGTTTTGTGTCAGCAGCATCGCTCTGGTGCTGGGCTTCACCAAAGGGCAGGTCCTCCACACTCATCCTCTGCTGTAACTGGGAGAGGAACATCTCCAGCTCCGCCTTGAGCTGCTCTGGAAAGAGAGTCTGTTTATTTGTTTTCAGCTGACATGTGTTTGGTTGGTGCAGTTCATTTCATCCCAGGGAAACACAGCCCCAAATCTTGCATCTCCAAAACACGGGCACGTCCCCGCGACCCCTGGATGTCCTGCAGCTCCTGACCACCCCCCTCCAGGGGCTTTCCTTGGGCATGAAGGAGCTCCTCCTGCTCTTCTGGCTCCTGCCCCTTTTCCTCTGCTGTTGCCAGGGTTTGCCTGAGGAGGGCTGTGTTAAATCAACTGGGCAAGGTTGGTTTGCTGGGGCAGCAGGGAAAGGAGCCAGGTGGAAAAGGAACCCTGCTCCCCGTGTGGAGGACTGCACCAGGAGGGTTCCCCTCCTCCCAGGGAGGAAAAAGAAAGGAGCAGGGAAATCAGCATGGAACAAATAGGGTTTGTTTTGCTGAGGGCCTTTCCTGGATGGAGTATTTCAGCTTCACCTTCCTCCTGATGGCTGTGGAAAGTGAGTTCAGCAGTCTCCCAGGGCTCTGCTATTCAAGTTTTCCAACAGGAAAACTTTGCTTTTTAAGGACTGCTTTCCTCCTTAAACAAAAGGGATATTGTCCAGGGAAGGATTTTGATTTTATGCTTCTTAAGTTGGGCAACTTCTTCCTGGAGAAGCTTTCTAGCTGGGTTTCCCAGCGAGTTTGCTGTGCCCACCTCTCTGGGGGTGCTTGGCAGTGTCCCTGAGCACAGATCCCTGCAGGGAGCTGCACCCTGGTCCTTCCTGTGAGTCTGGCTGGCTTGTGAGAGCCAACAAAGTGTGGAATAGCCTCCAGACTGTGGCATCCCCCCTGTCCCTGGAGCACAGATCCGGTGCCAAGGACTCCTGGCACATGCCACTGTGTGGTGGGATTATTTATCTGGGCTTTCTGGGTTCTTATGGAGATCCGTGCAAAGGTGCTGGACAACAACCAGCCTTGTGAACAGAATGGCTGTGTCAACAATGGCCACATTTGTCCAGCTCATCTTCTCATCTGTGCTGTTACTGGACCATCCAAGGTGACTTCCTTGGGATGGATCCCTGGGGCTGAAGGGAAGATGGGGAGGGATCAGGAGGCAGCTGAGAAAAGGGAGTATTATAAGTGGTACAGTGTTGTGAACTGGGGGGGTTTATCCCCCATCTTTGTCCCATCCAGTCAGCCTGAAACACCATGAGAAACCCAAACTCCCCTCGTAGTGGAAGGAAGGAAGGAGACCCCCCTGTGGTTTGGCACCACCTTCCCAAAGGAGCATCCCAGAGGGAGGATGGTTGATCAGGCATTGCAGCAGCACGGAAAGATTCCCTGTGCCAGGGAGTGGTTGGCCTGCAGTGAGACTGTCACAGCCTCCCCAGCTTGGGGTGGAACAGGTACCCATCTCTGCTGGTAGCCCAGTCCCTGTGGCTGATGGCCACCCCCCTTGTCCTGTCCCACAGCACCGGCAGGTTCCAGGTGTGGGGGGCGTTATTCCAGGTGTTGGGGCGGCATTCCAGGTGTTGGTGCCCCTGGGTGAGCTGCCTTGTGTCCCGTGGTGGGTGTGGGGGCACTGCTGCTCACAGGGAGCACGGAGACCCTCTCTCTGCCCCCATGTCCTCCCCCAGGAGCCGTGCCCGCCTGGCTCTGCCCCTCGAGCAGTTGTTTTCCCTGCCTGCTCCTGCAGGGATGCTCTCCCAGCTCTCAGGATCACTGGGCCCTGTGTGTTCCAATGTGCTAAGAGGGCTCCTTTGCTATAATGCAGCTCTTCCTTCCTCCCCTTCGGGGATTCTGTGTGTGTATTTATCCTTTTCCTGCCTTCCTCTGCTTTTCTTAACATTTAGAGCTGCACTAAGCTTGATGATCCCAGATTCCCTCCATAAGAGTATTAAAACACAGATTAAAGGAGGGAGCCACTTCCCCCCACACTGTGAGATGATGAGGATGGAGGGAGAGAGATGCAGTGGCAGTGAGTGACCTCTGTCTCTGGCCAGTTTTGGCACCCCCAGCCCTTTGAATCCATGTGATGGGGGAGCAGCAGCCCACCAGAGCTTTGCAGGGCAGGGGCACAGCCAGTGCTCCTCACCCTTCCAGGAGGAGGTGACCACCCTGCCAAAGTGTGACCTCTCTGTGCAGTGGTGGGGCTGCTCTCCTGACCCCTCGGGCTTCACTGGAGGACAGATGTTTGAGATCTGGAGGAAGGGGGAAGCTGCACTCCAAACAAAACCCTCCCTCGTGTCCTGCAGCTTCCTAGAGCTGCTCGTTTGTGACCTGCAGATATTTATCTCTCCTCCTCTCTGTGTTTGTACATTTATAAATGTATAGTTCCATATGTACATAGAGGGGGGGCTATTCCATTGCCGGTGTGTTTGTGTTATTCCAGCAATAACAGCACAACTGGGGCCAGCAAATGCATCAGTATGAGAGCTCAGCCCTGCAAGTATCATCTGTTTTGGGATGTCAAAACATTGGTGGCTTCTCTGATGTCTCGTAAGGATGTTTGATGCAAACCATCCTTAATGCCTCATCCGTGAGCAGGCCAGTTATCAAATTAATGTACAAATTAATGTGCTTTCAAGCCCATGAGCAGAAGCTGTAGGTCTGGTTCCACTGGAGTCACCAGGTGATTCTTGCAGGCACTGGGGGGAGAAGGTAGACCCATCTTTGGTGACTCTGGAGGGCAGAGCGAGCCCAAGGAGTGAGGCAGGATAAGCAGCAAGGAAAAGGGACTTGGGACTCCACACCAGAGAGGATTTGGGGTTGGAAGGGACTTCAAAGCCCATCCCGTCCCATCCCTGCCATGGGCAGGGACACCTTCCACCAGCCCAGGGTGCTCCAAGCCCAACCCAGCCTGGGTGAGCAGAAGGTGGGAAACCCTCTGTGGGTGCCCAACCTGTGCC
This sequence comes from Formicarius rufipectus, assembly GCA_013399695.1. Classification (NCBI taxonomy): domain Eukaryota; kingdom Metazoa; phylum Chordata; class Aves; order Passeriformes; family Formicariidae; genus Formicarius; species Formicarius rufipectus. The sequence goes on along the minus strand of VXAU01004331.1, from coordinate 54,629 downwards.
AGCCCAGCCCTGCTCTGTCAGCAGAGAAAGGAGAGGGCTGGCCCAGGGATGTCAGAGCAGCTCCCAGAGGGAGGTGTTGCCAAGGGACTTCTCCAGGTCTCAGCAGCCTCCCTTTTTTCCCTGTTTTCCCCTGCCTTTCCCTCGAGGTCTCAGGTTTGCTCTAATGAGTGTTAAGGCAGATTTGTTTATTGCAAGTAATCTAAATATTGTGTTGCCTGTGTATTTAGGTCTGTATGCAAAGGGCAATTGCTTTCCTAACCTAGTTTTTAATCCTGCAAACAGTTTCCCTCTTTGCTTCAGGGTAAATCAGGAGTATGTTCTCCAAAGTTGATAAATTCTGGGCTCATCTAACCCTGGTGGGGGAAGAACTGGGCTCTGTGTGTTTATAAACAGGGAGAGAAAATACATCTCTCTGCGCACAGAGTTTACATTCCACGTGGGTTCTCTTGCCAGGGTGTCCAATAAAAGAAAAATATGTATTTCTTGTGGAAAGGCACTGGAAACGTCTGGCTGGGTGGCACCATCCCCGGGTCCCATGAGTGGGATCCAAAGCAGGTCAAGCACAATGCCACCTGTGGGGTTTGCTGGGGACTAACAAGCTCTGGGATTAAGTAAAATCAATCAAAAGGAGGAAAACTGGGCTCTGGGGCTCTTGGGAGAAGACTTGGTGGTTGAACCTATTAATTTGGAAGGTGTTATGAGGCCTTTTTGTCATGGTTATCTCTGCTCACTTGTCACCTCCTGCAACTCTTAACTCGCTTGGAGGAATTTTTGGCGTGTTCCAAATAGTCTGAGGCTCAGCTAAATTATTTTAGTCATCAGATATTGCTGTTGCCTGCTCTCCTGTCCCAGCATTTCACTGCTGTGTTACCACGTGGCAAGGCAGCCTCTTAGCAGGGATTGGAGAGTGGCTGGAGGTGGAGAAAGAGAAGTGTCCTCTCTGTGGGAAGGAGGAAACAAACTGAGTGGTTGCTGCACAATGAGCTCCTGCATCTTGGGCCAGTGGCTCTGCAGGACCTTGCTGTGCCTCTGACGTGACAAGCCTTCTTTTTTTTTTGTAAAACATAACATAAAGGTTGTGTCCACCCTGCCCTGTGAGATGAGCCAGGTGACCTCTGAGCAGAGGGTGAAAGGCAAATCCAGTGCTGTGCCTGAAGCACAGAGTTCTCCGTGCTCTGGTGTTGAAGGTCTCTTTTCGGCAGAGCCAGGGCTGAGACCTGTAACAGGCTTTCCTGAAGTACTTTGAAAGCAAGTGCTGGGAAGGTTTGAAGGATGGACGTGTCGTTTAAACCCCACAGGGGGCTTTTAGCACTTGGTGGTTGTGTTGAGACAAAAGTCTCCAGTCTGGTTTTTTTCCATTCTTTGCATTTCTGCAAAGTAAAAATATTTGAAGGGGGGGTGTGTGAGTGTGAGCATTCATCTTCCACCTCCGTGGACTGCCTTTCCCTGTGATCCATAATCTGGCTTTTGCCTTTTCAAGGCTCTTCATGACACAGCACACCCTTCCCTTGGCACGTGCAGACCCATCCTTGGAGACACTCGGGGTGGGGGGGGGGGAAATCAGTCTGACAACCAAACGAGGTGATCCTTCCTCCTCCTTCAACATCCTCACCTTGGTTTGTTCCTAACCACCAGTGGCCTTTGAGGAATGAGGGAAAAGCAGCATTTAGGGCAAGTGACCCCTCTCATCACCCTTCCCACGTCCCCCCGTGGCTGCTGAACGTGTGTGGGGTGTTGGTCCTGAACCCTAAGGGTTGGTCCTTGGCTGCAGGATTTTCCCACTGCTGGTCTTTCTGGCAAGGAGCAAAACCTCCCTTAGTGCAGTTGTTATTTTTAGCCCTCCCTGAATGCTCTGCAGCTCAAGCTGGGTGGTCTCTGAGACCAATTCACGTGGGCTGAGTTGGGGAGCAGAGAGGTGTTTGTGAAAATGGGGGGTGGGACTGGCCCAGTCCCCCCAGAGCACTGCTGGAATGATGCTCATCCCATGGTGGGCTGCAGCCACCCCTGCCAGGGCTGAGCAGGGACAGCTGCAAGGGGCTGTGATGTTCCGAGCTCTTGGAGAGGTGGCCATGGATAGACACAGGAGTTGGCATTCCCAGCAGGATTGCCTCAGGTCAGCAAATCTCATGGGAATGGTCTTGTCAGGAATGGGGTGACCTCTTAAAAAGCCATCTGAGGAGTGTTGGCTGAACCCACCAGCCAAGGGTTGCCCAGAAAGGTCTTCTGGACCTGAAGCCAACCAAGGGAAGGCTGAGGGGATGGACTTCAGAGCACGACCTCTGCTCCAATTAACACCACGTGTTGCTGAGATCCCACCATGGGCAAAGCCAGAGGGGATCTCCTGGCCCTCAGGGGTGGCTCTTCCACCTGCAGCTGGGCTGTGTGTGGTCAACAGTGACCACTGGAGAGGGTCAGCAGCAGTGGCATTGCAGGAAGGACTTGGGGAGCCTTCTGTAGCAGAGAGCCCAGGGCTGTCAGCAGCTGGACACACTTGGAGGGCTCCCACTTCCCCAGGCACTCATTTAAAAGAAAACCAAGAGGGTGATGGGGTGGAAATTTATCTTCAGCAGGGGATTGCTTTTTTTCCCCAGCCTTTTTTCCCTGCTAGTGAAAGCATTTCACAAACAGCTGATTAAGTTTTGCATCATCCCATGGCAACTGTAAATGATAATAGAGCACTGCTTTATTTCCTTCTCCAGCCTGGAAGCCTCAGCTGGTCTGCAGCAAACCAGGAGGGGCAGGCAGTTAATGGGACATGGAATTGGAAAAAAAAAAGGGGGGAAATAAAATCTCCACGTGCATGGAGAGTTACAGAATTCCCTGTACACTGAGATAGAGTGGTGATGGGTGGGGAAAATCCCTCTGGTTGTTGTGTCTCAGGGATGGGTGCAGCAGCTGCCGTGGCTTGGCACTGGAAGGGGCTCTGAGGTTCTCCCTGGAGCCTCCTCTTCTCCAGGTGACCCCCCCAGCTCTCCCAGCCTGCTTTGCCCCATCACCCCAGGCCACCCAGCAAAGCACAGCCCTTAATGTGATGGTAAATCCCGAGGCTGAGGGTGTTCCTGTTATGGGGGAACACTGAAGGGCCACTCCCAAACCCACAACCAGTGGGGCTGCCTATGGGTTTTAGAGGAGCTGAGGTGGGAATCCCTCTTCCATAGGACTGGGATGCTCAGGCCACATTCCTCTCCTTGGAAAGCCAAGGCAGCAGCAACATCAGAGGGGTTGGGTGAGTGTCCTTCAGGAGCAGAGCAGCTGAGAAAGCTCAGGGCAGGGAGGTGGGTCAGAAGGTTGGGGGGCTGCTGCACAGTCGTGGCTTGTGCCAGGTTTGGGTGTGTTTGCTGAGACACCAAGGAGTGCAGCACACAGCTGACTTCACCTGGGGCAGAGGGAGAATCAGATTCATGGGTGAACTGCAGTGCAAAGACCATCAGGTACAGACTGGCAGAGGGTGTCTCCTTCCAGAGAAGGTTTTCACCCATCGTGCTGGTGAAGGTGTTCACCCCTTGGTCCCCCAAGTTGCCATGGTGTGGTGGGTCTGGAACTGGCAGTGGGCAATTCAGCTGTGTTTTCTCTCCTCCCGTCAGAGAGCTTGGCTCTCTCCCTCTTCCCCACCGAGTTTTGTCAGGAGCAGAGGTGAAGCAGCAGGTTTGGCTGTGCTGACTGGCCAAGAGTTGGCTGTGGAATCGTAAATTCTGCCTCGAGGCACAACGTGTCTGATGGTGCTTTCCTTTCCTCCTGCTTCATTCCCCAGAAGGGCTTGTCTTTGCTCAGGTGATGCTCAGGGCAGAGGATGGGTGTGGAGCAACCTGCTCCAGTGGGAGGTGTCCCTGCCCTCGGCAGGAGGCTGGAGCTGGGTGGTCTTCAAGGTCCCTTCCAACCCAAACTCTGATAGCTCTATACACAGACCCAAGTTAGTCTCTCAGCAGGATTTATGATGGGCCAAGTGCTGGCTTTTGGTTTCTCTGTCAGTATCCAGACATATTTAATAAGAAAATGTCAAACTGGATGAAAACATTGCACCTTCTTATAGTGGCCCATGTTCTGTTTGGGAACAAAGAGTGTATGCAAAGTGGTACTTGCTAGGGTGGAACTTCTTCTTTTTTTTTGGATTTTTTTAAAAGAAATTTAACCAAACCTTTGAAACCTCAAAGAAATTGTGGGATTGTTTTCGGCAGGAAATGAAAAAATTTCCTTTTTCCTTGATAGTCTTCTTTTTCCTTTTAATTTTTTTTTTTTAATTATTATTATTTTCCTAAGTCGATGTAATTTCCTGACTCTCCCTAGCTGGAGCTGGGTAATCAAGTGGAAGGGAAGATAAACTGGGAGAGCTCCTTCCTGCAAGGAAAGGATTTCCAATCTTTATTTGAATGCACCAGAGCTTTGCGTGCCTTGTCCTCCAGATACGAGTTATTTGTTATATATGTGTTATTTGGCAAAGGTCCTTGTCGAAGAGACAGGGCATGGAGGGGAGGGAGGTTCTGGACAGCCAGGGCATGTAAGAAAGACCCGGAGTTGGAGAGGAGGCTCCAAGCGAGTTTTGCTGCTCTTCACACCATTCCTGGAACGCAGACAGTGCTTCAGCTGTGGTGTCTTTGGGAGCTTGGGACTGAGAGCAATTACTCTCATTATCTGATTAATATGAATCACAGACTGGTTTGGGTTGGAAGGACCTTAAAGGCCACCCCATCCCACCAGCCCAGGCTGCTCCAAGCCCCGTCCAACCTGGCCTGGGACACTCCCAGGGATGGGGCAGCCACAGCTTGCCTGCCCACCCTCCCAGGGAAGAATTTTTTCCTCCTCTCTAATTCAAACCTACTCTCTTTCAGTTTGCCTCTATGGTTGGCTCTTCCCTTCCAGGCAAAATTCTGGGAGTAATTAAAACTTGCTCACTTTGCAAATGGGAATGTTTTGCATCTTGCAAACCAGCCTGGAACAGTGACAGCCCTCGGTGGAAGGGGAGCCAAGCAAAGGCAGGAGAACCCCCCACCCCCACCCCAAAAAAATAAACAACCCAGCTTTCTGAAAGGGTGCAGGACTCTGTGCTTGGACTGGCCTCCAAGAAACTGTAGAAAACTGCTCTGGTGTTGGTTGGTTGGGAATTGGGTTTGGGAAAGGCTCATCCCTGCATTGAAAAATAGTCCCCGACTTGGGGGTGACAGATGATGCCAGCAGGGCTGGCTCAGGCCAGGACTCGCAGTCGTTTTGCAAGCAGGAAAACATTGGGAAATGGCCCCTGCAGGAGTTTTTCAGCTGTTCTTCAGCCCCATCTGAAGCAGTTCTGTGGAACAGATCTGGTGTGGGCTCCCACATCAAACTGGGAAGCAGCTGATGCACACTGGGGGTGTCTCCTCCAAACCACAGCGCGCTTGTAAAGGGGCTTGGATTTCCAGCTCTGCTTCCAGCCCACCTCTAATGGGAGAAGGGCTGTTTCCTTTTGGATGATCCCCAGGAATTTCTCTGTCTTGCAAACTGCTGACTCTCAGATTTGTGCATAGCTTAGAGCGGGGGTTTGGAAACCCCACATCCCTCCAGCTCCTGTCGTGGATGTTCTGCATGATCCAGTTGCTTCTGCTTTTGGCAGAGTCAAACTTGCCACAAGAGGGAAGTGGGGAAAATTACATTGCCTTGAAAATGCAAAGGAATTTGCATATGAGCAAAGCCTTCCTATCCCATCCCTGTCCAAGGCCAGATTGGAGAGGGCTGGGAGCAACCTGGGCTAGTGGAAGGTGTCCCTGCCCATGGCAGAGAGTGGAGCAGGGTGAGCTTGAAGGTCCCTTCCAGCCCAAACCATCCTGGGATTCTGTGGTTCTGTGAAAGCCCGTTTCTTGTGAACTCCCAAAACAGCCTTCTGCTCCCAAGCAGCAGCCACAGCATCCATCCAAGGGCAGAAAGGGCCTTTTAGCCAACCCCTGGTCTTCATTATCCTTTCTAGCCACAGAAATTTCCCCCTGCTGCAAGAGTTATGGCCTGATCTAAAGAAAAGAAAGTGTAACACTCATGGAACTTCCTAACAACATGGGTTTGGGGGCCATTTACTGGGTGTTCTATAGTATATAAAAAAAGAGCAAATACTCAGGAAATGTTTGCTTTAATGCCCTGTTGGAACCTTGCTCCTGTCCCCGGAGAAAGCCAGCAGCAAATAAATGTGGACTCGAGGACCTTAGAGGTCCTTTCCAGCCTTAATGATTCCATGATCCTGTGCTGCTCACTTAAGGATGTGAGTTGGCTTATTCAAACAGCATGTTCAGAATCAGTAGGTGCTGCAGAAATGTGGCCTTTCAGACTCAAATGCTTTGACTTGTAAAACTTCCAGAGAATGTTGAAAACCGTTCTGGGGTTTGCCAGGAGAAAGTAGAGGCTTTGAGCATGTATTGGGATTTTTTTTCTCTTGTTTCCACAACAAATGGCATCTTCTAATGAACATATTTCAGTCTCCTTGGTATTTATCCTTCGAAAAATTAGGGGGGAAAAGGTTTCTGATCTAAACCACAGAGTTGTGTAGGTGAGAAAAGCCCTCTGAGACTGTCAAGTCCAGCTGTTTCTGCACCACTGGCCAATGTCCCCAAGTGCCACATCCATGTGGCTTTTACATCCCTCCAGGGATGGGGATCCACCAACCACTGCCCTGGGCAGCCCCTTCCAGTGCCTGCCCACCCTTTCCAGGCAGGAATTCCTCCTGCTGTCCCCCCTGGCCCTGCCCTGTCCCACCTGAGCCCGTTCCCTCTGCTCCTGTCCCTGTTCCTGGAGCACAGCCCGACCCATCCCAGCTCCCCCATCCTGGCAGGGACTTGCAGAGCCACAAGGTCCCCCCTGAGCCTCCTTTTCTCCAGGCTGAGCCCCCCCAGCTCCCTCAGCCCTTCCTGGAGCTCCAGCCCCTTCCCTGGACACGCTCCAGCCCCTCAATGCCCCTCTTGGAGTGAGGGGCCAGAACTGGACACAGGCTGTGGAAGAAAGTGGGTGGTGTTTCTTAATATTTTCCAATCCCATTATTTTCTTTTTTTTTTTCACCATTTTTCAGTGTCCAGCCCCTCCTCTGCCCCCTGTCTGGCCTCTTTCCTCCAGGAGTCTCCATGTACACCAGTTTGTCCCTTGGGCTCCCAAGGAACTGGCAAATCCTTCCACCCATCCCATTTTGGGCACTGGGAAAGAGGAGATTGGTGAGATCCCTGCCAAGGGCAGCAGGTGGGCTGTGGCACCCCCATCCCACCAAAAACACCTCCCAGGACAGCAAGCAGCCAGGATTCACAGTATCCACAGGAGCTGTGGCTCCATGTGCTATTCCAGACATCATCCCTGCCTCGGGGCTGGTCCTCCGGGGCCAGGCAGCACATCTCCCAGGGAACAGGGGCATCAGGCATTCACCTCCAGCATGAAAGCCAGAAGAAAAAATAAGTGCTTTATCCCCCAGGCTGCCAGGAAAATTCCAATTTACGGAAATACATGGAGGCAATAGGAAGAAATGATTAATTTAAGGATATTTGACAATTAGCCCAAACAATCTTGGCTGATGAGAATTTCTGCAACGTAACGGGATGACTTTAAGCTGAAGGAGGGCAGTTTAGGTGGGATTTTGGGAAGGAATTCCTGGCTGGGAGGGTGGGCAGGTCCTGGCACAGGGTGGGCAGAGAAGCTGTGGCTGCCCCTGGATCCCTGGGAGTGTCCCAGGTCAGGTTGGACGGGGCTTGGAGCAGCCTGGGCTGGTGGAACAGGGTAATCTTTCAGGTCAGTCCCTTCCCACCCAAACCATTCTGTCCCAGCCCCTACCCTGCCAAACTCAGGGATTTTTGGAGTCCCTCTCTGCTCCCCAACCTCGCCACATCCCTGCTCCCCAGTCAGGCAGTGCTTCCCAGGGATCTGCACCTGGCCAGGTGGGCTCTCCAAGCTTCAGGAAAGAAGACACAGAAAGCCCTTCCTTGGCCAGTCTGCGTGTGTCCACATCACCCCTCTAAAGCAGCTTGTCCCTTACACCTGGGGGCCACATGTGCCCGTCCAAGAAAGTCCCTTCACCACTTTTTTGGTTTGTTGTTTGGTTTTCTTTTTTCCTATCCTACTTAAGAACAGCCTGAGATGTGTGAGCCAACCATCCATCTGGGGCTGAGCAGAAACCAAGAGCGACTGCCTATAATGCCATAAATAGCTGTTTTCAACAGTAAATAGAGACATGTGAATTAAGAATGAACTCTCCCAGCAGTCTGTAGACATTCCAGTTCCTTGTTTTAATATCTTCATGTGGTTTTTCCCCCTCTCTTCTTCGCTTTTCTTGGTGGGAGGTGACACACAGAACAATGAGCGAGGGGCCCTCTCTGGTTATCTAAAGCAGAATGAAAAACAACCAAAAAAAGGGGGGCTGGGGCTCTTCAAAAGGAGTCTACCAGAATTAGAGACCTCAGGCACTTTGGGAACTGTGCATTCAGTTCTTTGAGGGCACCCTGAAATATCCCATCCTCAGAATATTGGCAGTGGATGCAAGGACTGGGGGACGTGCTGCCAGCCTGGAGCCTTTGGAGGCACTTCCAAAGCTTGGAAGAGCTGTCTCAGCCAGTCACCCTTCCTGACAGCAATGAAAGCTGGCCAGAAAGTCAAATTCCTGTCCCATGGAACAAAACTTCCCAATGGTTTTCTGTTTGCTTTTGTTCCAGATCCCGGAGAAAGTTGAAGTTTTTAAGCTGACTTGGAAGTTCTTGTGAAATGTTGAGTCAGCAACAGGGGCGAGACCTGATTGGAGTGGAGCATTTATTCTGAAGTCCAGGTAAAGTCATGCAAATTGTGGGCATCAGAGTGGCAGGAGAGGGTGGAATAAGCTGCTTGAAAAAGATGAAATGAAGCCTTTGGGTTCAAACATAAAACTTTCTGAGGCTTTCCCGTCCAACTCCTTCAAAATCAAAATTCTCCCACAAATCAAATGAATTTGGATGAATGAGAATTTACTGCTGAGAAACTGCAGGGCGAATTTTCATGGTTTGTGCCAAGCACAACTTGGCCTCACATTTGTGCTCATCATTACGATACAGAGTTCACAACCACACGCAAAATTTGGGACCCAGCTCTGAGTGTGGCCCTGCTTTGAGCAGGAGGTTGGACTAGGAAACCACCCAAGGTGCCTTCCGGCTTTGCTGTGGGAAATAGTAACTTTGCTAGAAGATAATGGGGGAGGAGGGAAGGCACGAGGGGAGCAAATCCAGCAAGAGAGCAGAAGGAAAACAGAGGTAGAGGAACGTGCTTCTCAAAGCCATGGGAGAGGGAGAAAAATCAGGAAGAGGACTTAGACCTTTTCCAGGCTGGAAATTTAAAATTCCTTCCTTTTTTTTTTTTTTTTTCCATCTGAAATATCCCTAAAGTATTCACGGAGTAGTTTGGGTTGGAAGGGACCTTTAAAAGTCATCCAGTCCAGCCTCCAGAGTCATCTCCCCCAGCCCCCTGGCCTGCAGTCCAGCAGAGGAGCAGGGATTTTCCCAGGCACGTGGTCTCCTTGGGAAGGGGACATCTCCAGCTGTGGGTGCCATCCTCAGTGGGGAGGGCACAGCAGGGCTGGCCAGGTGAGCAACAGGCACTGCCACCAACTCTGCCCACTCTGCTTTGTAGAGAGGGGAGAAAAAGGCAAGCAGAGCTCTCAGATCGCGTGGAGGAGCCACTCCATGGATGCAGAGGGAGCCCTGGGCAGGTGGAGAGGTTTAGTAAGGTAAGAAGAAGCCTTCTGATTATTCAGTGTGACTTTTTGTCTCTGCAAATCTCAGAGCTGCCAAAGGTCACGTGGTCATTCTTTGTTGTGCTGCTCTTGAGAGAATCCCAGAATGGTTGGGATTCTCTGTTTGCTTCTGGCTGCCCTGGGAACCCCGAGCATTCCAAGGGATGGTGCTGCATTGGCACGAGGTGGTCTCTCTGGGTCCTCCAGCCCAGTTCCTCAGCCCGTGGTGGTCCATGGGGCCGCAGAGGGGACCTGCTAAACAACTGCAGACAACCATAAAATGCACTGTGTGTTGCCACAAATGCACATTCCCACACTGACAGAGGGGGGAAAACGGAGGGGAATCAAAGTGCCAGATGAACAATGGGAGTGGAGCTCTTTGGGGTTTCATTAGTCCCTCTCTGAGTGCAGATGGCAAAGGGTGTGTGCAAGATGGAGCTGGCTGCTCCAGAAGGAGAAGTGGCACTTCTCTGGGCTCCACTTTTGGAGGAGGTTTAGTTTGGGTCTTAGGAATAAATCCTTCCCTGTGAGGGGGGTGAGGCCCTGGCACAGGTTGGGCATCCAAGCTCTGTCCAACCTGGCTTTGGACGCTTCCAGGATGGGGCAGCCACAGCTTCTCTGGGCAGTCTCACCACCCAGGGCTGTGGAGATGCTTTACAAGGAGTTGCAGAAGTAGTCAAGGAGCTGATGGGACAGCTCAGGATGGAACAAACAAATAGGATCATCAGACAAATTTAAGTGATTCTGGGCAAAACCAGGCTGGCTCTGTTTGCTCCACTCCTGGTTCTCACCCATTCCAATGAGGGCAGCAACACAGCTTTCCTCTAAAGCAGGAGAATGGCAGACTTTGCTCATTTGCACAGGCTTTTAGTAACCTTCAGAGACTGGCAATTGGGGTGGTAAACCCTCTTTATGGTCTGTTATTAACTGTGCTCTGCTCAGAGGCAGCAAAACTCATTAGGGGCGTAAATGGCTGCGGCGTCCCCGCAGAGGGAGGGAGCCTTTAGTGCCCTCCTGTTCCGGCTGCTCAGGGATAAAATCAGGGGCTTGGGAACAAACTGGAGCCACTGGGGCAGCTGCTGGGCTTCTCACAGCCAGGCTGCTGGGCATGAGCTTTGCTTTGGCTGCTGACATCCCACGCGTGGCTGTCCGACAGCACTCGGTTTTTAGGTCAGTGTGATGCCCTTTCTGGTCTTTATTTTAACTGCACATTAAATGTTCCCCTTTGCCCCAGGTTTTATTAAGGAGAAATTAAAGGGAGCCTTGTTAAGCTGGAGGCAGGGATGGAGAACAGGCCATCCTGCTGGGCTGGGGGAACAGCCATAGGATCAACACAACAGTTAGCCCTGTTCTGCAGCCGGGCTGTGATCCCGAGTGCCGTGCTCTGCCGAGGGCACAGGAGCTGCAGGCGTTGCTCCCACAGCCACTGGGGAGAAGCAAAGGCTGAGAGGGACTCCAGAGTCCCTCAGAACTCCCAGCACGGGGGTGTTGCTGCAAGCTGGTTGTGGTGGAGGTCCCTGGGCAGCCTCTCCCTGTTAGTGCAGGGCACGTTCCGTGTCTCTAGAGAGCAGAAACTCCAAACACCTCTGATGGCCCCGGCGTGGCTGTGAGTTACCACTCCAGAGAAGCTCAGAAAAGTGGCTCCTTCGAGAAGAGGATGCACCAGAGGGTTTCCAATGGTCTCGACACCACGGAACTGTATCGGGGCTGGAAGGTGCAGGGTGCTTCAGAAACGTGTGTGTGGCTTTGGAGCCACAGAATCCATGTGGGTGTCCAGGAAAGCATTGCTCCTGGTGGTGTTCCTCCACACCCCACGTGTGCTGGAGTTTCCCCGTGGAAGGAAGAGGCAGGAATTAACTCGGCATTAACTAATACCGAGAGCACCACCTGGTGGGCTCTGGGGCTGGAGAGCGTGGCCAGGCAGAGCCAAGGTGGGCTTGGGGCAGGGCAGCATCCCAGAAGGGCATCTGGTTGGGGCCATCAGGTGGTCGTGGTTCATCCAGCTGAAAAGGTGGAAATAATCCCCGTGGATAGTCCCCAAATTCTTCCCACCTTTTGGAGGGACAGAGCTTGAAGTCCTCTTTGAAATGTGGAGAAAACCCGAGCTGGGATGACTAAGCACCTGCCATAAATACTCATCCTTGCTTTCCTTTTTGGACTTGATCATCCCTGCAGGCCCTTTGAGCTTAGAATGTTCTGTGATTCCTCGGATATGGATAAAATCCCCAGTATCAGTTATATTGTGGCAATGGGTCTAATGGGTCTGATATATATATATATGAATATCTATTTCAGATACATATATAGAAATATAAATCCATTTAAAGCCAGCTGCTATTCCATCTTCCCAGCTGCATTTTTTCCCTGTGAGAGAGGGATTTAGCAGGGCCTGAGTCCCTTAGACCATCCATGCCATTGCATTTTTTGTCCAGAGCCCTGGGATGACCTTCCCATCTTTACCCGGCCCCTCTAGGTGCTGTGCTGAACAGGGCCTGGGAATGCTGGCCTTCAAAAAGCACAGGAATTCCATGAAAATCAGGCTCCCCTCTTTAAAACCTCAATCTTTTCGTTGACCCCAAAACTCTGTGTGCTCTGGGGTGGGAACCATCCTCCCGGGATGGCATTTGGCCTTTGCCAGGCAGCTGATCCTCCTTTTTCCTGCAGGAAGATGAGTCAAAGATGCTCCTCAGTGTTGGAGCTCCTTCCCTTCTCCCATTCACTGCTGGCCAAGGGTCTGCCCAAGTGGTCCCTCCCTTGGTGCACCCAACACTATGAGGGATAAACTATCCCAGGAATTTTTTTAAGCTGTTTTCATCTCCATCATGACCCATCGAAGGGTTTCTTGTAAGTGAGCTGGGATGGAACGTGTCCTTCCACGTGCGTGAGCTGCAATGTGAAGAGTACCATAATAATAAAGATTCTGTGAGGTCTTGAGCTGTTGCCAGCCTTATGGGGGCAGAATCCCCCCCTCCCTCCTCCAAGCTGGACTGCTCTGCCCAGACTCAGCCCACCTGAGTTGCATTAAAATCTCCTCCAAGCACAGGTGAAAACCATCAGGCTTGTTAAGCAATTTGAGCCCAGCTTCACCGCCCCCCTGCCCTTCCCTTTGGGTGCCTTGTTGGACTGGCAGCGATGGTTTTTCTTTTAAAAAATGAAGATTTCTGCTGTGATCTGCTCTGCACCTGCAGGAGGTGAAGGAGATGCTGGCAGAGTTCTGGCTGGAGATGTAAGTGGCCCTAACCCACGAATTTGTCCTGTCTCAGCTGGGTGGCATTGCTGAGTGTGCTGTGCCGGGCTCTGGGAACAAGTCAGGGGGTGTTCCATGACACTGACAGGGAGTTTGGTTGTCATTGCTTGTTGTGGTTCTCCGCAGCCATCAGGTGCTCCAGAGGATCATAGTTCAGGGCAATTACTCAACCACAGGGGCAGTTCTTGGTGTTTTATTAGTTGATTTGGTTGCAATGAGCTCAGATCAGGCATAAAGAGAACAACTGGTAGTGAGGGACTTGGCAGCCCTCCCTCTGTGGGATGCCATCCCCTGGGTGCCCAGGGCTGGCTGTGTCCCCCTCCCTGCTCACCCTCTGTCCCCCCTGCCTTTGGCCGAGGCAGGGCGGGACCCGTTCCCACGTTCTCTCACCAGGAAAAGTCTCCCAAGAAAACACATGACATTTTTCTCATAGTTTTCATAGCATAGCAGGTGGAAATGTGTGAGCATTGGATGGGTGGGGGCAAAGGCAGCTGGGTGGGCCCAGCCCTGGTGTCAAAGTGTCAAAAGCTGGTTCAGAGAAGCTGCTCTTGAGTAAACGCTCCCAAAGGCTCTGCTGCCAACAGCAAACAGGTCACGCTGGGGAAACACTTGTTAGCAGGAGCCTTTGGTTTCCCAGCCAGAAGGTGGGTTAGGGCTGTCCCCTCCAGGCTGAGGGGCAGGGGAAGCTCTACAAGTGACTCTCTTGCAAGTGAGGACTTGGTGGGATCCGACCCCTTTGCACCACCCGCTCCTCCGTTTGCCTCTCCAGCCGTGCAAGCTTCTCCTTGGAGGGGAACCAGGGTCCTTCAGGAGACCAGGGGCAAAGCTCTGCCCCCTTCTCCCAGACCCAGGCCAGTGTTCTTGGACTGCTGTCCCTGTGTCCTTGAGGGCTGGCAGAAAGCTGCAGGGGTGTAGGGTGCCAGCACTGTCTGTCTCTTCCAGCATTATCCCTGGAGTGTCACTCCGGGTCCCTTTGGCTCCATCCCTGGTGGCTCAGCTCCACGGGGACACATGGCACGTAAAGGCTGTCCCATCAGCCCTCTCTGGAGCCCAGCCATCCCAAAATGCAGCCCCCTGGCCAGGGGAGAAGAGGAAACATCCCAAATGCAGCCCCCCTGGCAGGGCTGGGCTGCCCTGCCCGGGTTTGGTGGGCAGTGGTTTCCCTGGAGCTGTTCCCACGTGTTGGCTCTTGGCCCTGCTGAGTTCCTGGAGTCAGTGAGGAGCCCAGAGATGTGCAGCACGTGAGGATCTCTGCCATAACCCTTTATTTCCTTCCCCTGCCAACAGCTTGGCGCTCTCAGAGGTTGTGGAAGGAGGGAGATCATAGAATCCCCTGAGCTGGAAAAACCAGCAAGTGCCACAGGCAAACTTGAGGAGGGGGAGGAATCCCTGCAGAGAACAACCCCAAAATCCCTATCCTGTTGTCCGAAGGCTCCTGTGTGGGAAGAGAGGGGGTGCTTTGTCTGAAATTGCTGGCTATTGATGCCAACCTGTTGCAGCAGGTTTTGCTTTCTGCTCTGTGCCCACGGGATGCTCCTCCAGCAGCTTCTGGCCACCTTCGTGGAGGACCCAGCACTGCTGCAAAGCAATTCAGCAAGGGAAAACAGTCCAAGTGCCTCCCACAGATGAGCTGCTCCCTGGGCTGTCTCCCTCCCCCCTCTTTGGTGGGCTCTGAGTCGCAGCACCTGCTTGCTTCAGCTGCTCTGATTAAAACTGGAGAAGAAAATGATCACTGAGGCTTTGCTTTCTTCTCCCCAGACAATGCCCCCCAACCTCCCCAAACTGGCATGCTCTGCACAAAACCCCGGCATTAATAAGCCCTCGGAAATGTCTTTTGTGTGGGGTTCTCCCTGCATTTTAATAAGCTTGGCTTTTACAAAGACCCCCCCCCCCAAAACAGAGAGAGAAGGGGGCTCACACAAAGGCAAATTTCATCAGGCTCTAATCTCCTCTCTGACAAACACACTCCTGCCGATCTCGGGAGCCCTTTCAGCCCGGGAAAGCCTTTTATTTTATATCTAATCTTGTTGTTGTTTTGTTCCTCACCAAAATATAACTTGTCACTGGTGCCAAACACCGGGTACCAGCGTGGATAACATCCTTCCCCCCCTTCTTAGAGGTGTGAAGTTGTTAATGAGGCGTCCCACACAGGGGAAAAGCTGGCGAAATCCTTTGATTAAAACCAGTCCAAGTGGCAGAGGCTGGATTATTCGTCTTTGGATCCCTTTGAGGGCTGGTAATGGCAGTGGTTGTGGGGAGAGGAGGGAAAGAGGAGGAGTAACACACTCTGGGCAGCGGGTTTGCTTAATTTGGCAGAGCTGCTTAAGATAACGTCAAGAAAAGGGAGAGGGTTGTTAATTGGCATCAGCACTTGATACTCTATAAACAGAGACGCTGGCAGGAGGATTTGAAATCCAGCGTTTTTTGGAGGAGGGGAGCTTTGGGGGAAGCTCTTAGGTCAGCGTTGCTGCAGCAGGACGGTGCTGTGCTCTGGCAGGAGGGAGGGAGGGAGAGCGGGCTGTCCACCCCACATCCCTGGGCTCAGACACACACGGTGCTTGGACACTGCTGCAAACTCCATGGGGAAGCTGCTGTCGGCAGCACTCAGGGCCCCACCTTTGAGCTCAGTTCTCAGAGCTGAGGGTTTGTTTTTTCTCTTGCCACCTTCCAGTTAGGTGCCCAAATCCCGTGTTTGCCCCATAGCCACACCGGGGGGCCGAGCAGGGCTGAGCATTCCCTTGCTCTCTGCTTTGCATCTCGTCCCCTGCACAGTCCAAGCTCTTGCCCTCTGATTTATTTGGGTCTCTGGGAATCCCAATCATGTCCTGTGCTCTCGTGTCCCCCTTCCCACTGCCCTCAGCCTGACAGGAGCTCTGCAGGGGCAGTGAGGGCACGGAGACAGAAGGTTGCCAGGCTCCCCCTCCTCTGGCTCTGGGGTCCCTTTGGCTCCATCCCTGGTGGCTCAGCTCCACGGGGACACGTGGCACGTAAAGGCTGTCCCATCAGCCCTCTCTGGAGCCCAGCCATCCCAAAATGCAGCCCCCTGGCCAGGGGAGAAGAGGAAACATCCCAAATGCAGCCCCCCCTGGCAGGGCTGGGCTGCCCTGCTCGGGTTTGGTGGGCAGTGGTTTCCCTGGAGCTGTTCCCACGTGTTGGCTCTTGGCCCTGCTGAGTTCCTGGAGTCAGTGAGGAGCCCAGAGATGTGCAGCACGTGAGGATCTCTGCCACAACCCTTTATTTCCTTCCCCTGCCAACAGCTTGGCGCTCTCAGAGGTTGTGGAAGGAGGGAGATCATGGAATCCCCTGAGCTGGAAAGACCAGCAAGTGCCACAGACAAACTTGAGGAGGGGGAGGAATCCCTGCAGAGAACAACCCCAAAATCCCTATCCTGTTGTCCAAAGGCTCCTGGCAGCCTTGGGGCTGTGTCCTTTCTGTGCCTCCCAATCCCCAGCCAGAAGATGCTTCTGGACCTCTGGCAGAAACACACCCATGGCTCTGAGAGGTCTTCCCAGAGGAGACTTTTTTTGGCCACCTATGCAGAGAAAAAAGGGGAAAAGGTCTGATAATTTCAAGAATTTTAGGCTGGGGATATTTGGAGGGGGGAGTTTCGTGGGGGCAGCAAATGTTTGGTCACGTCAGAGATTTCCTGCACATGGTTTGTCTTCTGACCGAGTGCTCTGACCTCATGCCAGAGCTGCTGGTGCCTGCAGCCAGCTTCTCCTGCTGGGGCAAGGAGAAGGCAGACCAGCTCTGCACCTTAATATTTCCGTGCCAGCTTGGAGGGGGGATGAGTCAGGGGGTGCAGAGAGGGAGGAGATGTTAAAATTTGCCCCATTCTTCGAGCAGAGACTCCTCTGGATGTGAGACCCCACCTCGAGCAGGAGTCCTGGCTGAGATCACTCAGTGTAAAGCTCCAAAGGGGCCAAAGTAAAAGTAGACCTGGACCAAGCACGATGTTTGGGCAAACAGTGAGACACGAGCCCTGCAGGGGGATTTCTGTGTTTGAAAAGCTCCTCTGGTTGTTCTACCCAGTTTGGGGCAGCGAGAGGTGTGAACACTCAGTGCTCAGCTCTTCAGGCTGTGGTGAGGCTGCTTTAAATGTGGAAGGCAGCAAAGGCGGCCAAGGAGATCGCAGTGAATGTGCTTGAGGACTCACCCATTGCTTACAAATCCCTCAAAACTTCCTTGAGTCATCTCGAAAAAGAGCCCTTTGATTCCTTCCCCCCCTTCCCTGCATCCCAACAACACGCTCTTCTTCCTGTCGTGTGGGGCAGCTGCAAACGTGTAAAATGCAAATGAAGCATCAGAGATATTTTGGGGGAAAAGCCCCAGCCCCAAACATCTGTTCCTGCCTTTCCCGTGGCCAGAAGGGATAGGTCAGGCTGCTGCACAGGCTCAGCTTTGAGCCAGGCTGTGCTCTTGGAATTAAACACACACAGGAGCTCTGCCAGGACCTGGGAGCGGAGCTTTGAGCTGAAGCAAGCCATGGGGTCCTGACCAACCCTGGAGAAATGAATAAATAAGCTTTAGGGGTGAAGACAACCCACAGAAATGGCCCACGACTGTGCACAGCCTTTGCTACCAGGAGGAAATAACTACCTGTATCTTCCCAGTTGGGTGTTGGGGTAAAAGCTCCCTTTGGGAGAGATTGGTGCGGGAGAAACCAGAGCAGTCTTTATGGCACTAGCCTGGGCACAGCAAAGGTGTGGTGGTGGGGACTCCATCCTGCCTCAAACTCACCAAAACGGGTGGGGGCAGAGTTTAGAAAAAAATGAAAAAAATTCGGTTTTCCAGCCCAATTGAAGAGAATGATTTCCTGGAAAACGGGCACTGGATGTGCCCCTTCACCCTGCCCATAAAGTGATTTTTCCCATGCTCATTTTTGGGAAGGTTTCAGGAGACTGTATCACAGCCTGGGTGTGTTGCGCTGCAGGGATGTGCAACATCCTTCCCTCCCCAAGAAACGGGGTGAGGGGAAGAGGAATCAAAATTCCTTGCTCTGTGGAGAAGCCAAGGGGGCGTGCAGCTCGTTGGTGCCAGCCCTGCAGCATCACTGGGGTTGGGGACCTCTTTTTGGGAGGAGCAAGGGCAGGCTGGGGGTGCTGGACAGAGCATCACCCTCAAGTGGATCGATGCCTTTAGCATGGGGTGAATAATCCACTTTATAGGATCGCTCGGGCTGAGATTCAGGATGTTCTGCATCTCTGCCTGACTGCTGGCTGGCAATGAAACTTGGCTTTGCACAACCCCAAAGTGCTCTGGGAGCCACCAAAGCCGGCCCTGTGGCCACGGGGTGCTGCTTTCCCTGGGAAATCAGGGGCTGGGCTGTGCTCCTTGGGAAATGGAGCCCAAACTGGGAGAGGCACAAAGGGGGAGGACGATAAAAGCCAGGGAATGGAGTGAAGGGTAAACAGAGCAAGAACCATACGTAATGTTTCCCTGGATCTGGGTCTGAAAGGCTTCTAAATATAACAAATATTGAAAGCTTTAATCCCATCCAGTATAAACAACAACAAAGTGCTCTGTTGGTTTTTTTTGTTTTGTTTTGTTTTTTCTTTACCCTGCCTGGCAGAGAAACGGGAAAAAATTCCTTTTGGATCCCACAGGCAAACTGAGGACAGGATGAAGCCCTGCCCCACGTGGTGGCGTGGCCCTTCTTAACCTTTCAGGCTGCTGGAGGCAGAGGCCGGACGTGTTCCCCACTGAGCCCAGCTTCCCAGTTCACACCAGTTCGTCTGGGACCTAACTGGGAATATCTGAGCCCCTGCAGAGCTGCTCTTGGCCAACACGACCCTGAAGGAGCCACCCCCACTGTGGCTGGAGCTCAGGACAGAGCTGTCCCCTTCTGGAAGGGGGACAGGGATGAGGAAATGGGGAGCAGGAACATCTGGCTGCTCTGAGCAGCCGCAGGGCTTCGAACTGGAAAGACCCGGCCCCAAACTGGCTCAGCTTGGAGTTGGAATGAGGTGGTTTTCCTTGTTGTGTTTTTCAGGATAACGGGAAGCAGAGCAGGTACCAGGAGGGGCAGTCGAAAGCACTTCCAGGACAGGCTGGAAATACTGGGGGTGCCCAGGCTGGAGCCTGTGGTGTCAGTGGGGAAAGCAAACTGGGGAATACTGGTCCCTGCATGGATGCAGGCAGGAGCTGGGGCTGCCAGAGGCTTCTGAGGGGAAGGGCAGCAGGGGGAAGGGGGGCTCGTGGACCACCCAAAGCAGCATCTCCTGTTGCCACGGGCTAGGGGGGTGTAAAGTCCTCACGCCCGAGGTGGCCTCTGCCTTTGTGAGTGCTGAAGGTCCGAGATCTCAGCACTCACTTGCCAAACTCTGCTGGTTCTTCGTGTCTTAAAAGCCTCACCACGAACCCCTGCAAAGTGTTTGCAATGCCACGATGTGGCCAGTTCTCTCTGAGCAAGGGCAGAGCAGGCAGAGGCTCCTTGAACGAATGCTGTGTCTGAGCATCCCCACTCGCCTGCCCCAGGAATTTCAGTAGGTCATTGGCTGGTAAAATGCCCCTCAGCCTTCATCCTCTTCCTCATGCTACCACCCCCAGCCACAGAGCTGTGGGGAAGGAGCTTCTTAGCTGGTAAAATGGGGTGGAACAGCAATCATCTTCTCCTCTCAGCTCCAACATCTGTGCTTTTGCAGTAGCTTTCCATTCTCTCGGGTCAAGGGTGTGTGAAGGAAGGAGCTGCCAGCAGAGCCTTTGACCTGCTGTGGGCTCAGCTGGGGGAAGAAATCCCTCAAACATGCAGGAATTTGAGGGCCTTTTCGTGTCATCTATTTCTGATGCCCCAGAGCTGACAGTGGGAATTGTACCTTGATGTTTCTGGCGTGTGTTGGGATGGGGAGGGAGGTCTTTGGGAACAGATGGACTGTAAAGTACAGAACATCAGGAGTGAGTCACGTTTGGGGCAATGCAGACGTTGGAAGAAATTGATAATGTGTGTAACCTCCTCATTCCAGTGGGATGAATTCAGGCTTGGATTAGACTACCAGGTAGAGATAAACTGCTGAGAGCCAAGTGTGGGCTGGTCTTGGCTGTGCAGGCTTGAGGTCTGTCCTGTGGTGAGCTGCGTTTCACCAGATCCGGGACTTAAAATAGATTTGGCTCCTTTGTAGGGGAGAAATTGCTGCTTGCAGGTCAAAACTAATAGTAAGATCCTAGGTAGAAACCCTTCTGGAAGAGTGGAACAAGTCAGTTTGCAGCCCAAAAGCACAGGTCCCTGAGGTCTGGGTCAGCAGGGGCTGCTGCCGGTGCTGGCAGGAGTTGGCAGTGGCACATTTTGGGGGGGCAGAGGAGCAGGCGGTGGGTGACAGAGTGGGAGTCGTTCCATACGTGTGGCCAAGGAACTAAGGATAAACAAGAGTTGACAAAGCAATGAATAAACAGAGGATGTCGATATGACCCGATTGCTGTGAGCATCTGCCACAGCAGCATCTGCCAGTGGGGGGGCAGCTCCTGCCACGTGGCCGTGGGTCCCTGTTTATACCCGGCTCACAGGAGGGGTGGGCACAGCAAAAGCTGCAGCAAGTGGTGCCTGGAGTTCCTCCTGTTCCTCAGGCTGAGAGCAGCCCTGGTTCGTGCTGACACGCTGCAGCTCCTGCTGTGGTTGAACACGGGTGGGGAGGCTCCAGCGCTGCTTCCCAGGCTCTGTCATCGACCCACGCCTCGTTAGCAGCTGAGAGCATCCTGCTGATGTGAGCAGGGGAGAAAGTGTCATGTGCTCGCGAGGAGAAAAGACAAGGGATTAATTCTCTGGGATTTCTGTTGCTCCTTGCTTGACATCCGATGACAGGCGTCTCTGGAGTCAGTCTTAGGAACATGTGTATGTGCAGAGCTGGTTGAGGGGGAATTCTGCCTTATCGGCTGGAATAATTTATCCTCCCAAGGCTGCTTATCTTGTGCTGACTGGGGGGACCCCTGTGTGCAAGCTGAGCTTCTGTAATTAACCTCCTTCCAGAAGACAGATACTTTCAGTACCTCCTTTGGTGCTCTTGATGGAAGAAACCCAGATCAATCAGCCAGCGCTCCCCTCTCCAGGCGTGGCACAAGGGAATCTCTGCGGGGCTTCAAATTTCCCTGCTGAAAGGAAGTGAAAACCTCGCGCGGTTTTGGCAGAGGAGACCTACAAGGAAGGCAGAGGAGAGCCCTTGTGGGGTTGTAGTGACGTGAGGTGCCTCAGCAACACCCAGATGTTGGGAGGACTTGTGGGGTGATGTTGCTTTGGAGTCCTTGTCCCACCAAAACATCTGCTCTGGCTCTGGGAGCTGCTCTGTTTCCTCCCCATCGCAGGAGCCCTCGTTGCATGAACCTGTGCAGACCTCCCAGTGAGACCCCCTGGAAATGTTTAGTGGTGGGTTTTTGGGGCTGTGACACCCTCCCCAAGGCCCTCATGTGCTCTGAGCCCTTGTGCAGTCCCTCCAGGTCACACCTCCCCCGGGGCAGGACTCACCAGGACAGAATTGTGTCCTTGCAGCTCCTCTCATTACCAGGTGTCCTGGAGTGCTTTGCACCGGGAGGGTCCTCAAAGCCCATCTCACTCCACCCCTCCGTGGGCAGGGACACCTTCCAAGCCCTGTCCAACCTGGCCTTGGGCACCTCCAGGGGTAGGGCAGCCACAGCTGCTCTGCCCAGCCTGTGCCAGGGATGTGTTTTGATTTTGCTGTCTGGAAGCTGAAGGACAGAGGGGGATGAACCAAAAATGTTGCAGAAAGGGAGAGGTCACAAAACTTGCTTTTAAAGGGAAATAAGGAGATGGTCATACGGGTCCCTTTCTTTGAAACAAGAAGTTTGGGAAAGCTTTGCAACAGTGAAGGGCAAAATTAGGAAATATAAATGAGTCTTCCTTTTAAAAAAGAGAGTTATTTGGTGAGATCTGCAGAAATTTTAATTGTTTTTACATGTCCCATCTTTGTTTACCTTCGTGTCAATCGAGCGAGGGTTTCGACTCTATTTTAGTGTCATATAAAGAATTTCCTGTTTGTTCATATTTTAAGGGACTTGATGAGTGTTCCCATATAAAGAAAAAGGTCTGAAAGGGAGGGTTTATCCCAGGGAGGGGAAAGGTTTCCATTTTGCAGGATGCCCTGGGACGATGCTGTGCGTTCCGCCACCGACGGGCTGTGGGTGGGGTGGAACGAGGTGGGCTTCGAGACCCCTTTCCCTCCCAGACCACCCTGTGTGGATGCAAGGCACCTGCTGAGGCACTTCACCCGCACACAGGTGGAACCTCAGCCCTGCCCCGTGGCTGGCACGGGGTCTCCTCACTGCACACCACAGGTGACCAGCAGGGTGGCATCGTGGGCTGCAGCCTTGGCAGGGTTGGTCATGACAGTCTGAAGCCAGGCAGAAGAAAGCAGCAGAGCTGCCAGGCCAGCCCAGCTCCTCTGTTTTCCACAAGAACCCCAAGGTTCTGGCTTGAACCATGGATTAAGTGCTGTACAGGCACAGAAGAAGGAGGGAGGAAGAGGTTTCCCTCCCACCTTCAGAAGATACGACGTGGGGCTGCTGGGACAAAGATGGGCAGAAGTCACCTTCACCAAGGAAGGCTTCAAAAAATTAACCAGAGCTTTTAGGAAGGCTCCAGGAGAGGAAAGAAGAGCTGGAGGGACCCTCAGCCTCTGGTGCTTTGGGAGCCACTGGTCCAAGCCCAGCACTTGGACTGTCCCTGGAGCGAGCCGTGGTTCCTGGGCACACACCGGCTGATGGAAATCATTTGGGGTTTGGTTTCACACCCCACACTCACGTCACTCTGAGCAAACCCACCTGACACAGAAATGTTCAGGCATGGCTGGAGTGGGAGTTTCTGCACATGCCAATAACCCCCCAAAGCCCAAGAAAGCCGTGGAGGGTTTTGAGGCTCACTCTGGGTGAGGGTCACTCACCCATCCCTGCTCACAGCCCCGCTGCCTCCCACCCCACCAGGGCCAGGGGAGATGGTGAGGACCAGTCTAAAAGCCACATGAAGCCCGGGCTCAGCATCCTCCCAGCCCCACAGGGGCCGAAGTTCAAAGGTCCCCTCCTTTGTTCGGTGTGTGCTGTGTTAATTTGTCAGGTCTTCTCTCTTTCTGCTGCCCTGGCAGCTGCACTCTGTGTAAAATACTCCCTGTATTATTTCTGAAACGCTCTGCCAGCCTTGGGCTGGAAAAGCAACAAAAGCCGAGGTCCATTTTCATGTAAATGTTTGTGCGAGCGCCTAATTGTCTCACAAATCCAACCGAAGGCACTTAAATTGGTTTAAAGGTTTGCAGTTACACGCCTTTGGCAGCTCCAGCCGTAACCAGCTTGTTCTGGCATTCCCGAGCTCTCACATGGATTTTTACTCTCAAAATGAGCTCCTTTTATCGCTTAACATCAGTTAATAGGCACTTAAGATGAAGTAATTTCCTTTTTATTTTCTTTCTCGGTCTCTGCTGATCGA
>VXAU01004331.1:18757-31263 GCA_013399695.1 Formicarius rufipectus | reverse complement strand
GGGGGGGGGGTCAAAGAAAAATTGGCATCATCTCCATCGGGTTTGTTTTGTTTTTATTTCCCCCTTCTCCTTTGAACTGGGTGGGATTTCTGCACAGCAATTAACATTCATTTGCTAAGTGCTTTTGCAAGCGTGTTTAGGAGAAATCCTCCAGGACTGGGGTGGGTTTGTTTTCTGCCCTTCACCTGAATTCAGCCCCTGAGCCTGCAGGTTTGCTCCCTGAGGTCTCTCTGGAGGCGTTCGGGAGCTTGAGGGGCTGGAGCTGAGCGTATCTGCAAACCTCTCTGAGCGGGAGACATGAGAGACCCTGAGCTTTTGGAGAACTCTGGTGTGGCACAGCTTTAAAAATGAAGGCTGCTTGGACCTCTCCAGGTGTCATGCAAGGGAATTTCAGCTGGAGCCAAAGGGGCTTGAAAAGACCCCCCGTGCCAGAGGATAAAGAGGGTGCCTGGGGTTCACCCTCCACCAAGACACCCCAGGGAGGCCAAGACCTCCAGGACCAGGGTGGGTTCCATGTCCAGCCATCTGCTGGCCATGATTCTGATTTCTGAAGTGGTGGCTGAGCCCCCAGCCAGGAGCACCAGGCACGTCCTGTGGTGCAAACAGAGGTTGTGTGGGGTTTCTCCAGCCTGGGGAGGGTCACCCACTGGTGTGGGGGTGTCAGATGTGCCTGTCCCAGATGTGCCCACCCAGCTGCCTCCTCCCTGTGGCACAGGGAGGCGACGAGACCTCTCTCCTCCTGATGGCTTTTGCAAGAAGTTGGCCAACCCATTGAGGGATTGTGGGAGGACAGACAAATCCCCAAATGCTTTCCCCGGGAAAGGAATCTGAAAATGGAATTACTCCTTCCCGTCCAAGTGGACTTCAAAGAAGAAACCCGACCGAGGACTTGGGCTGTGGAAGAGGCTGGCAGAGGACAGTGAGAAGGGATAAATTTAGCAGGATGGGACAAGGCAACCTGAAGCCCCACTCCCACATCACAAATACAGCCCCTTGAGGGCAGTCAGTGGGAAAGTCTCTGCTGAGTTACGGCCTAATTGCTGCTCTGGCTGCAGTTCTCATGCCTGGTGAAGATGTCTTGAGACTGGACAGTGGAAAAGTGCTCTAACATGTGTTTTTTTAAGATAGAGGGCCAAGCCAAAGGAAGGATGCCAGGGACACACGGGCGTGTTGGAGCCTGTCAAGATGCAGGGATGAGGAAAGGCATATCTTGTTCCCTCAAGCAGAAAGAATTAACTGCATGTGAGCATGGGTATCCTGGAAGTAGTCCTGGGGACAGCAGCAGCAAACACAGATGTCATTTAACCCTAATTCTCCCTTTGTCCTTCAAACCTCAGAGAGAGAGAGGACTTCTGCTTGAGGGGGTCACCGAGTCAGAGCTGTAATGCTGGGGTGAGTCAGGAATGACCTTTCATGCCACTACAGAAGTGTTACTTGGAAATTGAATAGTAGAAGGTGGTGCAGAAATTAGGATTTAATGCAGGGGCTTCAACTTGATAGAAATGAAAAACTCATCCAAAGGACGTGGAGGGAATGATAACTGATAAGGACGACAGAAATCAGAGTGTTTCCAGGGGGGAGAGTGGAAGCTTCTTTAGTGAAGTGCCTGGCCTGTGGAGGAGGAGATTCCAGGGGAGGAAAGGGGACCCTCAGGGGCAGGGACAAGAGGATCCCACCACAGCGAGCCCTGGAGGTGCCCAAGGCAGGGCTGGAGGTAGCACTCAGGGCTCTGGGTGGACTTTGGTGACCTTGGAGAGCTTTTCCAAGCTCAGGGAGTCCTGCATTCCCAGGCAGCACCAGGAGTGCTGCAGGTGCCTCCTGCCAGGCACCACCTCGGGCTCCAGAGCCAGAGCATGGATAAAGTCACCCTTGTTCAAGGTTACAGCGCGAGCTGATTGCTTCTGATTAGGGATTTGTATTCACTTGTGACATCCTGCAATTTTTATTACCTTTATGGTAATAATTGCAAATAATAAAATGACAAACTATTGTAATTAAATTTTAATTAATTACAAATCCATTACTTTTAAGTTTATTCATGGTAGGGACAATGATACTGAAAACACTTCATTAAAGCACTTGATCTGTAAATGATGAAGCCAAGCATTAATCTCAGGCAGCTCTTGTGTTCACTTTCTGCAGAGCAGTAGGGAATTTGTTTAAGGAAAGAGGCTTCCCTGGACGATTTTAGCAGCTTCCTTTAGGGAGCAGGGAAGCAGCAAGATACTCTGGAGCTGCAACCATCCCCAAAGCCAGGGTGTGTATCCTCTGAAGGAGGGGAAGGTGTCCCTGCCCGTGGCACGGGGTGGAACAAGACGGGCTTTAAGAAACCATCCCGTGACCTCCACAGTGGCTCCTTATGCCCGGGCAATGGGGATGGGTCATTGCTGCTTGACCCCCTCCCTGCCGGAGGCTCTCTGGCTATTTTCTTTCGCTATTTTCAGGTGGAGGGATCCGCGGTGGGAAGCACAAGGTTCTATTTTGCCTTCTGCCAAAGCGGGGCAGGCATTTCACTGCAGCAGCCTCCGTGCCCCCAGCTGGCTGCAACCCGCGTGTAGTTCTGTCTGTCTTGGAGCTTTTCTGTCCGCGGGGAGGGCACGAGTGGAGGGGAGACGTGATCAGACAGAGAGGCACCTCCGGCTCGGACGGGGAGAGCCCGAAGCAGGGGAGGCACGCCCGAGGTTAATAACATGTTGCTCCACCAGCTCCTATCTAATCTTGGCAAAACGTCCTCCGCCGCGAAGAAAAATGGGAAAGTGATTATGTGCCTTGAAATAAGGTCTTGCTCTGCTGTCTAGACAGCTCTAAAAAACATCAGGCCGGGCTGGGGGGGTTCGTCTCCCCGAGCGATGCAGCTGCGGCGCTGCCGTCGAGGGCGGGCGGGCGGCGAGCGCAGCGCTCCGGCTCACCCCGCCGCCTGCCCACGGGAATTCATCCCTCTCGCTTCTTGCTTTCTTTGCTTTATTCCTTGTGCCTCCAGCCCTGCCGACTGCTGGGGGCTGTCCTGGGGGGCTGAGAGGGGCTGCTGGCACGGGCACAACGGGCACACGGCTGGCTGCCGGGGGTTATCCCCGGATTTTTGCTTCCCAAAACGCTAATTCAGGGAGGGCTGCCTGGGGCGAAACCACAGTCAGCCTCCGGTTCCTTAACGGAGTCTCTCTTTTAAACGGGAAGAATTTCATTTGCACTAAATGCCACCTCAGCAATTCCCATCTTTCCTTTTTTTTTTTTTTTTTTCTTTCCCCTTCGTCGTAGGGTTTGTCGTTTTCTTCTGGTGGAACCTGATGTCCAAACTGAGTGGGCAGGGTTTTCAGAAGGAGCCACACTGCTCAGCATCCTCTGCTAGTGGGACCCGACCCCTCACCCCTCAGCCTTGGATGGTCTGGAAGAGAATAAACCCCAATCCCATTGATCATGGGACTGCGTCCTACAAAAGGGGGAAATGGGTCAGCAAATATGTTAATCCCAGCTTGATCTAAAGTCTTCGGGACAGGTGGCAACCTTCATTTAGTGGAACAATGAGATCATTAGGAATTGTAATGAACTGGAGTGAAGCCCTGAAAGTAGGTCACCCTCAGCCCAGGAACTGTCCCTGCTCATGTGCAGCAGCAGAGACGGTCGGGGCAGAGCGACAGCTCCAACCTGGGCTTGGAGGTTTTAGGGACACAGCAGGGCAAGTGCCACGGGCATAAAATGGGTTCTGTTATCCCCAGGAAGAGACTGACTAATGGGCTGGTTGAGTTTTAGGTGTTGGGTCCCCCTGGGCACGGGGTGCAGCCCTGCTGCCCTTGTGGAGTGAGGAGGGTGCTCAGTGTTGGAAGAACCCAACTCTCAGGCCAGGGATAGGAATCACCCGGGAGGAAAAGGGAAGAGATCCTTCCCTTGTCACCAGGGGAAGCTTTGTCACCTCTGAGCATCACATAGATCCCTATTCCCCACCCTGAGAGTCTCCCAGAAGGTCTCTCCTCACTGCAGAGCTCTCCAGCTGGAGGTGGCGCTTTCAGCACTGAGCTCGGGCCCTTCAGGTGCATTCCCTGCTGCCCTCAGGGCTGAAGTTTGGGTGTTTCTGGGTGGATGTGGTGGATGTGGTCCTGCCCCTGTGTCAGGACAGCCCTGCAGCTATCCCAGACCCAAGGAACAGAAGGCATGACCCCATGGCCCTTCTGTTTTGGTGTCCAGCCCGCTCCCCACACAGTAACAGGAAACAAGAGGAGTCCTGTGCCCTTCAGTCCTGCCCGAGGTCCCAAACCTTGCAAGTCAAATGTTTCATGTCTCTAAACCATCTCTCAGCTTTTTCCCTTCTCCCTGTGGATGAAAACCAAGTGCACGCAGCAGCAGAAATCTGCAAAGCTGATTTTCCTCCCTCCACCTCCTTTTGCCCTCAAATCTTGGTGTTCCCAGTGCCGTGGAACTCTGGTCTCCCCCGAGCAGGCATCTTGCTGCCCTGCAGGAGGGGGACAGAGGTTTGCTCAGCCGGTGCTGAACACAGGAAAGGTTAAGAAAATATTTTGCTGAAGATGCAATAAGCAGTAGTGGGGCTTGGAGGGTTGTTTCGTAGTACGTGTTTTTAAACGAGAGGTATTCAAAGCAAGCATTTTGTAAATATTTACACGCGAGAAACTGTGCTGGAATAACACTCGGGGGCTGGTTGGAGCTCCTGCAGGAAATTGAGGTGCTGCTTGGTCACCGTGGGCACCTCCTGGGCTGTCAGTGAGGGTCCTCCTGTCGCACTGAGTCCCCAAGGAGCAGAGTTCCAGCCCCTTGTCCACTTTTATCTGCAGCTTTTGCCTTTGCAGCCCCACTCTGGGGTGGTGCTGCAGTGCCCAGCCTGCCCCAGCTCTGCCCACTGTGCCCCAGGCACCCTTTGGCTGCTCCCCCCAGCCTGCCCAGGGCTCTGCACCTGCTGGGGCTCCCTGAAAACACAGCGAAGCCCCTCTTTTTGGTGCCCAGCAGCACTCACAGCACTCACCCCAGCCCTGGGGCACACGGGGGGCTGCAAAGAGCTGCCCCAGGGTGGGAACGGGCAGATCCTGGTGGGGCTTGGAGAGGTCAGGAGAAGGATTGGGTTGGTCCATGGGGAGGGACTGCAGTCAGCTGGGTCCCCCCATCTCGAGTGAGTGGCTTTGGAGACAAAACTGGCACTGGCTGTGGAAATGTTCTGGGGAAAACATACGGGGATGAAAAGGAAAATGAGCTTGGGAAGTGCTAAAGGGAGAGGGATGCAATTCCCCTCGTTGGAAGGGCTGATTTCTTTGCGTTGCTCAGGAAGGGGCAGCCTCAGTGGGTTTCCAGAGCAGCCATGTGTGGCTGAGCTACTGAAAAACATGTTTTTCTTCTTTTGGGGGCGACTAGAGAAGGTCCTGTGTGCGTGTGCCCTTGGCTGTGACCAGGAAGAATGCCCTGTGATAATGCCAGGCCCTTGGCCCCAGCCCTTCCTCTCTGCTCTCACAGTTTTGAGGACTTAAATAAAGTGTAATATCCATCTTGCTGTGTAATGCAAACATTACAGCGTGGCAGGCAGCTGATAAGAAGTCACTTCTGGGTTTTAATGAGGAGGCTTGACATAACCTAAAGAGTGTGCTGGAAAAAGGAAAACATTTCAAGAGGTGCCTGCAATGGAACATTTCTGGCACTGAAAAAAGCCCAAAGCGAGTGTGGTTCGTGGCAGTAAGCATTTTCAGCTTCCTTTTAATTGAAATGTAATAACTATAAAATTTAAACCAAACCACAAAAACTTTCTTTAGTTGTGCACTGACTCAAAGAGAAGTTTGGTCTCAACATTTTTTCACCTGCTGCACTTGTCAAGCAACCCCACACGGGAAAGCTCTGGGGTTTGTTTTCTGTTTTCCCCTCGGGGTTCAACCTTAAATCCTGGCGTGATCAAAGCCCAGGAGCTCAGTAGTGTCTCACCTGCTCCAGGGAGAGCCAGTGACACTGCAGCAGCTCCCCCGGCTCCAGCCAGAAATGTGGGATTGCTGGCTTTGAGCCAGGCACTTGGAATGCTTCAGGGGAACTGTTGTGTTCTTGGATCCTTTCCCACTGTTTCAGCACTCTGTGTGCCCAGCTGGAGGTGTTGGCTTGTTCAGGGATCTGCTTCTCAAGCTCTGGTGTCTAAATGGAGGTTAAATGTAGATGGAGAGAGACTTTTTGGCAAGTGCACGTGACAGGACGAGGGGGACTGGCTTCCCACTGATACTGGGCAGGGTTAGATGGGATTTGGGGAAGGAATTCTCCCTGGGAGGGTGGGCAGGTCCTGGCACAGGGTGGGCAGAGCAGCTGTGGCTGCCCCTGGATCTCTGGAAGTGTCCCAGGCCAGGTTGGATGGGGCTTGGAGCAACCTGAGCTGGTGGGAGATGTCCCTGCCCAGGGCAGGGGATGGGACTGGATGGTCTTCGAGGTCCCTTCCAACCCAAATCATTCTTGTGCTTTTTATGGGAAGGAGAGAGTTAAAACACCAGCTCAGGCACTGGAGTTCCATGGCCTCGTGGAAGCTCCCGGGGGAAGGTCACCCCGGGGCACGTGAAGAGATCAGGGCTCAAAGCAGCAGGAAGGTGCCAGTGTGCAATTCTGGCCTTTGAAATGGTTTCTTTGAAAGGGAAATAAAGCTGGGGCATATTTTTACAAAGATGACAAATAGGCAGCTTTGATGGTGCTTGCAGAGCACAAACTCAGGAGGGTCACTGCAGTTCTTTACCTCCCGAAACCGGCACGTTATTGTTATTGCTGCTGAAGTGTTTCCCCCTTGGGTGAGTGTAGAGACTCTTGGTGATGCCATTGTACCTTCTCCTGCATCCTGGCAGGTCTCCTGCTAACTCAGCCCCTTTGGAAGGGGGAGGTTTGGCAGCAGACCCCAACAGCTTCTACGATGCTGTGGTAGGAGGGGGAGGCTGGGGCTGTGCTTGCTTCTCTCTCTGATTGCCTCCGAGTGAGTCTGTAACCACTCAGTCTGTAATCACTCAGACCCTCCTCTGACTCGGGAGGGTGTTGGGTTGTGTCCCTGTGCCTTGAGTTAAGTGGATTTCCATCATTCATCGTTCATTCTAATGTTAATCAGGAGTAAAACACCCTCTGGAAGGGGAAAGCTGTGGGAGATGTTGGCAGAGCTGGAGTTGCCATTCACTGGAGGGGTGGATGTGATGGGCTGTGTGGGTAGGTGGCCAAGGCAAGCTGGACATTCCTTGGTGTCTTTGCAAGAAAAGGAGGCAGACAGAAAGCTCTCCTTGAAAGGAGTCACTCGAGACTTTCTGTGCAACCTGCAACGGGCCGTTTCCTTTTGATGCTGGGGTTGGTTAGTGCTCTGGAGTTTTAATTTTATTTCATCAGGGAAGAAAAAGGCCTTTTGGGGAAAAAAACCCAAAGTCTTTCCACTTCCTCAGGAATGTCCTTCCCTTTATGACAAATAACTGGCTGACAATTTCAGCTCAAATGCACAAGTAGATTCCATTCCCCAAGCAGAGCTTTTCAGCAAAGGTACATTTTCTGGAAATAACTTCTTAGGGCTGGTTGTTTGCATATGCTGTGGATTCCAGAGTGTTGAGCTGTAGAACCTGGCTGTATTTCCAGAGATAGCAGTGAAATTTAATCCACATTTCCAATGTATAGGACAGACATGGGGCATTTTGTGGTTCAGCACTTTTGATTTCCTTTCTTCCTCCGTGGGCATTTTGGGGGGGAAAACCTTAAAGCACTAATGAGAAATGCATTTTATAATGTTTATATCTGGGGGCACGAAGTAAAAATCTCAGTGAGGTGTTGGTTTTGTTAAGCAGATGGAAATATCTTATTTCCATTTCCCATCTGAAGCCCCCAGTGCTGGAGCTGGGGGTGGTGTCTCCCGCTCCAGTGGGCAGTGTGGCTTTGTTAGCAGCCAGCTTCCCTCTCCCAATCAGGGCTCAGTATGTGACACTCCTTTTCTTTGACCTTGCTTTAATTGGGGGATGACAACAACGTGCAATCAGCTGGCACTGTTAGACAAAAACTGGAATTTCTTGCCTCATTTTCCCTTGGCAGTGAACTTGCAGCCCCTTGCCTCTGTTCTCATCCAGCCTTCTCCACCACCAAATCCCTCCTTCTCCTCAGGGTGGACTCCTGGCTCTGCTGAAGTCAGAGCAAGTCTTGCCATCGGCCTCGACAGGGTCAGGATTCCTCCCTGGCTGTTTGTTTTCTCTAAGCACTCCCAGCCTGTTCCTCCAGCCAACTTCTCCTCGAGCCAAGTTCAACACCTCCCCCTTCCCCATCACTGTCACTCCTCTGTGAACTCCCTCCAAACAATAACGTTGGATGCCCAGAATGTTCCGTGCTATTTCAGGTGTTGTCTAACCAGCAAACTCACGGAAATGTTATTTTTTTGCTCTCAGCTTCACTGGGTTGTTTGTTTTTCCCTTTTTCCCCCTCGTTTTATTGGCGTATCATGTTGCATTTTGATGTCATTAATGGAGATGGACAGAAACACCAGCCCTGGGGCTGACCTCCTGATGGAATCCACCAGCTCTGCCAACACCATGCTCTGCTGGTTGCCTCTTTGCTTTCCCTCCCAGCCAGTTCTTATCCTTCATGGACCATTCCCATCCAGGCCAGTTTGAATTCATCCTGTGTGATCTGGGGAGGCACCACACTGAAGGCTCCATCGCGGTAACAATGTGGGAGCCAGATGTTGTCCTCTGTGGAAATGTTCATCGTTGGAAGGGGAGTCTGAAGGAAAACTTGTTTCCCCTTCCATGTCAAAATGAACCATGAAATTTGCCCACAAAGTGATTTTTTATTTTTTTTTTCAGTGAGGAAGAAGCCATTCGCTGATAAAAATTGTCTGAACGACATCTTTGGTGTTAATTTGAGTTACCCAAACTTGTGCAAAGCTGAATTAAAGGAAAAAAGAAAAAGAACGGTTGGATAAACCCAGGCTTGTGAGCTCCAGTGAAATCAAGCTGTACTGACACAGGGCTCTCAAAGCTCCAGGTAGCTCCACAGAACATCCCAGTGGAAAACTTCCTGATGGGACCAGTTGTGACCCACAGCAGTAGCCTAAATTTTGTGGTTTCTTTTCCAAATCCCACATGTGCTTCCCATTTCCTGGGAAATCCCCCCCCCGCCTTTTCAGAGTTGTGTAACATTTCTCATCTCAAAGACTCTGTTCTTTTCAAATCTGCTACAGAAAAGGAGCCTGTTGAGGAAGGAGGGGGTACAAACCAGGCTCCAGCTGCCCAGCACCCCAGCATAGAGCATCCTTTCTTGGGGTACCCCATCCCTGGGAGTGTCCCAGGTCAGGCTGGATGGGGCTTGGAGCAGCCTGGGCTGGTGGGAGGTGTCCCTGCCCATGGCAGGGGGTGGGACTGGATGGGCTTTAAGGTCCCTTCCAGCCCAAACCATTCTGGGCTTCCATGAACAAAATTCACTTAGAAGTGGCCAAAACCTTCCTCAGTGTTCTATAGTTACTGGGAATGGGAGGGCACCTTCAGTGCTTGGAGGTGGGTGCTCAGAAAGCTCTTCTGCCTCAAGGAATGGAGCTCAGGGTTTGAAGAGCTCCTCTGGATTCTTCCAGCTGAAGATGTGCCGTTCCCGTCGTGTCCTTCACATGGTGGGAGGAGATTCCTCAGCTTGTGTCCTCCTTGCAGAGTCCAGAGCCTCGGGAAGAGGCGTCTCCATCCCTCCTCCCTGCTCCAGGAATGAGTTCCACTTCTCCAGCCCAAGCCTTAGCTCTTGCCCCAGTGACTAAGCTGTCAACGCCATGGACTTTATGAGTATTTGGGGCCAGCTTCAGGTGGGACCCGAGCTGGGGTCACCCTTTGCTTTGGCTGGGGTGGGGTGAGTGTGGCTGGAGGGGGCTGTGGGGTGGGCCTGGCCCTTTTCCCTTGCCCAGCAGTCCCTGCCAAGCTGCAGGGCTCTGTCTGACCTGCTCCCCTACGTCCCCCAGCAGCCAGATGGGACATGCTGTGTGGTGGCTGCAGCTGGGATAAATATTATTTCTGTATCATCATGAGGATGAAATAATACGTCCAGAGGATTCGGAAGAGAGGCGGGGAGGACTCAGTCGTGGTCTGCCCCTGGGCTCCTTTCCTCTTCTCCTCCTGCTTTCAGGAAGGGCAAACCAAGCCTGCTACGAAGGGGATTTCAACTCTTCCCCCCAGACCCTGGTCAGGAAAACAGAGCACATTGTTTGTGATGGCAGTGGCCACCAGAATGGCTCGGGGGCCAAATTAAGGCTCAGGAGGAAATTCAGCCTCTCCAAAGATGAAAGGTCTGCATTGCTTCCTTCCCTCGCCTCTGCTGGTTCCCATGCGTGCCTCCTTCTGCTCGAGGGGTGAAGAGTGGGAATCGTGGGATCATGGAATGTCCTGAGTTGGAACAGACCCAAGAGGATCAGCAAGTCCAACACCACGCCCTGCACAGACACCCCAACAGTCCCACCCTGTCCCTGTCCCGTGGTCCTGGAGCTCTGGCAGCCCCGAGGCCGTGCCCAGTGCCCACCACCCTCTGGGGAAGAGGCTTGTCCTGATATCCAGCCTGTTCCCTCAGGTCCTAGTCGGGCACCCCAGGAGGTGGTGGGACCACAGGCACTTCAGGGACAGGCAAGTAGCTCCTTGTGAGCTGCATCTCCTTGAGTCCTGCCCGTCTGTTAATGCCCCCAGCTCCAAACCAGGGTGATATTGCCCTCCCCTCACCCTTTACTTGCCTTTGCCATCAGGATGGTTTCTGTCTCCCTCCTCACCCCCAAAGCACAGTCTGACATCAGCAGTCTCCAGCCTGGAGGGGAGAGCAGGAAAACAGAGACTAATTGAACTGATAAAAATCTTGCCATGAGTTGGAAGTTGGGGCTCTCCTATTTTTTCCCTCTGAGTGCATGTGGTTGTTGTGCTAAAGGCTGGGGATGTCCACTTGGAGAAGGGAAGGCTCCAGGGAGACCTGAGAGCCCCTTGCAGAGCCTAAAGGGGCTCCAGGAGAGCTGGAGAGGGACTGGGGACGAGGTGTGGAGGGACAGGACACAGGGAGTGGCTTCCCAGTACCAAAAGGCAGGGATGGGTGGGATATTGGGAAGGAATTCCTGGCTGGGAGAGTGGTGAGCCCTGGCACAGATTTCCCTGGCACAGATTTCCCAGGGAAGCTCAGGGAGGATTTTCCATGCCATTTTCCAGGGGTGGCAACTTTGTGTGCAGGGAGGGAAGCATTGATCTGGAGACTTTCCCCTCCAGACAGATGATGGGTTTGTGGCAAATCTTGAGGTGCTCTGTGCTAATGAAGGTGGGCAGGCATTGCTCAGTGGGACCCTCTCCCACCTCCTCATGATTGGTGGCTTCATGTGCATGTTTTATTTGAGAACGTCCTGTCTGGGGCAACTTTTCAGTTCTTTTTCCTTTGAAAGCTTGCACAAGTTTTGAAACAGCTCAAAAATCAGATTCAAAACTGAGCTGGAAACCCCCCTTTGGGGCAGATCTGGTTCCTAACTCGTTTGCTGCAGTGAATTATATTCCTAAGTCCCAGACACCTCATTTCAGCATGAACCCAAACTGGAAACTGAAGAAGCTGGGCATTGAATCACTCACTGAAGTGATTGCTGATGCAAGAGTTTCACTGTCATCATTTTCTGCCTGTATATATTGTTTCATGCTTTTTAGGTCCCATTCTCCTTCCTGTTTCTCCAAGGGCTGGCAGTGCAGCCTGTCATCCTTGAAGTGAACATCTCAGGGGCGTGAGGGCTGCAAATCCTCTCTCTGAGCTTGGCTGTTGCTCAGAGGCCAAGCCATTCTCCCTGTCCTTCAGCTGACAGCGACAGCAGCCTGGGCTGGACCCTCTGCCTGCCAGGCTCTCCTGGCTCTGGGGTAGGGAAAAGGCTGGGATCACAGCACCAGGGCACTGTCCTTCAGGTGGCAGCTCCATCCCAAAGGGCAGCCTGATGGATTCCATGTGTGGCTGTTCCTCCTCTCCTTCACCTCCGGGGAGAGCAGTGCCCCTTTGGGTTTGTGTATCTTCCCCTGACACGTGTATTTAGCACTCATTAACCACTTACCTCGGGCTAATAATTCACCTTTGGTTTCAAACTCCAAATTTCCTTCTTTCCATGAGGTCTTGGAGCCAAAGGGACCACTCCTGGCAGCTCCATTTCAGCTTTCTCTGAGGCTTTGCTACGGCCTTTCAGTGTCTTTGAACAATATTTTCCGTGCTGTTCTTCAAAATGATTGATCAGAGTGAAACCATCTCACGCATTTCAACCTCTAAATGATTCTTACCCAGTCCAGGTAAAAGCAAGTTCCGAACAGTTGTTGCTGCTCACAGGACAGAAATGAATTCATTACACCTTGGTGCTTTAGTCAAGCTGGCTGCAATTGCAACTTGGCTCTTTCTGTCCAGATTTTTCCTGCTCCGCTTTCCAGCTGCTTTCTCACTGTTTTGTCCCTTCTTCGTGGGCCTGATGGTTTGTTTTTCCGTCTCTTTAACCTTTGTCAGCACATAAACTCCCAGGAATCAAATGAATGAATGAATGAATGAATGAATGAATGAATGAATGAATGAAT
>VXAU01004329.1:132198-175735 GCA_013399695.1 Formicarius rufipectus | reverse complement strand
ATGTTAACACAAACAGTGTCACAAGCTTAAGTATATTATCACCTCCTTTTTCCTAACGACTTTGGACCAAGTTTTACTTTTGAAGCTGGCAGACTAACTGGATTTTCATTGCTATGAAAACTCAGACCAGAGTTTTTCTGCTGATCACATTTGATTTTTGAGAAAGAGTTCACTGGCTCTGCCAGAATGTGCACATAATTTAATTTTCCATTTGTTTTATCAAACCACTCTGCTGGGATTCTCCTGCAGGTAGTAATAATGTTATAGGATTTTAAGATGGGACTTCCTCATTTGAGTCCTCCTGCTATCCAGTCAACCAACCGTCTATGAGGTACGTTTTCTTGGAATATATTCCCCAAATCAGTGTCAATTCCAGAAAAGCAGAGTCCAGAGCAGCTTGCCTCTTGGGTTGTGTGGTGTAAAAGTACCACAGAAACCCAAAGTGAAAAAGAGATTGGGACTTTTCTGAAACAAAAGTAAAACCCTGCCTTTTGTGGTATGGAAATCAATTCCCTTGCAACTAAGTTTTTCTTTAGACTATCTTCTTGATCAGGTGCAAAATGCTTTCACCATTGGTGTCTAAACATCAAGTCAACTTGATAAGACAAGGAAACCTGTGCAATTGGTTTCAGAGATGAGGTGATCTATCTTAAACCAAATCCTGCTTTCCAATATTGCCTGCTAATGAAGGGAAATTGTTTCTCATAAGAAGGACCACCTCTATCCTGTTACCTTTAACTTTTATATATAAAATTGATAATCTATAAAATATAAAATTTAATCTCTCCACATAAGTCAGGGTAAATGAAATTTAGCTAATGGACTCAATCCTAATGTGAGTGGTAGGAGGAGAAGAATGGCTTGGTAATTTCCAGGCTCCTTTGATCCCATGGCTGTCATTTAACCTTTAGGATTCTGCTGGCACCAACTATCCCACTAGCCAATCCTCCATGGCACCAGGTTCTTGGAACCCATCTTATCCTGAGTGGAGGGGAGGGAACGAACTATTGGAGAGACAGAGTCAGCTGAGGACCAATAAAGTATTTCTGTACTGGAGAGACACCTTGAGCTGTCCTATCAGCTCCAGTCAGGACAGTGACTCTGTACCTGAAATATTTGGCAGGCCTGTGATAAGGCTTTGCTAAGTTTCTTAACACCAGCGTTTCAGTGGCAAAGGGGAAAGGAGGGTTGGGGGGGGTGGCTGCTGTGCTCTCCACCAGTGGGGGCCATGGAGACATAGTTCTGCTCTCTCTTGGCTCTTTCTTCTTTGCAATCCCCTGGAGCAGCCTTTGTAACTGAATGTTTGCCCTTTTGTGTCTAAAATAACTGTAGGTTCAGTCTTGACTGTTGCTCCGTATTTTTAGTATTTCCCACGGCCGAAATGTGGAGAGGGAAAGACTGTTGTGACCCCAAGACAGTCCTGACATCTGCACACCCAGCCACACCCTTTGTTAGCATCACACCTTTCTATTGCATCTGCCCCCTCCTCAAAATCTCTCCTTCTGCCTTCAGTTAATCAGATCCAAGTGATATGAACATTTTTGTCAGGTTTTGGGCAAAGATAGTAAAGAAGTTAGGGTGTGATGAAGCCTCAATTGACTGAAATGGGATGCTTATGAAGTTTTTATGGTATCACCCCAGACATCTGTCTGGAAAGGCTTTGGAGGATGGTACAGGGAGAGATCAGATGAGCATCCTAATCCATTTGTGTAATTTGGGAACTATGGCTTTAATCCAGTTTATAGTGATTTTAGTGATTTGTAGTCTTAGTTTGGTGGTGTGCTGACTGCTTTTCTTCATTTTGTGAAGAAGGGAAAGCACTTTCCACATGCTCTTAGCTCACTGGCAGCTCAGATCATGATGGTGAGCATCATGATTATCTAAACACTGAGAGGCCCAGAGGAATGTGCTACTCCTCAAACAAATGGGAAAGGCATGACATTCTCTTATTTTCTTTTTTTTTGTTTTGTTTTGTTTGTTTGTTTCTTTTTGTTTGGGGTTTTTGTTTGGTTTTGGGTTTTTTTTGTTTGGTTGTTTTTTTTTTTTCCCTTTTGAGCTGTGACATACCATATCCTATGTGGCAGGTGGCACGACACAGATGAGGAACCACAGTGAGAAATGGCTTTCCTTTCACTCAGAGGTGTAACATATGCTGGGAGATGCTGCAAACCTTATTAAGACTCTTATTATTGTACTACTTAATGACTCGTGTATATATAAAATATTATTGTGTTTTACAGAGGCACTCAAATATTCAAGAGCAGCTAATGGGTTTGGACATGCAACAGGCAGCTAATTCCCCTGCAAAAATCAAGTTACTTCAAAATTTCTCAGAGGCCGTGCAGCTAAAATCTAGGACTTTTGGAAATGTAAGCTATTTTTTCCAGCTAGGTATCATGGCTCCTGCATTTTAAAACTATGGGTTTTATTCTTCAGAAAAAGTACTAGCAATTATCTTACAGTATATTTTCTGGTAAAGGAAACCCACACTAGATGTGACAGCCAGGTGGACAGAAAAACATGTAAACTCAGGGCCAGAGAGATATAGTTAGAGGTCCAAGAGGAAGCAAAAATACAAGGTAGATTTCATAGTGTTCATCAAGGTCAGAAAGATTCAGCAGTACGTCATAGTTGGATTCACAGGGCAGAGTCAGGGCATTGAGGTTAAACAATATTGTGGTGTATTTCAGTTTTCGAGTGTTATAATTGTGAGCTTGACCTGAATGTTATGAAAGTACTATGGCTGGGTTGTTCCCCATAAAAACATAAACAATTTCTTTCTCTCTCCATTTTTTACAGAAAAACAAAGCCATAGCTTAAGAGGAGTTACTCCCAATTAAGGCTTTCCATATCCTACACATCAAAGTTATTCTATGTGTAAAGGCTTTGTTTGTGCCTGAGGAATGATAGAGGAAGCCATCATGTTTGCATGTAATAATACAACACTATTTTATTTCTATCATGTCTCCTCTAATTATCATGTAACACAACTGATGGCTAATGTGGCAAAGAAGATGAGGGAATAAGAAAACCCTGAAAGAACCGATTTTCCTTTCTTCTCGGTGGCAATGCCATTCACCCAGAAGGGGGAGATCTCAGCCCACACGCTGCAGCAGACAGAGTCTAGTTGGTATTTCGCCTTCAGCTCAGAATTTGTCTGACAGGGAGATTTCAACACGAACCATGCAATTTGATGCTGGATCACGCTGGACCTCATCTGCTTAAAAAGATGCACAGATATAGTTATAACACTTCATAATTTAATAAACTGCTAAAAAATTGCACACGTTTTCATTTTAACAACTTAGGTCCCACAACTAAACTCACAATGCTATAAAGACATTTGAATTTTTCACTAATATGTCATGAGCACTGCACCCATTGCAAATTAATGAGTCTCTGAATAGCACTGTGCATTTGTCATTTGAATTTATGCTAATGCACTGAGATCTCCTGATGATGTTGATAGTCCACAGCAGCTGCTCAAACTATAGAATATACATGCATGTGCCTTCACTTTTTATTCATCTTTCTTTGGGTTTTTATGATCTATCATTTGGACTGCAGTCCTGCTGCTGCTTATTGATAGGACTGCTAATTCTCTTTGACTTTACACTACAGGCTTGACCCCCAGCCCTGAGCAGAAGTAATGGATCAGTGTTGAGAGAATTATGTACATCACAAAGCAGCAACCTCAGACCAGAGGGTCAAAAGGAGTTCATTGAGAACCAATGGTATTTACAAAGAGTGTTGGCATGGTAACCAATAACTATCCCCCTGCCCCCATCCCCTCAATGAATTATACCAAGTATAATTTATTTCAATAAGTCAGTCTGAGGCTGTGACTACACTCACATAAATTATATATTGTGGTGGATGGCATTTGTTCTTTTCTGCGTGTTAAAAGAAGTAGAGGCCTCTCATTTACCCTTCCCACCCAGAAGAGGAGAGTATGCAACAGTCAGTGGATGGTAGAGACTGCAAGATGCTGGCCAAAGGCAAGATGACAACCTTTCCATCTAGAGTTCAGGCAGTGCCACTGGGTAACGAACAGTGTCAGTCTGAATCCCTCTGGGGTCCTGTCAAAGGAACAAAGAAAATAACTACTAGGGAAACTAGTAATAAAAGTTTCAAAATATTTATCTGTGAGCCGTTGTATATTGGAAGTTTGAATATTCCAGAGTAGACTGCAGTCTTTACCAACTTTAGCTTTAAACATGACAATTATAGTGCTGCTAATATACCCAGGAAACAATTATTTGAGCTGCCTAATCATTTTCAAATGACTCAGAAGAAAATCAAGCACAGAGATGCAATAAGTATCACAGATACAAAAGTACAGCTCCACACATACATATATCTATCTATATATCTCTAACATTTTATCACTATTCCCAAGGTTAAAGACCTGCTTCAGAGAAATGTATTTCAGTAAGAAGCAGCAAATAGCTACTTTCCTATAGCACTGCAGTTTTCCCATCAAGGAGGGTAAAGACATTTTCACTGTTCTCAAAAAACTTTGAAATGTAAACTTGTTCGATTGATGGCTCCTTCTGGTCCTGGCAGCCTTTTTGATAGCTGGTGCTCTTTCTGGAATACTTGTTAAAAATGTCTCTGTAGCAAAGATGTTGTGGGTTTTTTGTGATTTTTTTTTTTTTTTCACCCATGTAATTTTTTTTTTTTTAAGTCAGTACATGGAATAGTGGTGATTGGCTCTTGTCTTTAATGCAGCAGACAGGTGACCTATTCTTGCTGCCCTTGTACATTACAATAATTTATGATTTTAGACTGCTTGAAAACAGGTTTTCATTCTAAGTATTTAATTGCTTCTGAGCACAACTCCTGCTCAGGAAAAGTGGCCATGGCATTGTGAACTATGCAATGCTGCAAGGAGGCTGTGAGTGCGTCAAGGTCGTAAGCAGCCACATGAACTACCATCACTGAAGACAGTGCCTTCTACAGGTATTAAGTCCTCCCTTCATGGAGAATGAACAAAATCTGGGACTCAAAGTGACACAAACTGAAAGGTAGTATCCCATGTTCTCTCCACCAGTGCCCATGGCAGCTAAATTCTGACTTTTACCAGCAAAGAAACCCTTATCCTGGTTTGGTGGGTGCCCGTCTGTTGAAGGCAGCCCAGATTTCAGAACAACTGCGCTTGCATACTTGCTTGTCAAGCTTGCACGGGTTTTAGTTTTGGAAACATTGTGCTTCACTCATGTAAATCGTTTCCTGGAGGTTGTCACATATGCTTGTTTCTCAACTCTCATGCTACCTCCTCTGACCTTGCTAACTCCATCATTGCAGTGTAATTGTAAAAGAAATCTTTCCAGTTGAAATAACAAGCAGTGTCAAGGGGGTTTTCTGGAGTAGTACCTTGATGCTAACCACAGTTCACTGATCTGGGGAGGATTAAATTTGCTCCCTGTGAAAAGATTTTAAACATAGTTGTAACAAAAAAATAACACAGCTTCCTAATATAAATAATCTCAGGCAGACAGTCAGCTTTTCCCACTCCACTTTTCCTTTCACTGTGCTCAGCCTAGTTATTAACTATCTACCACAGTTATTAAAGATGATCCTGCTGTATAATAGCTGGAATTGTCTATTACATCAAAACACAAAAATCTTCAAGTGCCTCCCAGCATGTTTCATGGACTTATTCTTGTTCCTCATTTCCCCTGCACCAGCCTTACCAACTCCCCTATTTATTTATTTGAAAGAACTAGTACAAACTCAGATTTCAGATAGTGAATAATTCAGCCCACTGGCATAATAAGCCATGGCAGAGTAAGTAGTTGGTGTGATCCAGATGGGCTACAATGTGCTTATAAAGAAAGGTAGCTAATCCGGATAATATGTTATGCTAGCCATGTTTTTTGGTAAAGTATACAGCACTCAGTAGTCTCTCTCAAGCCTCAGAGGAGACTGTGCTTAAAAGCAACAGCAACATTTTTAGGCTTTTGCAGCCTTTTATGTTAAAAATCCTTGCAAGTGATTTTTTATCAGTACGCTTGATAAGTGAGAGAATACTTGGTTTTACTTCAGTTCTATTTTAACTACCATGATGAGTTCTATGAACATCTTTCTAATGTTTCAGATTTCTATAAAGATAGCAGTTTCTTTTCCAAACAATTGTCTTAGAGAGAAGTGTGAGTGATAGAGAGAATAGTAGCACAGATGAACTTCATGTCTTAAAGTTAGCAAACTACAGGGAAAGGTTAATTTGAGTCAAAACCTGAGTGTTCCAGACCTCAGATTCTCAGTGTCATTTGCCATCTGGGAATTTTTGGTTAGGATTCTTAGATAATGTGGTAAGTATTGCCCTGTTGATATCAGGGGGCTGAGCTATAGGGGTTGATGACTGGCTTTCTGTGCAAATTCCTTGAGCTCCAGATGGAAACGTCGCCTGCAGATCACTACCATTCTCAAATGCCCAACTTGCATTCAAGCTCATACCTCAGCATGTACTACAAAAAGCTAAAAACTACCCCAGAACTGAAGAATAAAAACATCACTAAAAACCCCCTATTGATTATCTTGCCTCTTGCGCATGTTAGAAAAGTAGATTGAGGGGGACACCACTCAGGATCAAGAAGGGATGGTATGCACTGGGAGAGGATGCCGGTGGGACAATTTCTTGAAAATGCTTGCTCTCTGCATTTATAATAACTGCTTACATAATTTAGCAAAACACCCTCAACTGAAGAACAAACTAAGGAGCTGGGTCAAGCACTCAGGAGGTCTTTGAAAGTGAAAATTCATCCTTTTATTAGCTGCTGGGAGTTGTCAATTGAAAATGAAAGGAGTGTATGGT
The DNA here is from genome assembly GCA_013399695.1 of Formicarius rufipectus. Taxonomy (NCBI): domain Eukaryota; kingdom Metazoa; phylum Chordata; class Aves; order Passeriformes; family Formicariidae; genus Formicarius; species Formicarius rufipectus. Next base: position 168,918 of record VXAU01004329.1, on the reverse strand, counting down.
ACCTTCTCTACAGACTGCACAGCACATCCCAAAGGCATGATGACTAATGCCTTCTGCCCTACTCAGTGTATTTGCATACCTTTAGGAAATTAAGCACATAGACAGGCATAGCATTTAAATATGCATATCCTCAAAGGGCAATTAATCCCAATTTGGCCCTTAGTCCTGAACACTAGAGGAATTCTTAGATGGCAGATTCTGGAGTTGAACTGGTCCTGAAAAACTGGTGCTCTAGACATTAGGCATATCTCTGTTCTAAACAGAATATTTTTTCTCCAAAACTATGTATTTGATTTTCTATATGCAGCATGTCCAGATACCACATGTGTTTTGGAAAGCAGATTTTTGCTTTTAAATTCCATATGTGGAATGAATATATATTAACATATCATACTGGGTAGGATTTTAACTGAGACAGAAAAACGTAATTTTACAAGAGATGCAAACTTTTTTGGTGTGTTATGTTCCTCTGGACTCACTTTTCAACAGACCTCAATAGCTGCAGTGAAGAACAGCAGCATCCTCCAGCATCCCTTTCTTATCCCTGGTCCCACAGCACTGACATAGTCCTGTGAATGGTATGCTTGATCAACTGCTCTAATGATTCTAAGGCTCTCCTTGGGAATTTGTTCTTCTTCCCTCCCTCCCACAGTTCCAATGTGCTGTGGGACGCTCAGGAACTTGTCTGCTTAGCAGACTTGAAATCTCAGCAGAAAGCAGTGCACCCGCCAGAGTAATCAGTCTTTACAACTGTTTTTGCTTTATAAGGCAGAGAAATCACCACATTTGCCTTATAGCTCTGTATTTACCTACAGATAAAATGCTGTGATTCCATTATGTACTGTTGTGGAGTATAGATATTTTATTTGTGTGTGGGAATGAATCAAAATTCCTTTTCTAGTAAAAGTGCCACACAATTCATGCTCTTTTTTACCCTGATAACCAAACTCTCAGGTTGTAAAAATTCTTCTTTGCTCAGAGGGACTCATGGTCAAACTGAAAAGAAAAAAAAAAAAAATCACACCACACTTCTTAGTAAGTTCTCTTTTCTCTTTCAACTAACCAACATAAAAACCTTTTCTCCTGGTTTGTACAATCCTTTAAAGTACTAACAAGTGTTCCGTGGTTTCTAAGAGATTCTTTTTTTTCTTTCATAGCTCCAGGGTTACCACCCTAGTAGGTGTGGAAAATCTTTGTTCACTTCATTATAAGTCACTTTTGTGTACCATCTAACTGGATTCAGCCAGCAAAGAAGAGCAGATATGTCACACACTGAATGCTTTTTTCCTCGTCCCTAACATCCCAGGATATTGCACACTTTCATGTTCTAATGGAGGTTTCTTTTACCAGTGACCAACATTTTCCTCTACTCTCTAACGCTCCTACAAGTTTCTGACCTGTTATAATTTCCCTGCCTGCAGTGCAGTTGCAGCCAGTGTTCCTGTTGAGTACTGAGGAAATTAATATGTTGCCTAGAAAAGCTGCCTTCACATTTAGAAAATCTGTATGCCAGATTATGTTAGCTTGTGTACACCAATTTCGTGAGTGTTCTCCATTATATCTGTGTGAGAACTGCAGTGAAAATGAGGGGGAAAAGAGCAAGTCATGCAATAGATTTCTCTACAGGCTTTCTCACAAACCTTTGTCCACTGTCACCAGGCAGCACCTTAAGACTGCCAACGGGAGATTAGATAAGCACTCCAGACTAGTGAAAATTAATTTATTCTTTAATAACATTGCATATACCATTTGTGTGTGACAATGAAAAAATGCCAAGCATGTTTCAAACACACATTTACTCAGTAACGTATTCTTATGACCCAGTTCTGTATCTGGGCTATTTTCGGAAACTGAAAGCACTGCTTCTCTTTTAAAGCTAGCCACTTCCTTTTTGACCGACTTCCCTTCTGAACATAAAACAGGTGTATCAGCAATATTTGACAAGTAGATAGCAAAAGAAGTTCTATCTTTAATATCCAGCATTTTGGGTAGTTTGCCTTGTCTCAGTCATCAGCACTGATTCAAAGCTATTGAGTATCACAGCACTGACTACAAGCCAAGTTTGACAAGAGTTGGCAGGGGTCACAGCTGTGGGAGGATCTGCAGAAGGAGGTAATAGATTCTTCTGTGAGCCAAAGGATGCCAGTTATAATACTTCCTTCATATCTCTCATTTGTTAAAACTCAGTTTTCTTTGTTCTTTTATGAAAGGTGACTGAGCAGATTAAGATTTCCAGATGCAAACAGACAATTCATCTCACATCACTTGCAAGAAAAATAAAATGGAACATGTTTCATAGAGAAAGATGAATACAAATGTATTTGGCAGACTCATAAACAGCTGAAAACAAGGTCTTTCACTGCAAAGGTTCAGGGAACCTTAGCTGCCCACACTACCTGCAGTAAATGAGTTACCTGCCACAGGACAGTATCTTAGATTATGGTCTTCTGCAAATTGTTTGTAGATGTCAATGTACCTCTACTTTACATTGTTTTAGAGAAAAAAAGGCAAGCGAGAGTTGAATTGAGAAAACAAAATCTTTCAAGTGTTATTGGAGAAAAAAACTTCCCCCAGTTTCAAAAGGGGAATAAGATAAAGGAGGAACTGTCATGGGTTGAACTTCTGAAAAAATGCCAGGCCCTAGGCTCCTGAGTATCTGGGGTAAAGGATCACAGGTCGGTGACTTGCAGTGTCATGGGCTCCAGGCAAAGCAGAATGAAGTATACTTGTGATGAATTATAAAAGTCCAGAACTGAAGCCTCCTTTCCTTACCTTGTCATAGACTGAATGCTGACACATGCAATAACTATTTCATTTTCCTCTATTTTTCCTCTTATGATGACTCTCCCTTTCCTGTTTGCCATTAGGAGAGTAAATCATAACTGCTGTGATGGAGTGTAAATATATTATTATACTAATAAAATATAATATAATTTACTGTAAGTATAACTAATTGCAGTTATACTGCCCTGTTGCCTTTGATATGCAAGGCAAATACGTTCTGAACTGTGTAAACTATACAAAGTTATGTTTTTCTTAGAAAAAAAAAAGGAGAAGAAGAAGAGGAAAACAGACTGCCAGACAACTTCAGAGTAACTCCATGCTCATCTTGTCTCTCCCAAACTAGATGTCCTGAACACAGGAGCTGGAGGAGACATAGCATTAAGGTAGTACATTAGGAGGTTTAGGATACATAACTGCTAATTGTGATTTGTTTGAGTCTGTCAGCATCTGGTGCCTGTCTACAGAGATAGATGCAAAAGAGAATCCCATAGACTAGCTGTTCTCCTTTAGAGTCCTGGTCCTCTGTTGGTGGCATCTCTGTGAAGATGTCCGCACTATTCCAGAATATTCTCTGTCTGCTGTTTCTCTTCATTTATTAGATAGATGTTGACAACACAAGTTACTGTGCTTCAAAATTGTGTTTACATTGTCAGAAGAAGGTTACAAATAGAGAGTTCTGGTTTTGGACATATGTTGGGTTGCATAGCCATTCTCTACAGTTTTCAAGGCAGGATGTTGAGCATTATCTGGGTTCTTCCATAGCACTTGCAGAATAAATATTTATGTTCTGAAATCAAATGTCGTACTTCACCTCCAAATCACACACTACTAAATAAGAATCCTGTAGTAAAACCCTTGTCACTGTTTCCCACAGCATTCTCCAGAGGAAAATGGCTGCTCATGTGTTGGATGGCCACACTCTTCACTGGGTGGAAGAATTGTGGTGAAAGGACTGACACCCGGTTGGCTGGTCACTAGGGCTCTTTATTGTTATCGGTCCTGTTCAATTTCTTTATAGATATTTAGGATGAAGGGATCACATGCACCCTCAGTAACTTTGCAGTTGTCACCAAATTGTGTGAGTGTTCATCTGCTGGGGGTTTGGAAGGTACAGAAAAGGCATCCAAACTGGCTGGATGGGCAGAGGCTAACTGTATGAGATTCAAAAGGGTCCTGCCCTCGGGTCACAACAACCTCGTGCAGTGCCACAGGCTTAGGACACAGTGGTTGAAAAGCAGCCCAGTGGACAAGGGTCTGGGCACGCTGGTCAACAATACCTGAACATGAGCAAGCGTGTGCCCAGGTGTTCAAGAAGGCCAGTGGCATGTGGGCTTGTAGTTTAGCCAGCAGGACCGGGGCAGTAATAATCCCCCCTGTACTGAGCACTGGTGAGGCCACGGCCTGAATCCTGGCTGCAGTTTTGGGCTTCTCACAGCAAGAAAGTCATGGAGGTGCTGGATCAAGTCCATAGAAGGTCAATGGAGCCGTAGAAGGATATGGAGGACAAGGGTGATGAAGAGAGGCAGATGAAGCTGGGCAGGGCTCAGCCTGGAGAAAAGGGGGTTTGGTGGGGACTCTTACTCTCTACAACTCCCTGGGAGGAGGTAGCCAGGTGGGACTCAGTCTCTGCTCCCAAGGAACAAGTGATAGGATAAGAGGAAATGGTCTCAGGCTGAGTCAAGGGAGGTTTAAGTTGGATATTGGGAAAATTTCCTTACCAAAATGTTGGTCAAGCCCTGTCACATGCTGCTGAGTGGAGTGGTGGAGTCACCATGCCCTGAAAATTGCTAAAAAGATGTGTAAATGTAGTGTGTTAGGATGTGGTTTAGTAATGGGCTTGACAGTGCTTGATGATCTTTTCTGGTCTTTCCCAACCTAAATTATTCAAAGATTCTGTGATTCTATGACTTTGCTAAGGAGTTTGTCCTAAACAACAGGTTTGTGGGCACAACTCCATTGCAAACTGTGAGCACTTCATTGAAACCAGCTTGCTCTCCTTGGAAAGCTGGTTAAACTCAATCCACAAAGGTATGCCTGGCTCTGATGTGTTGTCTTCTTCCCACTTAATTCACTTTAAGCAAGCTAGTAGTAAGCATTATATAAATCTCCAAACAAGTATAGGGCATCATATTTGAGGTAATTTTGAGCTTTAGTAAGGAGCTGTGTCCCTTTCCAGCCCATTCAAATCACTGACATCTCTCAAAACTGATCTCTCAAGCTTCCCAGGGAAGTGATGGAGTTAACATTCCTGGAGGGATTTAAAAGATGTGTAGATGTGACGTTTAGGGACAAGGCTTAATGACAGGCTTGGCAGTCTGGGTTAAGGATTGGACTTGATGATTTTACACTTTGATGATGTTTCTCAACTTGAATGATTCTATGGTTCTATAATTCATATTTTTCCAAGTAAGAGGGTAATTCCTATTTCATTAAGACCATGGATACATTCAGTATGGTGGCCAATCCAATCATATTGTTCTTCTCAGAGTATTTGATTCAGTTGTATGACCAATATTTCTGCTCGTCTAGGTGCATCAAGAGATTAGAAATTATTATTATTTTAAAGCATATAGGAAAAGGATATTGCACATATGTAATATGAACATTAAGTAAGAATTATGCAGGACTGATTTCCACTCCCATATTTATTAATTTTCCCTCTTTTACTTCCCAGCAAGACAATTTTTCTTTTAATTTAGAAACGGCTCATAGAAGATCACTGTGGCAAATAAACACAGAAAATGGCCTGTTATTGCCAGCACTAATGCTGTTTATATTTTTAATAGAAACGTTTCCAAATTCTGTTTCATAATAAACTTAATGGCAGTTTCTGTTCACAAAGTGTTCAGGAGCAAATGTCTGGATACAAAACCTTAAAAATGCAAAGCCCAAAAAATGAACCTAAAAAAGGCAAAAAAAACCCTCCTGAGAGATTTGCATATGTTGTGGAAATAGTTAACAAACCGTACAAATATGCGGCCAGCGTGGTGATGATATCCTTTGGAACCCCAAGAATATAGATGGGAGAGTGCTAATACATATATCTTCACCTCAGGAAAATGTTCATGAAGAACTGACACCTTAGGAATGAAAATGAGCCAAAGGGGATATACAAATGAGCCAACATCTTCAGATCCAGTACTGACAGAACTATTTATTGAATCTTTATGATCAGAGACAAAAATAGCTTACAAATAAGAACTGAAACATTCTCCAGAATGGTCATCTCAGAGAAGAAAGTGCCAGCAACTGGAAAACTTTTCCATGGGAAATTTTGTCAGTAGGAGACACCCTCTCTCTTGCATTATGTTTCTGCCTCATTCAGGAGATGAGTAATAGACAGATGTTGTTTTCACTCATTGTGGGACAGCAGTAAATTAGGATGGTTCAGGTATTATACATGTGTACCACAGCACTCTTTCTTCTCATAATGTTTATATTAGTTCATTTTGTAACATTAATTGAATACAATTGCTGCCTGTGTGCCTTTTTGGGCTTGACTCTCTTTTTTTTGTGTCCATACACACCTTCAAATACGCCCTGCATAGGAGGTAGTGTCCATACCATGCTGGAAAACAGAATCATTACGTATTTTTATCCAATTCAGAGACCCATTTGTGAGAACATGAACCCCGAGGGGGCTTTCGCTTAGCTCTCATTTTGCCTTTTTTAAAGCCTAACTGTTTAAATAGAAGGCACTTTCCTAATGTGGCTGCTTTCTCATCTGTCTCATCTTTATGTGGTTCTTTTTTCCCCCTTAGCTTTGATTTGTACATGTGGAATGTTTTTGATCAGATAACACCCAGTGGATATTTTGCTGTCTTTATTCACGACATTGGTTTTGTAAGCTGCAAAGCTGATAAACACTTATATGTGCCTTATTTCCTTTTCTGCATAAAGATTCTACTGAGACATCAACACATCTGGGGAAAACATGTTTTTTAATATTATAGTTGTTATTTTTTTAAATTCAACACTATTGTATTTGATGTCTGCATCTTTAAAAAATGCAAAATGATCTCTTGTTGGCAATAACGAATATGAATCTAACAGAGAAGAAAGGAACATGTCATAACGTTCTTTTTTTATAAAATTCTTATCTGAAAAAAGGACCTTTGAAAATATTAAAACTTGACTTTTTGTCTACTAGCCTTATGAAAGATAGAGCTCTTGTTAAACTCATGTTTCTTTGTTGTCTCCACATGTTACGATGCCTTACACAGCAGATTTTCCTTGAAAATAAATCCTTAGGACAGATGATAAAACAAGTGCCATGCTCTAGTGACTGGTATATACCAACCAGAAGCATATTCACATGAGAAAACTGTTCAACAAATATTTCATCTATCTGAGATATTTTCCAGCTGATTTGCCTTGTTATTCTGTTCCCACCATATTCTCTGCATTGCAGAGTGGAAAAGCAAGGACATTTAATTTCTGTGCTGGACTGGGAACTTCAGATGCTAAAGACAAGGTCAATGTAATGTTTTTTTTTTCAACTGGCACTGAATAATGGAAACAAATTTAATGTAAGTTCTTTTTTTTTTCCTGTATAAAAGAAGTAAATCTGGGAGGAGTAAGTTATATGACTTAAAAGCCCTTTTATACAATAGACAAAAATTCTCATGAACTAAAGCTATTTATATATTTATTATAAAATTATGAAAAACTCAGTAACTTTCTTGTTATTAACATATGACTCTCACTGTCTAAATATAAAAAAGTACAACTGATAGAATACAAGGAAATTATTCAAAAAAATCTTGGATTCCAAATAAAGAGGTCAATTTATTGGAAATCATTGTTTCAATTAAATGAGCAGGTAATTTTTTTTAACATAACTTTATAATAAAAGTTCTAGTGTAGTGTCAGCCGCAAGGGCCATACATCAGTGTGGTGTGAGCCATGTGTTATGAAAAACAACAAAAAAGCTATTAGCTTTTATAAGAACAATAAAAATAAATTACTTATTTCAATAAGAAAATTTTACAGCTCATTAAATGGTTCATTCTTAAGAGCAAAAACTAAAACACAAAGTAAGAAAAATAATTCCACTGTTTCTCATGGAGTTAGGTAAATTAATAATGCATTAATGTCAGCAGTAAAGCAGGAAAATGGTGGAAAGTTGTGCAGCTTCTTCCTGGTTCCTGGTCCTTCACACAGAAAATTAAACAGTGTATGTCACCTTTCAGAAGTCAATCATATAATATGCCTGTGGAACTATTTGTGCTTAGCAGTGAAATAACAAAAAAAACCCTGTGCAGCATGCATTTGATAAATTTGAATAGAAATTTTCATGAAAAATCATTGTTTGCAGAATAGGAAAAATTTTAAATTTGTTGTCTTAATTATTTATTGCAAACTTTTAACTCAGTTGTGACTATAATTAAGGTGGGAAAAGAGTCAAAAGGCATCAAGAGTCAAAAGGTTCTGTCTTCCAGGAGAACAGGAGCATCTCTGCTATAAGAAAAAGCTGAGAGAGAGGGAGTTGTTCAGGCTGGAGAAGAGAAGGCTTTGGTGAGACCTTGGAGCATCTTCCAGATCCAGTACCTAAAGGGCCAACAACAGAACTGAAGAGAGACTTTCTCAAAGGCATGGAGTGAAAGTGCTGATCACCAGTGTGCCAGCCAGGGTCGCATGAGAAAACAGCTTTATAAACAGTGCATCTATCTGCAGTTTTTTCTAACTGACTTCTCTGCTTGAACTCACTTGGACTTTACATGAACTTTGGTTTTGAAAATAAGACTACTTATTTTGGAGCCAAAGTCAGGGAAACTTGCCCCACAGTTACGTTTACCTGTGGAGGTCCATTAATTCTCCATGGAGAGAAGAAAGACAATGATAAAAATAATTTTAAAAAGTCAAACCCCTTCATTAACAAAGTGAGGAATTTTCAACTGAAAACCAGATTGAGGCAAGGATCATGATTTTTCATCAGACTTAAGTCTAGGCAACATTCTGAACTTCTGACTGTTAATCTTTTGCTAAAACCTGTCAGTATCTCCTTAATTAAATTTTTCTTTGGTAAAACTTTTCATGTCAGAATTATACAGAGTTACAATTCTGACATTCAAACTACTTCTTGGTGAGTGCTAATGAGGTGCCTTAGTTTGTTTTAATGATGTACAACGCATAGTTTCACTTATACATGAGAAGAGAAACAGGTAGATTTTTGAACAGGTTTTCACTCTGTAATCCAAGCAAAACGTACGGACTCTGCTACTCACCATTAATAGGATGACATAAAGAGTTGGCAGCATTTTTCTGCCGAGTACCCTAATCTCATGTGGCTACATTTGAAAAGTGGAAAATCATTGTTATCTCATATAGATCTTTACAATGCACTGTATGTATCTAGAGAATGAGCATCAAACTGACCCTGTGGGTATATGCTGCACATCCTGCTAGTCCATTGATTTTAGGGCTACACTGAAAACAAAAGGCTGGCTTTGAGAAAGGGCCATGAACTCACATGTAAGGGTATAATTTTGCACAAGTCAGAATAGAGGAGAGACAAAACTGTCCTTCAGACAATAGTCTTCAGTATGGGGAATGCTAATTATAATGTTGGAGAGCTACAGGGTCATGCTCTTTCCACTATTCTGTAATTATGCACCAGGAAGCACAGCACACAAGAGGTTAACTTCTTTGCTTCACTTTTTATTATGCTTGGGAATTTCATGCATATGCAAGATTTAATTCCATAAGAATTATGCTGTTGGTTATCATTAATGGCTGCTTGTTATGAAGTGCAATATTCCTACCTTTTAAAATTCAGCAGGATTCTAGACAGGCCTTTCCGCTGTTAGGATCTTGGCCAATAAATTACTCAATAGGGTGCATAGAGTGGCTGGAGCAATATAATAGCATCACCCTTGGAAACTGTGGAACAGTATTGGTAACCACAGGAGCAAAGGGGCACTTCTTCACAAGGATGTCTTTCACTGCCGCAGACGGTCAACCAGAGGGCAAAACAAAATGTTTCAGGCTAGATATAGATTTCAAATGGGGCAGATATTTGGCAGGCAGGAATCATGCACATAAAGCTGACTTTGAAAAAATGTCATGCAAAAAAAGAAAAAGATCCACTGTTACCACAGGAATCTGAATACATTATATGGAGCTTTATTAGCTGAGTTTCGTTTGAGCAGGGAAAACAAGTTGGACAGAATCAAACTGCAGTCTTTGGGAATAGAAGGATGTAACTGCTGGACTGGCTTCTTCTTCCTGACCATGTAATTTCTGCTGACTGCATTTCTGGCAGGATTTTCCAAATAGAGAAGATCTTCTTCCTCAATAGTTGATTAATATCAGGTCTCATTGCAATTTAATCTGTTTGAGACATTTTAGATGACTCTGTGTATCAGGAGTCACTGGAATTCACCACACTGCTTTTGTTGCTAATTCTATGCACTCTATCTACCTTCCAGATCATGTGAGAAAAATATTTATTTGTTGTTGTGGCCAGTTTTGTGAAGGAAGTGATGCTCCTGTGAAGTGAGTTTACTTGGACACCCCTGTTTCTTGATGAGCCCATCTGTGCATGATGGATTTTCTATCTCTTAAAGACAAGGTTTTTGCAGAAAGGAAAACATTCTGTCTTGCACAGGTTTATTCTAGAATAGACTTTTGCACAAGGTGTTCTGTTGTAAACAGCCCTCCCATAACATGTAAGAACTTGTTTACCATTATCACACTAAAATGTAGTTTCACCTAAGACAAGTGCCCTAGGACAGTTTCTGAAGTCTTCTTACAATAGGTGCATAAAGCAGGGGCACACAAAGGCTCACAGATGGCTGCTTTTTACTTTCTGGCCTAATGGATCCCTAACTCTTTGCAGCTGAGGTGACATAACATGAGAACTGCCTTCAGAGTGAGTCCCAGGCATGGTTTGATTTAGTGGTTTTGGATCTTAAAGGCTGTCTCTGCCAACCTTGCTGTAAAATGCATCACCTGTATATTATCACTTATGTACATTTTTTCAATGACATCTGTCGGTCTCTCAGCTACCAGTTTGATATATATCTACATAACAGAAGAAGCCATCCTGAATAACATACTGTTCATGTACTTCACAGAGTCACTTATAGATGTGTGCCTATGTAATATTTACATCCTTAATATACCTCATTACAGTCAAGGGCAACTTTCATGCAGTTAAAAGTAAAATTGCTGCTATCAAATAAGAAGTGCAGTCACTCCTTAAAAATTGAGAAGATTATCTCTGAAAAGCCTTTTCAAAAACTCTACTCTGTTATTAACACTCTAAGAAAAGATCTCAAAGAAAAATGGGATAATTTTCTGAACGTAAAGGACAATATAAAAAGATGTTGTTTATGAAAGTTTTAGACTAAACCAAGCCCTCTATTATTAAGCAACAGCTCATGTTGCATGCTAGAGAGTCTACATGCTTTTATGGCACTTCTACATATTAATTGTCCAATTTTATCAAAGTTGGTAATAATTTGCTTATTACAAGCATTAGGGTCTGAATAATATTTTCCTTTCCATTAAGTTTCTTTCCCAGGTTTTTGACAGTTATATCCTCTCATCATTAATGTTGGTTCTCATCACAGAGTGAACTGAATATTCACATGAAAGATCAAATCACTGTTATTTTGTCTTGTCAGTATTTTTTCATCTAGATTGTTAACCCATCATTTTTATCACATTTTACAGTAGTTGCTACATTTATAGCATACCTGTTAGTCCAATTCATCACATATGCTAACATTTTGGAGGAGAGTTTGAAAAGAAAACCTCTTTATGAACTCACACATATTAATGTGAATCTGTCTCTCATTTCTTTTCCTTTAGTGCTTCCTGATATCCTGGGAGTATTTCCTTATTTTCCAATTCAAATTTTTCTGGTTTTTATTTTTCAGTCATAAAAGAGCTTTGAGAAGCCTTACTGAAGCTAGTGGCAGATTTAAGGATGACAGAGGAAGGGACCATGATCTTAAAAGTGAAGTCATAAATTCATGACATGGGAAAAAATAGACTCTCTTCTTGATGGGCTTTTTCTATGGACCTCATACCCAGTAACAGAAAATCTCATGAAAGTAATAGGATGATTACTGATAGTCCTAGAACATAAATACTTTTTCCTTACTTTTTTTCTTTTAATTAATTAATTATTTTTTACTGCATAGAAGGAGAAACTATGGTATTCAGATTTCATAGTCTTTCACTGTTGACTTGACAATTGTTCATAAAGCAATATTGTTTTTTTTTTAATATCTTTTTTCCCAAAACACCTCATTACCAAAAAACCCTATGTGACCTTGGGATAAACCCATCAGACCTAGGCCATCTCATGCTGCCACAGCAGAAACCATATGAAACTTGTGGTTATTACTTGTCTCATGTTGGCATCTGGAAGTATTAAGATCACTAGAAACAGCAAGAGGCCAAGGAAGTGTTAAGGATCTAAATAGATGGGAGAGAAAAAGGAGAGAAAAACCATTTAAAGATAGGAAGCAGAATTGGTGAGAAACGAAATTAATTCCCAAGAGAACAAAAGGAGTTTCTGGCAGAGTTGAGAATTCAACTTTGATGTTCTCTTTTCAAGTTCACTCTCTAGCTCTTTTCAAAGAAAAGAACAATTAAGCCTAAATCTCTTGATTTTTCATATCCAGCTATTGTATATATAAAGCCAATCTAGGATATATTTCAGATAAGGTTATATGATTAAATTAGCTGGTATAATAAACTGAACTATGCTTATCTGTAGGCTGAACATGCAGACTTAAATTCAGCTATAAATATGATGGTATAGAGTTAGGATAAAACTCCAACATACATAATAAAAAAATTTACATAGACTTTAAATTAATTTATGTTGTGACTGACATCTGCACATGTTGTGCCCAACACAACAGGACTCTGGCATATGCAATTTACAGGTGGTGGCAAAGATATTTGAGATGATAGTGTAGTTTTGCAAAACTCAAAGGAAGCCCTGGATATCCGTGATTTGCATGTACACAGTAAGGTCAGATCAGATGACTGAAGTCTCACTTTTAAAAATTTAGATTTATTCAGTTATGAGAATTGAGTGATCACTTAGTCTGCTTCTACCAAGGAAGTCAATGGGATTTTGACCTGTAATATTGAACAAAACAGAATTGACCCCTGAGCCATGTTGAAATATGTCAATTACCAATGCAATCTGAGTAACTGTACTCATGACTGACCAGGTGATTAATTTTGAAAATCAGTTTCAAAAATGTTGAAAAACCCAAAAGCCAAATTATGTGCAGCTGGTCCCAACCACAGAATTCCAGGTGCAGATACAAGAGATTTTGTATATAAATGTTTGATTTGGAGAAAAAAATTTATTTAGCTTTAAAGGAAAAAGCAACAACAAAGCAAACAAAACAAAACACCTTCTGAATATTTTAAAAGCCCAGTGAAAATTTTAAAAACGTAGAAAATGCTGTAAAAATGTCATAAAATGGTGGGTTAACAGTCCATCTGAAGAAAAAAAAGAGCAAGATGTCAAATGAACAGTGATTTGATCTACATGTAAATATTCAGTTCTGTCTCTGAGGAAAAGGAAGTAACAAAATTAATGGGAAAAAAGTTGGTTTTTTTTTTTTTTTTCTTTTTTTTCAGTAATCCATTGATGATACTTAGTAAATTCTGACCTCTTCCAATTAAATGTGATGATGATCTTGCAGATCCCTGAGTGGAAACACTATTAGAGCACCTCTGCTATGGAGACAGGTGAAGAGATATGGGATTGTGCAGTATGGAGAAGAGAAGGCTCCAGGGAGAACTTAGAACACCTTCAGGTGCCAAAGGGTCTACAAGAGAGCTTGAGGTGGAAGCTTGACAAGGACATGGTTGACTAGAGCGTGGAATGACATTACCAGGGGGAATGACTTCCAACTGAAAAAGATAGGTAGCTTTATGCCAGATAATAGGAAGAAATTCTTTACTGTGCGGGTAGTGAGACACTGGAACAGACTACCCAGAGAAGTTGTGGATGCCTCATCCCTGGAAGTGTCAAAGGCCAGGCTGGATGGGTCTTTCTATCATGTTCCTTCTATCCTAAACCATTCTGTGATTAAACAATAGGTCTAAATTCTCACCAAAATGGGAAGATTCTTCTGTCTGAGCCATAAAAAGGTGCAAAAAAAAAAAAAATTGTTTGCCTTTAAAGGACCTTCATTCAGAAAGATAATTCATATTACCAAGCTGTAACTTGTACATGTGTGTTTATTGGCATGTTCCAGTTAAACTGAGATTTGTCTTGGCAAAATGCTGTTAAGTTCAAGTACTGCTAAGGAGCCAGCTTTGAAGATTTTAAAAAATTGTTTTGATTCTTGTTCAGCATCTGTACATCTTTTCTCATGGTTGTTCCTCAGGAAAGCTCCCAGGCTGACCTGAAACATAGCTGAAATAACACCTGAGGAAGAATATCGTAATTGGATTTTCAGAAGAGATGCTGGTTGCAAAATATTACCTTTGCTCTGTGGATGTGAGAGCAGTTAGACTTGCAGATGCCTGATGCTTCTGAGCACTCCAGTTTCTCCCCCTACCCTTAGCAAGTTATAAGGACAGTGCTGGAAATGGTGATGGTAGCACTTCTGCAGGTTGCTTGTTTCCATGTGCCCAATCTGAGAGCAACATGCTTTTGTGAGGTCATTTATGACTATGAGATGGTGAGTCCTTGCTGTGGAGATTGTGCCAGCCCTAAGCAGGCTGCTGCAAGCCTTCCATGCATTGCCCACTCCCCCATTACTCTGATAAGCCATATATTCCTGACCCTCTTAAATAAACAAGAGATAATCCTGGCCTGCAGTGGAACAGGATCCCTTCTCCATTTCAGGTGCAAGGATCACTTTCATGATGCAAGGATTTAGGGTAGTTGCTGATCCCTGAAGTGTCAACCACTGCCCAGCATGGCAGTGCCACCAGACAGCTCCTTGAAAATCTGGCTAACCAAGTATATGGTCCAAAGACTTTATCTCTGTTTTAGCCTACAGATCCCCAGGTCAGATATCAGGATACCATAGCTAATAAAGCAGACAACATCTAACTGATGATAAAACAACAGGGAGATCTTGTTTCAGTAATTACTGTGACTTACACGAGCTGCAACACTCTTCTCCTGACCTCTTCGGTGCAAGTGCTACCTGCCCAGAGGAAAGTTTACCAGGTTATTTATTGTCTTTCTACAGGTCTAAAACCCCATGGTTAAATCAAGGTTTTGGCCTCCCACTCACCTTGTGTCACACTTCACACTTCTGGGTACAGCTGCTTCAACCTACTGTAGCTGCAGGGATCAATCAATTGTGGTGGCATATTTTATTGCTGCTGGACTAAAACTTTTGGGAATGGGTGCAGACACCATTTCCTAATGGCTGTCCAGCATTCCTGTAAGGTTTTTTTTTTCCAATGTGCTGCCCTCTGTTCATCCATAATCCAGCATTTTTCTTCCCTTCTTCATGGAAGGTGAAGAGATTTGTGACTGCCCTTCAAAACGCACCCTCTACACGTACACGGTCAGAGCAGGATCTGTTCAGGAGATAGAAGCTCTACCCCTCCACCCACTGCAGATTTGCAAGCAGCTTAGTCCGAAACTGACAGAATGGCCTCCCAGCTTATTTTCCCATGGGTGCACTAACAAGGTCCCCCCAACTCCCTCCCAAATTCCTGCATCTTCTTGGGTGACAGTTTTTTTATGGACCAGAGACTGCCTCTACATTTGATTTCCCCGCAGTTGGGGAATTCTGAATATTTGAATTTGTTATGTAAGGAAGGAAATTTGAAGAGATTTTCTTCTGAGTTATTCTCCTCTCAGCTCCTGGTGAGAACTCAGCTTCTTGCATGCCTCACTTCTGAGCTTCACTCCTACAGTCATAATATAACATGTTCAGCAGTCCCCAAGCAACAGCTTCAAAAATGTGAGTTCTTGGGTCTGGTGTTGCCTTTGAGGCACAGCTAACCTTCACAACATTTCCTTCTTTGTCAGCCACAAGTGAGATGCTTGCAAGGCCAACCCAGAGCTGGGGTTTAACTCACTGAGACTGGTGCTCAGTATTTCATGATGCAGAAGTAATGTTTTGGAGTTCTGATATGTTTGCACAAGCAATTTAGTGCCTTCTGCAGACTCTGCAAACCCTGAAAATTGTATTAATGATCAGGCAGCAACGACAGACACTGACAGTTTTCTACTTTGATGTTTAATGAGAAGAAAATTAAAAAATCCAACTGCATGAGACTAAGATGAAAACTAGGAATTATTTTGTACATAAGATTTCTCTGAATTAAGAAACTTTGTTAACGTGATACTGAGGTAATAAAGCAATTGGTAGTAGAATAACTTTATTTTAAAGAGCTGTTTGTACATATTCTATTGCATTTTCTACTTATATTGCCTCACTCAAGTCACAGAGCTTATGAAATGTGAACTCTGAAAGCCCAAACCTGTTAAAAATCTGTCCCATTGCCAAACAAAGCAAAAGTCTTTCCATTTTGGGATGAGCAACTTTCTGTGATCAACTAAATCTGTTCTCTGATGAAAATAAATGTAGAATTCAGATCAATGAAGCGTGTGTGTGAAAAGGAAATAGAGTGGGTGACAGTAAGTGAGAAGTGGAAGAAGCTGGGTATCCTTCAGTTTCCATATCTGCATATTTGCATTATAGCTAATTAAAAAAAATATAATAGCTTGTAATAGTCCCAGCAGCAATGGAAAGCTATGACTGAACAGTCTGCAGTAAGCTTGAACCATATGAACAAAATGGAATATCCTGTAGATTTTCTATAAATCTGCTCTATGCACACTTTCAAATAACATTTAACAAAGGCAATGAATCGCTGTTGGTGTTGTAAAAATCTCAGTGTGCTGTATGAACATGATGCTAAAGAAAACTGTCATAAAGAACAGAAGTTCAGATTACAGGAACTTCAGTAAATAGATCTAGTTGTTCACCTGTATCATTTTATAGGGTATTTTTTTTTCATTGATTTTTAAAGAGAAATAAGGGTGCAATAATAGCAATTAATTCACACTGCAAAACCAAAAAGTTTTCTGGTTTGTTGCTTCTGTGATCTCTCTTCCCTGCACTCTGATCTCTGCCATGTTTTGGCAAAGATTCAGCTCCTATATGTAATAGCTAACATAAGTCCTATAGTAGGCTGATGATTAAGTAAGGTGAGAAGGCAAAAAAGCAGGGACACTCACTCCCTGCAGAGTTCCATTACTGAACTGCTCCCAGGAACTCCATTAGCCTGGGAAGAAAAGAGTAAAACAATAATGACACAGACAGGCTGCTAAATGCTCAGTATCTGGGGCAGCCACTAAGTACTATCTGCAAGGATGTCAAAGCAACTCACTGTGACATCATTTTCCTTCTATGAGGTACTTTCTGCTTATTCTTGGGTACATTGGGAGAAATTCGTTCTGGGTGAAGCTCAAGAAGTGATTAATTTTGCTTCAGATCAAGACATGCTTACTCCAGTTCCATTTAGCTGAGATTCATGTTGACACCCTACTAGGGAATACTTAGAAGCACGAGTAAGCACAACTGTAGATTGTGCTTATCATGTTCTTGTCATGACATCACCGACCTGGCATGTTTATCAGAAGTACACAATGTGAAACAGCTTAAATAGCCTGTCCATAAAAAGAATATTTTTTTCTGTCATTTTTTCTTATCCTGGGTCAGAGTGGAGACTGACATCCTATTAACCTGAGATTATTAAAACATGACTTGCAATCCCAATAGAGTCCTTTATTCATCCACTTCTTGTTTAAGAAACCTTTGGTTTCCAGGACCTTGTTTGAAGAATGATGAGAGAAGCTGCAGAGGCTATGATGCTCTGAGCAAACAGGTGAGCTATTTATCTTCTAGATTATACCTGTGGCTCAGGCTTTACAGGTGTTGTGGTTTAACCCCAGATGGAAATTAAGCACCACACAGCCAGTCACTCAATCCCTCTTTCCTTTCCCCTCAACCCAGTGGAATGGGGAAGAGACTCAGGGCAAAATTTGTATGTTAAGAACAATTCAATACTTGAAAATAAAGTATAATAAAATAATAAGGGTAAATAATAATAATAATAACAATAATGAAACAAACAAGTGATGCACAATGCAGTGCTCAACACCCAGAAATGCCAGGCCCTGTTTCCTGAACCCAGATCAGCTGCACTTCCACATAACTTCCCCCAGTTTATATACTGGGCATGATGTTCTGTGTGTGGAATATCCCTTTGTCTGATTCAGGTCACCTGCTCCAGCTGTGCTCCCTCCCACTGGCAGAGCATGAGATGGAAAGAAAAAAAAGTCCTTGGTTTGGGATAAACACAATTTGAAAAATCACCAGTGTGCTATCAAAACCAGTCTAGTTCCTAATCCAAAGCAAAACACTATAACAGCATCTGAGCAGAAATTATCTGTACCCTTGCTAAAACCAGGACACCAGAGTGCTTGCTGTGGACCTCACTTCACACAGGTTTCCCATAGGTTTTGCAAGGTCGATGGTAATGGTTGTTTGGAAACTCATGTTTTGTACATGCCTGTGGATCATAATGGTGGCTGCAATCCTACTCCAGAACTTGTATTTCCCTTTACAGAACCACCTACAATTCTGTTAGTATGTGTGCTTATATAATATACCTCTCCTTAAGTGGTTATGTCTTTCCTCTCTACTGTCCAACCTATTCTTTTTCCTGAGAACATATTTCATTTTCCCACACCCATGCTGGCAATGCTAGTAACTCTGAAGGAGACATTGCCTTTTATATTTCAGAAGCTTTCACATTGTGCAGATATTTAAGAGTCCTGAAACTATTAAAGTTATATATAAGGGAATTTCTGGTAACATTATTAATGCCTGTCATTTTAAAGATAAAAGCATTTCCTCGGTCTCCTTGTGATCTGATGGATTTACTGGCATATAAAATTAGTACCTTTCAGTCTTTGAAAACAAGTTATGTCTTAGTGACCTGATTCTCCCCAGATCAACAGACAGCCTCATGCAGATGTGAATGTTTTACAAGGACCTGATTCTGCCTCAGTGGGCTTGGTACCACTTGCACATATGTAGGGAAGAAAGAAGATCCTTGAGGATAATGTCTACATTTTCAGTGTGATACAGGGAAGATGCAAATCACCACTCTCTAACCTCAAGTATTCACATAACTTACATTACAAAAGATAAGGTATATTGACAATGCTTCTTTTTTTCATCCTGGGATGTGTATTGAAAGCACCAAATATACCTGAATGTCCTTGTCTCATTATGAGTGAGATACCCTGTATCGCTAAAAGCATTACTATGAGGAAACTAATATAAAACCACAATATCATTGTACTACTATTGCTATGACTATATTAGTTTTCAGCCCCTAGTTTCAGTGGCTTTCAAGGTAAAATTCCCTTGGAGGGTAAAAAATCTGACTTTTGTTTTTCTAAACCAAAGCAAATAAACAGTTGAATAAAATCCACACACTAATTTCAGAACAGTGAAACAAAGGAAAAATGCCTTTTTGCCAACTAAATCTTTTTTTTCTTTCTGTCTTTCTTTCTTTCTTTCCTATTACAGACTCTCAAACAGTTTGAATGTAAACTCTAAACTTGGCACGTACACAGTTTTCAATGAAGATCACATGCTTTTGGAAGTTTGGAAAAAGTGGTTAAGCAGCTCATTACATGCGCAGCATATATTATTTTTCCATGTTGCCTCATCCAGCCCAATCCTATGGGACACAATGACTGCCTGAGAAATGGGCAAGGCTATTGATTCCCAATGAAACCACTGTGAGCAGAGAACTTCTAAGACCCCAGGGACATGCACACTGAAACTTCGTGCCCCTTCCACCTTTATAATGGCTGCACATCTTTAAGCCTATATTCCATAGCTTAGGCCTCTCTGCAGCTGAAGTCACAAAAAACTACTTAGACTGTCTTTATTAATCCAGAGTATGGCCTTCACTCACTG
Organism: Formicarius rufipectus; assembly: GCA_013399695.1. Lineage (NCBI taxonomy): Eukaryota > Metazoa > Chordata > Aves > Passeriformes > Formicariidae > Formicarius > Formicarius rufipectus. Next base: position 149,176 of record VXAU01004329.1, on the reverse strand, counting down.
CTTCCTTTCCAAGCTATTTTGTCTAGCTCTTTCTTCCTGCCTGAACTCTGTCCTTCTCTTTAATTAGCTCAGGCCAGACCCACGAAGTCTCGGTTATTCTACTTCCAGCCTGGGAACCAGCTCATGTCCTCTGCTAGCTGCTTCCCTGAGCCAATTTTGCAGCCCCCTGCACTTCCACTGTGGTTGAGACATGCCCTACAATTTGGGAATAGCTGCCATAATTAAACCATTTAAAACTTTGGAGCCTGAGAGGTTTGATTTATGGAGAAAAATCATAAACTAAATATAGCTTTGTTAAACGATGAATAAATTGCGATTAATAGTTTTGCAGGAATAAATGGCATGCATGTTCACCAGAACAAAGAAAATTATAAAATAAGAGTGTGGAGTAAGAAGTGAGGAGATGAAACTAAACCAAGGGAATCCTCCAACCTACTCCATAATCTTTTTTTCTGTCTGATGGCTCCAGGTAAGAAATCTTCATCCATTCCTCTCCTTGCACACTGGAGCCTACCTTCCTTTTCCCATATTTTTCTGCATTTCTTCATGTCTCCAGCTCCTTTCCCCTCATTCCATCACTCCACCTCCTCCCCCATACTTTGCCTTTGGCTTAGCCAAAGTGAGGATGCTCCAGCTAGATGGTGCAGGCAAGGGTTGCAGAGCCACGTGTGCCTGCCTGCTCCGTGTGATGCTGGACTGTCTCTCCAGGTTCTCTCACGAGCTGGCAGCTGTTCTTGTGCTGGCTTCTTGATGGTGATTAAGGGTTAACTAATCCACAGTGCTCAGTTGATAGATCTCAAAGGCTGGAGATTTCTTGAGGCAGGTGTTGTTGTGAGGCCCAATTTTGCCAGTATTAAATGTCAAATTTTTTTTTAATTTTTTTTTTTTTTTTTAGGAGCACTAAATTGTGTTGGTTTAAAAGAGGAAGTCTATATAAAAAAGCTGTGTAAAACCATTATGTTCTAGCCAACACTCCAGGCTTTTCTAATTAGGTCATTTGGAAAAAAGATGACCTTTTAGTTTCCGTGCTTCTTTTCTAGGGTCACATGTTTCTAATTATCATTTGTATTTTACTTTGCTAAAGCTGTTGACAAGTTGTGACTGTGTGTGTGTACGTGTGTGTATGTGCATGCACGCGCCTCTGTTTAGGTTTGTGTGAGAGAGAAAAAGAGGGCAAAAAGAGAAACAGTGCAAATGCTATATAGGGCTGCTGTCTGCAAATGTTCAGCAGCATCAGAGGACAGAAACAACATATGCACTGATTTTAAACTAGTTCAACCGAGACTGGCTGGATCTATGGGATGAAAAAATCCAGTGGAGCTTCCCACTATTTGTGTCCTTTTCAGCCAGCTTCCCTTTAACTTGTCCAAAGGCCCTTCTTGAATGTTTATGCTCTGTTGGGCTGAATATCTTGTAAAACAGGCCACAAGGAAAGAGTGACTAGCTCTTTGCCTTTCTTAAAAATGCTAGTCAGACAGTCAGGTAAGAGATGACTCTATGATAAAGGTCAATACAGAAAGAAAGGGGAAAAAAAAAGCATTTTTCAAGAGGTGTTTTGAGTGTAAAAAAATCTGCCATCAGAGGCAGAGAGAGATAATAATTGCTTGATTCATACCAGGTCTTACACTCAGCCCTGATAATGAGCACAACTACAGATCAACCTACACTTCTTGCAGAACAATAAAGAAGTATAAGAAAGGGCCTTGACCTCCACGTGCTTTTGTTCTTTCATGTCTAACAGCACAGAGACATGCAGCCACTGTGTGGTTAAGGGCAATATGTGGCAAGGGCAGCATGTGAGGTCCTGGGCATGGAGCCTGACTGGACATGAAACTCCAGGCCAGCAGCTCTAGGTGTAGATGGCAGTGGAACAAGATGAGTGCTCTGCTTGGGGAAGGTATTGAGAGCCTCTCTGGAGGAACAGAGTTATGGCCACAAATTACTGCCTCAGGCACAAGGGTACTGGTGTGCAGTGGTGGGTGAGCTGGCTCATCTACATTTGTCCATTGTCCAGAGCTCCAATAGAGCCACAGTGTTTTGGGGATGAAAAAAGAGAGGAAAGAATATTTTGGAGATTTTTTCAAAACAGACAGCACGTACAATGATTTCTTTAAGAAATAATATTGTAATCTCTTGCACTAGAACTGAACATTTGATTTCATACATTGGTTTGACTGCTTGAAAATAAAAGGTGTTGCTGCTTTGAACCACAGACCCAATCATGACCTTTGGAACTAGGCCACCAGCTTGTCCAAAAGAAAATATTTTCACTGTCTTCGCCTCATCTGGGAGTTTAGTCCTTAATTAGCAGCTGATCCTTTGTGCATCCCTGCTTAAACTGTGGTAGGTAGTAGTAAATTTTGTGGTACAATGACCTGTTAATAATTTAGAAGACCTTCTGACTCAGCGTAGTCATTCACTGGTTATTTCATTTGTACTGTAACTGGAGAATGAAAACAAGATCCTTGAAATCTGACACAGGGTTGTACTTGTTGTTCCAGGAATGAATTTCATCTCATGATTTCTTAGAGGAAAAATCTGTTTACAAAGAAGATTGAGAAGGGGAAAGAGCTCCCTTATGTGAGCACTTCTTTATGAAGATAATGCCATAGTTTCATGTGAAAAGGAGAGAGCATATGCTATTTTAGGATAGTTCATGAAGCAATACATAATGAAAATGTATTTTTTTCAATTTTCATTAAGAATACATCCCATGGGTTAAAAATTGATCCTGAAGCAAAAGTACAGGCAAATCACTGTTATAGTGAATGGCCCTGATTCAGAAAAGCACTGAACAGGTGCTGGATGTTAAACTTGATTTTTTGGATGGCAGTTTTGAAACAAGGAACCAATATTGCACAGGCTTCCCAACTGCAATCTGAAATGTTGCTATGACAGTTTTCAAGGTTTCTCTAGTTCTTGGCTATCTGTAGGTGGATTCCAGGAAGAGGCACAAACCAGCATTTATAGAAAATTGAGTTACCTATAAATTGATGTTAAAATGGAGTTGTCATTTATTTTTTATATATATGAGTGCCTCTGCACATGCACACAGAGGCAGAGATATAGGTAGATGTGAATCACTAACTTTTGAATTTGATGTTTCCTGGTGCAAGACCTACCATCAGCACTACGTAGGTCAAGAAAAGTATTTCATGTGTGGCATGAACATCTAGCAGAGGTGAGCAAACGTTGCAGCATTTACCTTATGGTCATCATTTACAGGTCTCATTAAGCTGCTGCTTTTGGGTTTGGAGCTATGTAAGGTCTTCCGCAGTCCTTGTGTCTGGCTGCTTGAGCAACAACCTGGATTTAAAAGTGAAAAAAACCGTACAGATCTAGTTTCCGAAATGATTGCATTTAATGTGTCAGAATGACAGAAAGCCAACCAAGTGTATCACAAACACACACACGCACACAAATACTTTCAATCTTGGTCTGAAAAACACTTTTCAGAATTGCTTCAAAAGTAAGTTTAGCTACAGGTCTTCAGTAGGAAGACTGTATCAATCAGTTCCATTTTACTAGGTAAAATAAAATCATTAGACAAATCACACATAATTTGCTTTTTTATCTTTGAGATTAGCAACAAGATTTTGTTGTTGTTCAAGGGGTGGGGTTGGTATTCTGGTGTTTTGGGGATTTCTGTTACAAATCTGAACAAATTAAGAAACTGCTAATGGGGTCCACACATGCTGTGTGTCACACTGCACAGTCTGTGCAATCAGTTTGATTCAAATCTCCATGGGGATGTTTTGGAGGCGACTGAGTTTCACATATAGCGTTACCTGCATGCTTAATCCCACTTTCAAACACTTCACTCAGTGTTGAGGTTACTCGCATAAGATCACACTCAGACCCAAGTCAACAGACTGCTGAACCCTGTAAGGAGCAATAAAAAACTGGAGGTTTTAGAGTCCACTCTTGGGGGACAGATCTTTATGTAACCTGGCCAATCTTGAGTCTAGAGTCCCTTCCAAACCAAATTATTCTGTGATTGTCCAGGCTTTTACTGGTTGGTACCTTCATGCACAAACAAGGTGTGTGTGGACCTTTCACAGCTGTGTTGGCACAAGCTGCTCCTGCAGCATCCATTTCCCCATGCTAGGTCAGCAGCAGCTAGTTATCAGTACCGCCATCTCAAGACATATATGAGAAAAGTTACAATTAACCAAACACTTTGATAACTTGGGAGCAGCAGGAGCAAAAATTCTGGTCTGTGCCTTAATTCTTGGGTCAGAGCCTTTCTGTCTGTGTAACTTATAAGATGGTTGCCTTGAGCAAATGCAATAAGTCATAAGAAGTTCCTGAATTTGTAATTCAGTTTGTTGAATACCTTCCAAGTCTTCTCTGCTCTGTTTCCTATAGGGAAGCAGCAGCATATATCCAGAACATAAGACTTTTTAATGCCAGAAAACCTAGAAAGAAATGGTTAAATTGACCTACATACTAGCAATTTTGCTGACCAGATTATTTAAAAGGGCTAAAGGGCTGCAGATGTCAAATCCCTATATGTATCAGTAAAAATGATCATGATAATCACAGCTTATAAAATAGAGCTGAAATGCTTCATTAGGTACTGACAGCTTCTAAACCATGTTGTCACTCTCTTAAAATGTGTCACACTGGCATTTATTATTTTTTTCCTAGATATGGAGAGAAAGAAATAGAGAATTGCACTGTGAAGCATGTATGAGCTGAAAGTAAATCAAAAAGGTCTCTTTTTGAGCCAGTGGTGATTCTCTTCCAGCAAAGCAGGACAATGTATTAAATAAAACTGCTCTTAACCTGTTGGACACTTGAATCCCTTGGGTTTCATGTAGTTGTTCTATTGAAAAGGAGGCTTAAGAAGTACAGATTTAAACAGCTTTTCAAATGCCAGTGGCTCAATATAAAGAAAAGTAAAATTTAAAGGTAAAGTGAATTTACTGCTGAATTCATATTATAATAACTTCTACTTAAAATTGTTCCTTTAAAAAAACTAGCGGTTTGGCTTTTTTTGGTTTTGTTTGTTTGTTTTTGTTTTGTTTGTTTCTTTTGTTCTGGAGAATTTTATTTCTCCAATATGGTTTACCTATCAGTTTTAAGAATACAGAACAATCTATATTTCTTCCATATAAAGATCCATTCTATCATTTTACAGGGATAATTCTTGGAAAGACAGGAATATTTTGCTCAGAAAATGGCATATACTTGTGGGCAAAATATGCCCATGTGTAATCAAAAACAATGATATGCACCTAAGCACCTTTTTCAATATGTGGTTTAAGCATTATTTTAATAATGACTGGGCTGACTTCTGCATATCTTAACAGTGCTGCCTTCCATGGAAGCTTCTTAAACTAAAATAAGATCCCTTGGCTGAATCTACAGATATACAGCATTCAGGAAAAGCCACAAAACTGACTTCAGTAGTCCATCCAGCAAGGGGATTTCCCAGCAAGATCATCTTTTCAAGGGAGCCAAGAAGCCTGGTGGAAGTGGTCTAAGTAACGATTTTCCTACTATTACATGGAGCGGGCAAAATTATTTACTCTGTAGTACAGAGAAATCACATGGCTGCTCTGGATTGCGCCTCTTTAGTTTGTTACATAAGGATTTGTAAGGTTTCCTCTTTCATTTTCATCTCTGTGCGCTTTGCGATCACCGCAGCTTTAGTTTACCCTGGGAAGCAAGCAATGAGTTGGCATAAATGAGGTACAGATGTACCATATTAAGATATATAGAATAGTTCTCATTCAGATAGAGATTGTAACAAGGAGACTTTGGCTATGTCTGCACCAGAAATAATTAGACTGGACCCAATGCTAGCAGTAAGGATGAGAATAAAAATAATTACCTGTGAGGTGGTCAGGGGTCATGTAGGAGCCAGGTGAGATCATCTGATATTTTAAGCTATTTTATGAAAAAGAGGAGAACATTTACTTATTAAGATAATTTCCTAATCATTCTTTTAAGATTTTAATGAGTGATGAACTGACTCTGGATACAAATTTATGATTTCCCAAAATAACAATTTGATTGGTTTGAGTGATGTCTTGCATCAAGTAATCACAGTTAATTTTGCTTCTGAAGCAATTTGACTTTGCCAGTCTATCACATCTTCCACGTGCACAGCTGTATTTCTATGGCTTTGTCCCTGTTCTTTGTCTGGTGTAACCCTCAGGGCCCAGAGAGAGTTTCTTCCCCAACATTTTTTCCTGTCCTATGCACAGACCAGCTTATGGATACCTGTCTGCTCATTTGCCTGTTTTTTTTTCTCTTTATCTGAACCTTCCTTGTGCCAGTGACTTCCAGGCGCATTGAAATCTTAGTTTCTTAGCAGAGTAGTAAAGTGGAGCTAATTAAATTGAGAATAGTAACCAATAGCAGCCTGTTTCTCTTGCCACCATCTTTGTTAAATAAGGCAAAAATCAGGAAGCTGTCTGTAGCCACTTTCCTGATAGTGTAGGTGATAAAAAGAGGGAAAGGACAGATATGATGGTACTTGCTGAGTGAGACTAATCTGACAAAGAGACCTCTTCTACTTTTCTACACTTCCTTTCGGAACCACATCATTCCCCAAAAAATAGCATTAATGTACATCCTGTCTTGTACCCTGAAATTCTGAAGCCACACTTTCCCCCTTTGATGCCAAAACCAGCCTGCAAACTGGTATCACACACTTAAATAAATATGGTTTGCCTTGGAAGGAACAACCTTAGGAGTGGAAGGTGTTTAACATTTCAGATAAGGTACTTGTATCAAATTCTCTAATGCAAATGATTCCCTCTCAGTTACCCTGAGTCTGACTCTACATATACATGTGTGGATGAAGGCTGCAGTGAGCAGGAAAGCAAAGATGAAAGAGTGACAGCAGTATTGTTGGCAGGAGGAACAAACCTATTACATAGGAAAAGTCAAGTCATAAACCACTCTGCAACAATGGCTGAGGGCTGGCTTAGAAATGTGCATGCTGTTGGCTGACTCGTAGCACAAACCCAGGCAACTGCTAAGCAGATGTGTTCAGCTGTATGCATGCTACCCCTGCTCTGTGCACAGCCTGTCACATACCCCAACTGCAGTGCTTGGAGTGGGCTGTGAGAAGCAAAAGGAAAGGCCAGAGAACAGTTGACATTTTTCCTTCTTACTGTTTGTTTTATATCCTCCCACTCCTCATTTTCCTCATCCTACACCCTGGTGCTGCATACTGATGAGCAAATACTTGGTTCAGACTCAGGCAGTTATTTTTGGTTATTAAGGTTGGTGTTGGCTGCCCAACCTACACTTTCTAACTTGCCAGAGCTGCATGGGGCTGTTGGTTTTGCATTGTAAGCATTTAAGGGCACATTTAAAAAAAATTCTGAAAACAAAATATTCACAGTCAAACACATATACAGAGCCTTCCATCCTACACACTGAATCAAGCATAAGAAATAGCCTTTTGCCAGATTCCACAGATCTCTCTTTCTTTCCAGCAACACCTGTAAAAAGAGTGAAAAATAACAAAGGAAAGTGTTAGATGATGAATTAAGAGGCCGTCCTGTTAGGAGAAGAATATGCAACAGGAAGGATATAGGGATAAGTGGTATCATAGGAGAATATATGTGTTTCTTTCCACTTGGAAGGTGAATCACCAAATCAATTAGATTGGAAAAGGACTGGGAGATCATTGGATTCAAACTATAACTGAACGTCACCAATTCAACCAGACCATGGCACTAAGTGTCACATCTAATCTTTCTTTAAACACCCACAGATGTTGACTCCACCACCTCCCATCAGTCCACCGCAATGTCTAATCACCCTTCTGTGGTTTTCTGTCAGGCCTTCTGTAAACTACACGAAAAACAAAACTAAACAAAACAACAACAAAAAAACCACACTAGGAAAATACCCTGGGATGAAGTGATCTGAACAGTGAACTCCTTCCCATTGTTTCCAGAGGAAAAAACTTCAAAGAAAGCTCTAGTCAGCAAATGGGTCACTCAGCTCCCCTGTTAGGCAAGCTTGTCAACTTCCCTTCCTACAGCAAAAGGAAAACCATTTCCCAGACTCAGATTTGCCTTTCTCAGGTGAGCTTTGACTGGGGCACTTTTACTGCTGTCTTCACAAGAGTACTCACACTAAGCTGAGACTCAAGCTGAGACCTATTTTAGGCTCCTGCTTGCCACTGTTCTTCCCTGGGGGAGGTAAGAAGAGTGAGGAATAGGTATACTGTGGTCACATACCATTTGGTTGTGATCTTTTTTTTTTGCTCTCCAGATTTGTACCATAGTTATTTGGTGGTCAAGACCAAAGTAGCACAGTGGAGAAATATGACAGCTTGATATATTTTGCAAGTTATTTTATTTACCAGTCTTCTGGATCTTGAGATGATATTCAGATAATTTTCTTTAAAAAATTAGGCCAAAAGCTATCATACTGTCAGGTCCTTTCTTCTACTTGCTAGACATGATTGCTTCCCCAGCCCTGGGCTCAGATGCAGAGCATGTGAGCCTGCTACAGGCATGTTAGGAAGCTAAAGAAGCTGGCTGGTAGCGAACGCAACCAAAAATACATGCTAGCCTCTTGCTGTAACTTGGGCTATGATTTGTTTTAGGTAAGCTGTCTCAGGAAAACCTTGTTGGGAGCTCATTGCTATTGCCAACTGCCTTCTACAGTCAAGGAACAACTGTGTGTTCCTTCTAAAGCTGCAGTCTGCATCACAAGCCTGGATGCTGGCAGGAACGCTGTCTTTTAGATATCTTGCTTTAGGAAGTCTTGTGAAGGCCAATATGCTCATGCTGGTGTTTGCTATGCCCCCTGGACCAGAAGCATGTCAGGGATGCCCGTGTTTGGCAGCTGAGCATTAAGACTTTCCTGGTTTAGGCATCTTGCTGGTTTCTTCTCACAATTTTCTATGCTACATACCCAAGGATCCTCTGCACTGGGGTGTGTCAGTCACTTCATATCACAGAGCATGAAGTAGAAGGCAGTTCTGTCCGCCCAGGAGCTGTAGAGCATGACAGCTGTGATAGCAGCTGAGTCTCTGTCCTCCTCGCTGCAGGAAAAGGGCCTGAAAAAAGGTCAGCAGATCTGTAAGAAGATATCGTTGTGATGCTCAACCCTTCATGCAGCAGCTGAAGATTTTTTTGCCCAACATTTTAGAGTTTGGCCACTCCTTGCTCTGAAGAAGGTCTGCCCTGGTGGTTTGGTGTACCATGAGGGTCATGGGAAGGGGAGGATTTAACCCCTTAGAAATGACCACAACCATCCAAAAAGGCTGTTCCTGAGCTGGGAACACACGTGTGGATGACAGGGCCAGCGCAATGGGTTGGATGCTGGGACGTCTTCAAAGTCCTGGGCTCTGAGATGGGTATCTCTGCCTGCAAAGAAATTCAATATTTCTCCTATTTTTCCCCAACCTGTAATAGTCTCTGACTGCCCAGAGCAATCCTGAAAACACATGCCTGTAAACACCAGCAAATCAAGTACAGTAAATCTATGCATGGCTATTTTTGGTAAGCTAAAGGAAAAATAGCAGCCTGCACTGGGAAAGCCTGGGAGTCTGCCAAGGCCATGATGTAAAGCTTTCCAAGTGAATGCTATGCCTGAATCAGTAAAAGCATGTCTGAGTCAGGATATGCTGTAAGATCTTGCCTTCTGAAATTCAATCCCTCCTCTCTCACAGAGAGGTAATATTTCATGCCTTTTAACCCTTTGTTCTCAGCAGAGGAGCGAACATTACAGCTGCGTAATTCAAAAGCTTCATTCAATTTAGAAGGAAATGCTTTGTTTATTATTCAGCATTTGGCTGCTAACAATGAAGTTGGAAACTACTAACAAAGCCAGAAATTCCCAGTGGAGAAATAATGAAAACCACTGTCATTTTCCTAGAGTCTTTTTATTTTTAAATCACATCAGTGGATTCTTGCACAGCAGTCATATTCAAATAGATGTTAACTTAGAAAATGCAGCAACTTTGAAAAATAGATTTCCATATTTCCCCTTCAAGATTTTCTTTGTATTCATCCCCTTTCAACTAGGTTTACGCTTGATTTTCTTCTTCTACAAGATGTAGATAGGCTTGTTAACAGAGCTGTCCTGTAAAAGGAAAAGGATTCAGCAGTAAAGTAGTTTTCCATATTACTGGAAGGGGAATGATTTCCCTGGCCTCCTTCCAAGCATCCTTGCAATAAAGGTGATTCCAGGAACCCACCTGAGTTTTGACAGAAGTTTTAGGAAATGAAAAACAATATCCAAAATTCAAAATTTCTTTCCCTTAGTGAAAGTGATTTGGAGACCCACTCCTGGACTTCTCTGGGACAAGATTTATTAATGAAGGGATAGTAAGTAATAATAAACTATCTGAGTTACACAGCAAGTCTGTTTGAGGAACATCAAATTCCCTTAGTGGACATCACAGTACTCTTTAGCTGAGAAAATCTACATAAGAATATAATCTTCCCTGTAAATAATGAGAGATTCAGGGGTAAAGTTAAAAAAAACTCAGCTTGTAAATGTTATGTATCTGAACATCATGCCTGACCACAATAAACATGTTTAAAAGTGACAGCAAACAGATTTTTGGGAATGGTGATCTAGACAGGCTTCTTATCCCAGTCTTCGGTGCTAATCACCTCAGAGTTAATTTGTAATTTCTCCAGAAAATGTGAAATGCAAATATTAATAGTTGCACAAAGTAGAGAAGCTGATCAAAAACTTGCAATCCTCTAGCAGTAAACTCTTATCTAGGCTGTCCACACCAGCTTCTGAGATGTTGGACTGCACTTGTCCCAAAACCTCTACGTGATCCTGGAGGTCATGCACTGGCATTAGAACACAACTGAGTGTCTCATATGCTTAGAGACAGGGACATGGGGAGGTATGAAAAAGTTTTTGTATTTTTGTTTCTGGAGTGGTGTTTTATAGCTCAAGCTGATCAGACATTGCAAGTTACTTTTCTGCAAACAGACTTCCACCTCTTCAAATTCCCACTGTCATTACAAAATATCTGTGATTATTTTGTCAACTACAAGTGTGAGATTTTCTAGGTCCTAGGAAATTGCTTGGAATTCAAGGTCCTTTTGGGTCTTTCAGGCTGGATATCTGAGAGACCTCAGTTCTTTGAGCACTGTTTCTGATTTGGAAGAACCTAGATAATAACATTTTAAAATATCACAAAACATGAAGGTAATCAGGTGCATGAACACGTGGTGCCTCCAAAATTGCTGCCTGAACTAATTGTGCTCCTTTTCATTTCTGTGTTGCTGACCTCTGCAGAGGTAGTCGGTTCAGGAATGCAGTGCCTGCTCCCCTTCCATCACTTCCTGAGATTTTCCTCCTAACATTGACTGTCTTGGGGTCCTTAAGCTGGGGAAATGTGGTTGGTTTGCGCAAAAGATGCAAAGTGAGATAAAGTTGTATTGTGCTGAGTTACTGCCTCCCATGACAGCTGTTTATCCCCTTCAGTGATCTTTCTGCTACTTCACTTGCAGGGACCATTTAAATCTTTGGGGTGTTTTAACCTTCTTTTCTTCCCTCAGTCACTGGAGAGCTCTCTCATGGCTGTTTACCTTCTGCATTTATTTTGCTTTTTGCATTTGAGGCTACAATTTTGGCCCAAGCAGTTTGTTGTGTGTTACTCCTTCATGAATCTACCTTATGGCTTTCCACTGGGGGACTGGCACTGACACATATTTCCTTCCAGCAGTATCCTGTTCAATTAGTGCTCTATGACAGGTTGTGGTCCCTACTCAGCAGCAGCTGGAGAGCTGAAACATAAGCCTGTTTCTTGCTTAGTAGCCCTACAGAGGCTTCTTCATCAAGATCTGAGTCTCTGGTGAACAACTGAATCTCATTCCCTGCTCATTTGCATTTTATGCCTAGCATCTTACTTTGCATTCATCTATATTTATGATACATCACAGTATAAAGGCAACTCCTTTCAGAGCAATTTTCTTGATGTCATTAGCCTGACTGGTAACTCACTAAACGAACAGGGAAAGGGTTTAGGAGGATTAAAATAACAATTAGATTATTATGTCTACAAGAACAACATGACATTTTGTAGCTAAATAAGGGAACAGAAAAAGACTGCCAGTCATATTAGCAGAAGTAAGTTTCAGGTGAATAGCCAAAAACTTGAGACTCTCTAGCCAAGCCGAAGTTCCATGAAACCTCTCACAGCCTTTATCTGCCCACAGGGTCCCATAATAGATTTGCTATTCGTTGCTCTCAAACTTTCCCACTTTTACAACAGCTAAAGGTCCTCCAGCACGTCTGCTACTATTCTGCCTTGAAGTTGTCCTCCTTTCTCAGCTAAACCCTCTAACACACTCTCTGTTGCAGTTTTGAGAGATGTCAGTGATTTGAATGGGCTGGAAAGGGACACAGCTCCTTACCAAAGCTCAAAATTACCTCAAATATGATGCCCTATGCTTGTTGGAGATTTATATGATTCTTATTACTAGCTTGCTTAAAGTGAATTAAGTGGGAAGAAGACAACACATCAGAGCCAGGCATACCTTTGTGGATTGAGTTTAACCAGCTTTCCAAGGAGAGCAAGCTGGTTTCAATGAAGTGCTCACAGTTTGCAATGGAGTTGTGCCCACAAACCTGTTGTTTAGGACAAACTCCTTAGCAAAGTCATAGAATCACAGAATCTTTGAATAATTTAGGTTGGAAAAGACCAGAAAAGATCATCAAGCACTGTCAAGCCCATTACTAAACCACATCCTAACACACTACATTTACACATCTTTTTAGCAATTTTCAGGGCACGGTGACTCCACCACTCCCCTCAGCAGCATGTGGCAGGGCTTGACCAACATTTTGGTAAGGAAATTTTCCCAATATCCAACTTAAACCTCCCTTGACTCAGCCTGAGACCATTTCCTCTTATCCTATCACTTGTTCCTTGGGAGCAGAGACTGAGTCCCACCTGGCTACCTCCTCCCAGGGAGTTGTAGAGAGTAAGAGTCCCCACCAAACCCCCTTTTCTCCAAGTTGAGCCCTGCCCAGCTTCATCTGCCTCTCTTCATCACCCTTGTCCTCCAGACCCTTCTACGGCTCCATTGACCTCTGCAATCACTCCAACACCTCACTGTTTTTCTCACTGTGAGAAGCCCATAACTGGAGCTGGGATTTAGGATGTGGCTTCACCAGTCCTGGGTATAGAGAGATGGTCCCTGCCCTGGTCCTGCTGGCTACATATAGCCCAGGAATGCCCTTGGCTTTTCTGGCCATCTGGGCACACTGATATTTAGATGTTTAGATGCTGTTGACCAGCACTTCCAGGTCCTTTTCCTTTAGGTTGCTTCCCAGCTGCTCTTGCCCAGTCTGTAGCGCTGCCTGGGGTTGTGACTCAAGGCAGGATGCAGCATTTCACATCAGGAAATCTACAAATTCACAGCAAAGTGGTATAAAATATCAGCAGACATGGCTTTACAGGAACAGAGAGGACTAACCAGCGCACTCCACTGTGAAACTTAAAGGAAAGCAGAAACAGTTTTCCCAGTGAAAGACTGCATTATAAACATGTGAAGTTTATACAGAGAATACAGAGATACAGAGAAGTTGCCCCCAAATGCATCTATAGAACCTCGACACCGTTCCTTGACATAGCAAAGCAAATTTGAGGACACCTTGACTATACAGGTCTGAAGAGAGACTCATGTGCTAAGGTACAGCAGCATTCTGGGGCAGAGAACCTGTAGATGGATTTCCCTCAGGGGATTGTGTATCAGTGGGGCATGTGTGAGTTCTCACCCATCCCTGTAACTTAGATATTGGAGCTACATCTGTCTTTATTCAGAAAGAAAAAAAGCAGCTTATTCCTCAAGTGTAAGGCTACTCCAAAGTGTAGTTGTTTTTCAGAAACAGGTAGATAAAAACTAGGTACTAGAATTAACTGTGAAGAGGTTGTCTTTTCATTTCATGACTATCTGATGTAAAATTCTGCAAGTTCATAATATTTTGACTAAAAATTCCATGAAAATATTTAAACTTAAGAAAATAAAATAGTTGAAATATATTTTTAAAAGTATAAGCCTGTTTCCAAGCTCATGTGAATCCCTCAAGGAGACCTCTTCACCACTAAGCTGTTCTTGGAATTATATTTGCAAGAAATAATGGGGGTAAGGACAGTTGATGCACTGTACCACATGTACATGCAACTATGCAGTTACATGGCACTAAGATCACCACAAAACCTCCCTAGATCAGATCTGTGGTCAGTGACAAAGGAATAAGGAGCCAAACAGTTTGTAAAGCATCCACCTTTGGCACTTTCCATTAGTGTTGATTAGATTTGAATTTTTCTAAAGATATTTAATCAGTTAAGATAAAAATGATTTCATGGGCAGAATTTCAGGAACACTTGACAAAGACCTCTTCAAAACCTCCTGAGATGTTTGACCTCATATAAATACACAGAAATATTTAAAAACATAGTCTATATGGTTGAAGAAGTGGGCTCCCATTACAGCAGTCTGCCTGAGGCTGGACAAAAATAATCAGTGCAAGATGATCTTTTGAAGGTGATTGCTGGTTGCCTATCTGCTAAAGTAAACCCCATGCAACAGAAAAAGTTTCCAAGTTAGATTCTTTCTCATCTAAGGGCAATTTGGAAAAAAAAACTCTAAACAATTTGTATGTGTTGTTTTCACGTGTTGTTTCAAGAAAAAGGGGATGAAAATAATATCTCCTGAAACAATACCTCCTCTATTGCTTCTCATGAAAATGCAAGTATCAGATCAGATACTTCTTTAGTAGATGGAATGAAACAAAATAAAATACATGTTTACTTATAATACAGAGCCATGATATAAGGAGCTAGAAGTACACCAGAGCATTAATATAATCTATCCAGGCTCTTCCTTCTCACTTTTTAGCACATCAGACTGGACTGATTACTGATGTTATACCATAAACCTGATTTTTTTTTTTTTTTTTTTTTTTTTTTTTCATTTTGGAAGCATTTAAAAAGCTAGTCAAGTGTTCCTGTAGTTTAATCTCACTGCTGCCAAACTCACCTGGCTAAGGAATTTCATCTAACAACAGTTGAGGACAGATTTGTGACACAGCAATGGTAATTAAAGTTTTATGTCCTAGAGACATGCAGAGAAACAGTTGTTTTTGAGGCTACAGAGCAGAACTTCTGGCAGTTATTGGGACGCATAATATGACTGACCCTATTCTAGAGAATTCTCCAAAACTGAATGAATTAACAGTAGTGAAGAGGTGTTGCATTTCTTAATTTTTTGCCAGGGAAAGGAAAATGAGACTAAAGGTGCTTGTGACAGAATTGAGAATAAAATTCAGAGTTCCTTTTGCTCTTTCATGTCCTTTGATCATTCATCTTCCATTTGTTTTATGATTCTCTGTTTAGATGTAAAAGATCGTGCCAATGCATGTATGGCTGCTCCACTCGGACTGAAATCTCACTAAATTACACCATGGTTTCTTGGCAGAAGGTTCATGTCTTCCACTATAATTTTGTGAAAAAGAGAGTGTCTTACTGCATGCTGCCGGAGACACAAATCAAGGTGCAAGATGCTCTAAGATTATGAAATTGTAACTACTGTGAGATGGAGACAAAATATCTAGGCCTAAGTCTCTTAAATGAGTGGTTTTGAACTTTCTATGTTCACTTAGATGATTTTCTCAATTTCTTTGTTCTGTGATGCACACCAAAAAGACATGTATGTTTAAAAAGTTTACGCATAATTTCTGACATATTTTCAAAACTCCGGAAGTTGCAGCCTTAAAAACACGACAAGCAGCACACTATGAATGCTAACCTTGTAAACTGCCAATGTTGCTGATGATACCCAAACCTTAACAAAATATAACAGCATAGTATTGTGGTAAAGAAGTGCCTTCCATATGAGCAATGTTAGTTAAAGGTTAGACAGCTGTAAGTGTGATAAATATGTCTTTGTTATAGGCAGTTGGATCAAAGAAATCTCACACAGGAGTGAACATCTGCAAGTGCTGTAACAAATATCATTCATCTGACAGACCAACTAATTTGCTGCAGTTATTCCAGGAAGATTTTATATCCAGATAGCTGAAGTTTCTGTATAAAATGTAATTTACTGCTGAAATGCCCTAAGAGGAAACTTCACAATTCAGTCGTGCCTATTGAGTGCTTGCCAAATACCTCAGGTCCTTAAATAATCGGGCCAAATCTCCATCTGGTGTAAATTAGCACACCTCCACTGGTGTCAGTGGAACAATTTCGATTTACACCAGCAGAGAGTATAAGAATCTGTGTTTATTCATGCAAAATAAATGATTTCATGGAATGATTACAAAACAATTAAGCCTCCCATTTATTGGCATCATATAACTGCATGCCACCCTGTGTACCTGCAAATACAGGCAGTAACATACAGAGAATACTCAAGCTGAATATAAGGCTGAACTCACAGTAGATAACTAAAGCACCAGTGACACCATTCTCTGCTGAAATGAAATTTAATGAGGATGATGGAGAGAAATAATTCTGCAATCTGCATTCTCTGCTCTTAATTTAACCAGAAGCTGAATGCTTTGTGCAAAGTTATAGCTACTTAGTCAGTTGATTGTGTATCTTTCCACCTTTTTTCCCATTAATGAAGAGCATGGCATGAGTTAATGTTTACAGACAAAGCAGAGAGATGGACTCTCTCTTCCCTGAAGCCTTGTTAAACTAATAATCTATAACATTCATGTTTTAACTTGTAATAGAATTTCATCAGCTACTGTCTCCTAGTTTACACTTCAATTGTAAAGTATAAGATTGTATTTTATTTGTGTACAGGGCTCCTTTGAAAATCTCAGTGGGTTTTAGCTCTTCATCTGTGTGACTGTGATTCAGCATGGCAGGGGTTAGCTCTTAGATGCCACTGTACTCCAGGGAATTGGTAGTGATGATTAAGTTGAGAATCCCAGCCCTGATAATTAGTTCAGAGATTCTGTATCTGGGTATGTGCTGTGAAAAAGAAAAAAAAAAAAAAAAAAAAAAAAGGAA
>VXAU01004329.1:94246-131106 GCA_013399695.1 Formicarius rufipectus | reverse complement strand
AAAGTTTTTTGTTGAAAGATTTCTTCTAAATGTGAAGTTTATAGTCTCAGGAGTCAATAGAGATAAATCAGTCATGTAGATGAGCCTACAGATGAAAAATCTGGCTAATACATGGACCTGAACAACTCCTGACTGGCAGTAGGTGGAAGTGCAATTATCTAAGTTTTACCAGCCAAGAAAAAGTGTAAGGGAAAAAAATATAAACCTAATCTTTGGCCCTACCTAAGAAAAAAAACTTTCAAATAGCCACTCTGAAATAGTATTCTTAAGTGTCCACACAGCATCTAAAAAGTGCCTCTGGTCTCTTTTGCAGGTCTGACTGAAAAGGTCAAAGGACTTTAGGACTTTGAAAACTACCTTTTCTTTTTTTATTCCCCCCACCCCCCAATATTTTCTACAAAAATGCCATTGTCCCAGTTAAATTGTGTGCTTTCCTCTGTTTCTTCTAGACCTCGTTCAAAAACAATACAAGTACTGTTATAAAAAGAGTGTGACAGCTGATTACTACACAAACAAACAATGATAGTGGTGGATGTAGCATCAGTGTAGGTACTCTTGAGCATGGGACATCTGGCATTATTCTTTAAGAATTAGGTCGTTCTGACATATATATTGCATAAATAGTATATAGTCAAGAATAGTTGTTGGTTTGTAAAAAAACACACAAAACAAGCCCAAAACAAAAAAAAAAGAAGCTCCATACTGCAAGTAAATAATGATTTTCTTAGAAGCAACAATGTTTAATGCAGGTTGGAGGCACTCTGGGTGCAAATTTCTTATGTGCCATGCTCCCAAAACAAATAATGCCTGGTCCCAAACACCATTATAGTGAAGCAGAGTGTTTATGGGCCTATTTTGTGCTTTTGTAGCTTTAAAGTCACAGAAGCACATTCACTTTAGCTAACTAAGGAAAATCTGTTATTCAACAAGATGCATAAAAAATATTAATAGTTCAACAAGACTTGAACAGTGGTGGATTATACAGAGTCAGAACAAAATCATGGAGGTACTCCTGATTGTAAAAATATGGGAGATCTAATAAAAAGACTGTTAAAGCCACTGGTGAGAGCAATCTGATTTAGTGTAATGTGCACTTGAAGAACCAAAGAGTGACATTGCCTTGTGGTGCCTGATTTTCTGTTTTCTCATTCACCCTGCCTGAATCATGCAAGCAGAAAAACAATTGGTTCTGATTATGAAGACAGAATATATGTGGGCCTTGTATTCATTTCAGTAAGAATTAGATTCATACAACTGAGACCATAATCTAGTCCCTGACATTTAAAAGGCCACAGGCCTCTAATTTTCCCTTGCTAAAATCTGCGTACATTTAAATACTGTGAAATTTATATCCATAGATTTTAATGAGGAAAGGCACCATATAAATTCTGAGCAATCATTTCAATACATTTAAATTAATTTCTGGAACAAAAGATGTAAACCAAGAGAGTTTTTCTGGATCTAGCTTTCACAATAATATGGATAATTAATCTTTCATTCCAACATTTCTCGGGGGAGAATGGTAAATGGTTTTCATTTGTTACTAAACATCAATCTTAAATGACTCTAAATACTAAGCCTTGATTTGTCATGCAACATGTTGTGTATCCTTAATCCGTTGAATGAGGACATTGCAAGCCATATCTTAAAAGATATCAGGGAACTGTTTCGTTGCATGCAACATGCGAATTCCCATGCAACAAAGGAATTAATACTTTTTTTCCCCATTAATACAAATTTTCCCCATTTAGATTCTTCTTACTAAAACTAGATTCTAACATTAATATCAAGGTGGTATTAAGAAAAAATTGTAAGTTGAAGTGCCTTCCTTCTAAACAAATAATCATGCAACTGTCTTTGTCCAGACAGAAATTTCAGGCATACTAGACTGGTTTCTTCCTTTTTTTTTGTTTTGTCTCATGATGTAATGAAGAAAAGAGAACCAGTCTACCTTTGCTGAATTTGACTTGTATCTGTAAAAAGTAAAACAGTATAGCACCCAATATGCAGAGATGTGTCTGATAAAATAGAAATATCAACTGTTTATGATCATAGCTCTTCTTTATTAATGCATGGGCAGCACAGGTGAAACAGAAAAGCGCAAGTTTTATTCACTGGCCTGGGCTTGTCTGGTTCTAGAGTCCGGTTCTTTCAGTTTCAAAAGAAACATGAAAATAAATGGAAGAGATCTTGGATGGACTGTTCCATTAAGACAAAGAGGTAAATCACTTATACCCACATGGGTTGATATGTAGTGTTAGCAATCTTATATTAAGAAAGAGGAGGAGTTTGAAATTGTTCCCCCAAAATATGCAGTATGCCTTCTATCTCTTTTCTGTTTAAGTGAGTCAATTCAAAGGATAATCTCTTTCATCATGACATTTTTTTTACTGCTTGGGTTACTTTTCAATGTTTTTTTTTTCATTTTTTTTTTCCCTCTGGTTGTTGTTTTGTTTTTGTTTTTTTTGTTTGTTTGGTTGGTTGGTTTTTTTTGTTTGTTTTTTTTTAGTTTTTTTCCCTTAGGTCTTTTCTCCTGGTAATTAGGGAAACGATATCTTCAGACTCAGCCTTGGGAATCTTAGCGTGGTCCTTCACAGAAGACTCCACAGAGTGTTATCAGTGATCCAGAGACACAAGATACCACTTCTCTTCCCTAGTCTCATCTCAAAATCCAAGGCTAGATTCCTGAGAGAAGAGTCAGGCTTGGATAAACTCTTAGGTCAAAATCAATAAAAAATGGATCATGGAGAATAATGGCAATTAAACCCTTCTAGAAATGATTAAGCCATCCTGACTTCTTTTTTGGTTCTGTATTGGACTGTACTCAAGACACAGATGTTCAGTGTTGTTATCATAGCATCCCAGTTCAGACTCATGGTAACACATCCAAACGAACCTCTGGTCAGAGCTGTTAGATCCTGGTTGCCAGTGTAGTTGGTGAAAAGAAGAGTATGATGCTTAAATTAGACATTTTTAAGTGGAAATCTGTATCCAGGCCATTTAGATTGTCCATTTTTGGTTTTTTGATCTGTGAATTACTTGTCATTGTTGCACTGTCGAACCAGAAAAACCACCAAACATAAACCTCAAACCCATGAAATCAGAAGGTACCATTGAGAGAATGATGAGTTAGAGGAAATCTGAGTATTGGAGTAATTCGAGGGGAAGAATGGGGAAGAGGAATTGAAAAAAAAAATTGTCCTCCAAAACACCAGTCTGTTTTTCTCTGCAGCTTCAGGTCTTCAAGATATTTTTAACTCAACTGCAGTCATGAAAAAAAAAAAAAAGAAAAAAAAGAAAAAGAGAAGAAGACAAATGAAGGGACAAGAAGAAGAAAAATAAAAATTAAAAAAAAAATAAGGAAAGTAGAAAATATTTGGAATCCAGAAAAAAAATCCAGGTAGAAAATAAAATAAATTAAATGCTTGAGATATGTAAGGGTAGCATCAACAGTGTGGCGGACAGTGTTGGGAAGGAACAAAAAAAAACCTAGGGCAAAATATATCAGTTATTACTGAGCCCTTTGGAAAGCCCATGTCAGGGCTAGGTGGCCTAAAACTTCCTGAGCAACAGCCATTTTCTGTGCCAGGCTCTCCTGCAATGTACACCATTTCAGATTACACATTTCGATTCAGTGCAAGGTCTGTTAGAAACCTGGCTATGGAAATATATTTCTCCATGTCAGCAAAGGCAGTCAGATCAATAACTGATACTGTCTCTGCTGGAAGAGACCTTGAAGCAGTGTTGCTGCATCATGAGTGATTCCTTCAGTCACAGACAATGGATCAACCAAGGAGGTAAAGAACTCAGCACAATAAAGCCTAATAGAATATTTCCTGCATCTGACTGAAATTCATACATAAGTGTAAATGGTTCTATGTGTTACTGCAATACCGCCCGTATTTTTTCTTGATGTGTTGGCACCCTGGTTGGCCCCTTTTTCCACCCTCTCAAGTCTCAGTAACATGGGAGAGATGCTTTCTGACAGACAAAAGATAATCTTACACTTGACTTCCAATATCAAGGCATTTTAACTGGCACACTTTATGTTGAATAATTCATGGGTATTCAAGCTTTACTTCACAAAGAAAGTGCTTTCTCTTAGCATCGACAGTAGATATGAGGACCTAATTCATTATTTAAAGAGATTAAGTATTAGCAACTGGTATGGGCTCTTCAGAGCTCTTTTTATTCCCTTTGCTCATGTTATCCCCTGCCACTTCCCTGCCGTACAGATTTTAGATAGATTTTACCATACCAAAATCTTTTTCTTAACAGATCTCTACCTTAAATCCTCACCATTTCCAGTGCTGCATTGCCCCACTTAAAAAATATAAAGTAATAGGCAAAAATTACAGTGTACTAGTGAAATGCTTTAAAGCACTGTGAGCTTATGGGAACCTACACAAATGCAATGTTTTTGCTCTTGTTTAAAAACTGGCATATGGTAGTTGGGAAAGGGTCATTTGTATTTATGACAGTCTGAGGACTCTCACACTGTGGACCAGGGAGAGGGGAATGGATTTGATTGAAATGATGCAAACTGCTCGTTGTTAACTTTTGAAGAGTTGTGGTTATGTAGATTAGCTGCTTGCACCTGGGGATTTGTCTCCTTTGGGATGCAGACCCTTAAATGCTGAAATCAGGTGGGATGTTTTCAACATTAAAAGCTCTGCCATTAGATATTACTTTGCAGACAGATTCATTCCTTTGGACCTGAGAGAATTAAGCTCATTCTGTTTTAGCAAAATTTTTATCAGGAAATTTTCATGTGGTTTGAAATTAAAGAGACCTTTTTCCTGTGATTTGATCTGACTTTGAAGCACTCTTTAGTCTCTCCATATATTGATATTACTTTTGCTGCAGTTTTCTGGGCACATAGGCATACATTTTGGTAATAAAAAAAGGAAAATTCAAGAAGGGTATAGCTGGGCAATACTTTTCTCCTGATTCTCCCAACAAACCTCTCCATTGTATGGTCTGTGGTGCCAACATCACCACTTAAACCAACTGTTGTTGAGTCATATCTGTGCTGGACCCTCTATGTCCTTGCCCATGGCAGGGGTGTTGCAATTAAATGATCTTCAAGGTCCCTTCCAACCCAGACCGTTCTATGAGACTGTAATTGCCTGATTCTCTGCGTGGCCAAGTGCGTGTAAATATATGTGGAGTCCAAAATAGATCCCCATTTCGTTTCTTTACATGATGCCCCTGAATGCTGTGGGCAAAGGTGTGCGCTGGCATGCAACATGTGTCTACAAAGACTGACATTCCATGAAGCTCCTCTGCAGCTACAGTGCAACACATAGGAAATAGAATGTTTTATGTCTTTTTGCTACCAGTGTTTTAAATTTAACAGACAAGCTTTAACAGTGGTATACCCTTACTCCTTGGAGGAAGAATAGACATGAATAAATCTAAAAGGACGAATACACATACCTAGGAGCTTCAGACCAGCAGAGTGTTTAAGCACACTGCTGTGTTAATTTGAGTAGTCCTAGTAAAATGCTTAGATTTAAAATTGAAAAGTTTTTCAGGCTTGTGTGCGTGTCCACCCAAACTCTGTCTCCTCTAGCTCACATAGGTGAAGCTGAGCTAGTTTTTGCTAATGCATAAGAAGGGTTTCTTCATCTACTGCTAGGGTCAGAACAATGTTAAAGTAATTAGAAAGTATCAGAAAACAATCGTTCCATCAAAAGGTAAGTTTCTTGTAATTTAGTAATTTATTGTGAATACCATGCATCCAGGATCCAAATAAACAAATAATAAAAGAAAGTGGAGCAACTTCCTTTCATTTCAGTCATGGGTATCTCAGGAGAGGCAGCATGTGCTCTTTTCTGTGTAGGTGAGGGAGAGATAATGAGCTCCCAGTACATGTCCAGGTGTTTTGACCCAGGTCAGGTTTAGTTACCCCACTCCTCCACAATGCTGATAGTGTTGTGTTTGGGGATGTGTCTTCTCTTTCATCAGTAGAATAGCCACAAGAAACTGAATCAAACCTATCTCAGATGGACATGCTGTTCTAGCATGCAATTTCTTTTTCTTATATATGAGCATGCTCTCATTTGACTGAAATAATAAACCTGAAGAGAAGGACGAAGCACTTATGTTGGCTATTTCTTCTCATACCTCTGTTTTTTCCTGGTTTTTACCTGGCTTCACACTTTTACCAGACTTCCTTAATTTTTATTTTTTTTTTAATCTTATACAAAAATATGAGTTAGAGAATCTGGTTTATTAAAAGTTTCACTAAAATTTTAGCCAAATAGCTTACAAATCCAAGCTTTACAAGGAAAAAGAGCAATACCTGAGGTCATAACCAAAACTTAATTCAGACCACTTGGTTTAAGCTTCATTTAAAAAGCTCATAATTTTTTTATTAAAGGAAAAGATATGTTTTCATTCCACTGTTTGGACTGAATTTAAGGAGCTTTGATATGATTCTCACAACTTAAGCCAAGCTTATTCACTGTTTTCAACTCCAGCTGGTGGCTTGCTCAATCAAAGCATTGTTACTGGAGAAAGTGCAGAGAGCACAGGGCTCTTTTACCATCCGCAAAGTCACAACTCTGGCAAGCAAAAACATTTTCCAGAATAACTTCAGGTACAAGAATGGAACTTTATCTTGGTAATACTTTTGATACCATTGCTACTACTTACAGTAGAAACAAAACTGAGGGTCAAGGAAAGGAAACCTTTGTTTTCCTTAACCCTAAAAGTTCCTTCCTTTCATGGGCAATCCAGAGAACCAAGTTAATGCAAGGAAATAAAACACTAGGCTTTGCAATCTTTACATGCATGAACTTGCTGACTGGTTCTTTGTCTGGTAGTTCTGCTGAAGCCAGTGGAACTCCTCACAGATGAAGATAATATATCTGATTCTGGCTCTAATTAAGGGTGTTGAATAGTGAGCTTTTTGGATAAATGCAAATGCTTGTCAACCAGATTTTGTACCTGTTTTTTTGCAGAAGTCTTAGAGTCATGAAGTCAGAGAATATCCTGAGCTGGAAGGGGTTCATGGCTAGCACTGAACTCCGGTTACTACGCCGAACAGCCCCAAGAACCAGACTGTGAGCCATCTTCAAATTGATAGGAAAAATTTCTTCACTGGAAGAGTGGTCAGGCATTGAAACAGGCTGCCCAGGGTGGTGGTGGAGTCACCATTCCTAGAGGTGTTCAAAAAACCTGTAGGTATGACACTTAGGGACAGAGTTTAGAGGTGGACATGACAGTGATAGGATCGTAGTTGGACTCTATGATCTTGGAGGTCTTCTCCTACCTTTATGATTCCTTGATTAACAAAAAAAGGCTCTTTTGTTGATGCTTTCTCTTGCTACCTAGAAAAAAATCACAGTCTCATTTTTATTCAGGTTAAACTTTTATGCTTTTAGGGCTTTTTAGTTGAGAATTGTCCTTGACTGAGAGAAACTGGTCTTGAACTCACTCTCCCTGGTTACTAACATGAGTGGGGGTGGATAGTGCTTACCTGACACGAAGCATGCCCTTTTCAACTCTTAAGTATAAATTAAATCCTGTGCAGCACTCTGAGACTTATTTTTGCAGTGATCTCTAAAATCAGTGCCATGTATGGTGAGGATAAGGTCCACACCGACTTTAGGAAAAGAGGAAACCAGGTTCCAATAAGAATTATATAAATGCTTGCATCCTTTTCTTTTATCAATCCTTTACATCAAAGCAGATTTTGACCTCATATCAAGTACTAAAAGATATGCAGCCCTAAAAATAGATGACATTCTTTTCCCTTCTAAATTGGAGGCCTGTTTTAAGGATACATTACATTGTATATTTTTACTGAAAATTGTTTTTATATTTGGAAAAATAATTACTGTGTCATATGCTGGACAAGAGTGGGCTCAAAAATTCTAAATAGTTCACAACCAGCTCATGTTATTTTTATTAGACTGAAAAAAAAAAAAAAGACATGTAAAAAGGCAAAAGCTTTCTTCAGTGATTTAAATATATTTTGGCTTAAGATAATTGGCTTCCCTAGCTTGCTGCGTGGGTGGTCTAAAACTATGTCAAAAGATATTACATTTCCATCAGAATTTACACAGTCTTCTCTTTTATAAAAGACAATTATCTCTACTAGGCAAAGGTAACCAAGCCTAATTTTGTACTGAAATAAAACACAAGGTATTAAAATCTGTGTTTGTGGAGATAAAACATGCCACCGTCCTTAGAATCTCCCTGATCCTGTCTCTGTCACCAGCAATTGGTCTTTCCTGGTTCATCCATCCAATATTAGAAATTTCTAAATTATATTAAACAAACATGATTGTCTGTATGATGAAATAATGCTTTCTTTTGAAAACCTCTCTCTACTCCCTGTTCTGCCCTCTAACTATTTTAAAGAAGAAATTAATTGCTTCTTTTCATGTATAGAATGGCACACTTCCTTCTGTAGAAAGATTTTTGATTTAGAGGTGTTGTTTGCCACTAAGCCTTCCTTCAGACAGCTGATCTTGTATCTGAGGGGTGCATTGGAGGCTATTCTCAGCTCTAAATCCAGTGCCTAAAGTGGGTTGCTGTCATCTCAAGAAAGAAGCACAGTAATGTGTGTATGTGAGTAAACTGAGAATACCCTGAAGGACTTTTGCAGTAGGGCCTTCATTGACTCTTGATCTTACAGGTAAAATACACTAAACATATCTAGTGCCCTGAAAGACCATCTATATGATACAACCTATCTGTCAGGTAAATCAGGCGGCTGTTCATGACACTCTACACTTCAGTAACTTTTGAAGTTTGTGCTTTCCTTACCAGATCATCCCTTATGTTGCAGATCTTCCTGCTTCTCTTCCTCCAGTACTCAGCAATGGTCACGCCAGCAGGCAGTGGAAATCTCCCCCTACAGCGTGTGCACCAGCAGGGTTGTGGGAGTACCTCAGTGAGCCTCAACACTGGAGAGGGGCAATTTCAGTATACTTGCTGATGCCTCAGTTCAAGTCCTCATTGTCATGGAGGCAGCATGCTACTATTTGCCTGGTCTGACTAGATTTCAGGGATTCTTTTTCTCCTGCAGAAACTAGTGTACAGCCATCAGCACTACCTAAAACACATTATTTCATTTAATGTTTAGAATGACACATTAGTGAAAAAGAGGATTAAGACAATAAGGATAGACATGCTTATTTAGTCTCAAGTACAGATAGGCTGTGAGCATGGTTGCTTTTTGTCTGAAAACACATTTAGGAAAATAAGGAGAAAATACAACTGAAGAAACCTTTCCTTACCCTTTATCATACTTAGTTTTATGTACGTATGTATATGAGTTAAGTAAAATATATAAAAGACAGGATCTCAGAGAAGCAAAAGTGATGATTACTTAACCACAAACTGAAGCTTGATTAGGTTAATATTAAAGGTATCCTTAATTGCTAACATACATATATACATACATACATAAGTGATTGCTCTCTGAAATGTCTGAAATGATTAAACAATGATTTTATTGTAAGGTGGCTCAAGAAAATGTGCCGCATTACATGAAATATTGTATTAGCAAATAACAGATGAAGAGACAAAAGTCTTAAAACAATAAATCAATTGATCCTTGGAAAGAAGTTTCAAACAAATATATGATAAGAATAGTGTTAATTGAAACCTGTATTAAAACACGGTTCTTATAATTTTATGTCATTTGTGGTACATAGTAGGTTGTGGATTCTTTTTACTATAGGTAAGCAATATATTTTGCTTTGAGCAATGAGATAAAGAATTATCTAAAAAACAACTCTTCTTGCGTGAATATTTGAATTGACAGATGGAAACAGTGTATTTCTTTTAGTCATTGTATGAGATGCTATTAAAACAGATTATTCTTTTTCAGTCTATAATTGAAGATGTTGGGGAAAGGGGAGAGAGTAATTTTAAAAATTAATTTTTCATAGTGTTTTTCTGTGTGTATGAATACAACAGTCTATGTATGTGCCTTGTGGCAGGACCATAATGAAACTTTTCACACCAAATCTTGAAATTGAAATATCAGAAAGATCAAAGAGAGTGATGCCTGAAAAGGAATTAGGGCACAGACCCACTGAAACTACCATCAGTAGACCTCAGAATGACAATTTGCTAAGGAAATATACACATATAGAAATAGAAACATTTTTCTATTTTCAAACTTTGCCTGAAAGATATAATTTATTTGAAAAGAAGGCCACGATTTTGCCTCTTTAGCTGAAAAGGCATTCTCTTGAGGGAAAAAAAAATCCTTTGTAGTTTGAGGCTTTTTTTTCCACTTTTGGCATTAGAGTATCTTTTCTCTTTTTTTCCTTTGTAGGGATTAAGGCAGGATTCAGGGGCTGGAGAGTGGGAGTTGTAAAGCAACAGGGATATAGAAGAGTGGCATAGGTGATGAGCTACAGGCAAAGAGCTAAACTTTCTTTCCGAACCCCATGGCCTTTCATCTGCTTACCCTGAAAACCATAAATATATGTTGCTGGCTGATTCCCTGCTGCATCCTTTATGGGATGGTTTGTAAGACTGAAGTGTCCATGGTTAATGACTGAAACAACTGGTCATTTGCAGAAGTAGTGGGTGCTTTGCTGAGGCCATGTTTGTAGCCCTGGCCAAAGGCAAGGAAAAGAGTGTTTTGTACATTTGACCAGCGCAAGACAAAGTGGGTGAACACCCACCACAAGGAGGCTACAAATTGGGTTTTGAGCCAGGTAATGGAGGAGGCTAGTAAGAAGCAGACCCTGTGAAGGTATGATAATGCTTTTCGTCATGCCCATACCCTTTCTGTACAATGGGCTCAGTGGCAAAAACTGTCCCACCCCCCTGCTCCATTCTGGGAGGTATCATCACATTCATAGGTAGGCCTGGAGGTATTCCCCCACTCTGATGTTTCAACTGTGCTGCTGTGAGAGGCAGCTGCCATGTCTTAGAAGGTGGTGTAAACCATCAAAGACCCCCGAAGGACACCCAGACTCCTTTCTAGTGCCTCCCACTAGAGGCCTGCATATAATCCACAGTGCTGCGACAGAGTAAAACTGCCCCCAAGGGCAGGTACCTGGATATTCCCATGGAAGCTTAAACATACATTAAGCCACTGAACTCTATGTTTCATGAGCTTCCCCAACCCCAGAGAGATCAAGATTGTGACTATCACCTTGATCATCAAAATTGACACCAAAATAGCAACAATCAAGTCTCATCTCCGGAGCCATGGCTGGTGATATCTTTCTACTCTTATCCCTTGTTTCTCTTTCCTTCTTGTCTTTATATATTTTCTTAAGCTACATTTTCATACTTTTGTTTTGCTATGTTACTATAGATAGCAACAAAAATGGCTACATACCTGCTTTACATTGTAATCAAATTATTCTAAAATAAATCCTGCATCCATCTATCTATCTATCTATCTATCTATCTATCTATCTATCTATCTATCTATCTATCTATCTATCTATCTATCTATCTATCTATCTATCATCTATCTATCTATCTATCTACACAGGTGTCATTTAATTCTAATCTACCCCAAGGGATCTATTAACAAGAACCTCTGTTTCCCTAACCTTCTGGGACCGGTCTTACCAGGGGGCTGGTCCAGCCCTGCTGAGTGGGCTGCAGGTCTTGAAACAGTATCTCCAGACCTTCACTGTCCGTGGAGGAAGGTGTCTTTCCCTGGTAGACCACTGATAGCTGCAATGAAGCTTTGGTTTTGAATGTGAACACTCATTCCCTGGAAAAGAGATTTGGGAAAAAAATTAATAGAAATTAATTTATGAAAGAACTCTCACAGCAATAATAAGTACTTCATGGTCGTCCTGTCCTGTCTTCTGCAGGAGAGCAAAGACTCAATGCACTACTAACACTGATATTTCAGAAAAGCCATGTGTTGTTACATATACTGTTTAAATTTAAAATTCTGTTTTGCCATCACTGTAAATACAAGCTCACAGATATATATTCACATGTATATGTACCTGCCCATCAGTCTTTATTATACACTTGCCTACAACACACATCATCTAAATAATTTTATACATTTCAAGTATAACAATTTCTATCCCTGGAATTCAAAGTAAATATGAATTTTGTTTTCTTCTTTACTCTTTCTTCTAGTTTAATATCTGTATTAGTAAGTGATATTTAAAGAAATAAAACTCCTATTGAGACATGCCTATATTGTATGTAAAGGTATCTAGAAACACTGTGATCTCAACAAAATTTCCAGTAATTTTTCTTCTCTATGTAGATTTGTAAATAACAGACTAGACAATTCTGCTCTATCAGTACTTATTTTGACGGCCTTAGAATTTATCATATTAAAAACTTACTTCACTTTTTAGTATTTTAGTTACTGCCCTCATTTGAATTTCAAATGCCATTTGATCCTCCAGTTACTTTTGAGTGAGTACTTTTCCATTTTATCCACACAACCTTTGTTCCCATATGTGCCAGATGTTTGCTTTTCTAATGTGTCACTTTACATCTTTCTTCCCCAGTTCTTGCTCTTCAGCTTATTTCACATATCTCCCTCCCTGCATGCTCAGCCTGTACTTTGATTTCTTGGTCAGTGTTTTTGTGAACTTAAATAAACCTAGTTTCACTGTTAGAGTTTTCTCTGTGGTGTTACTGTGGTCCAGACCTTGCCTTTGGATGTGTGTGCCTTCAAGTTGTTTGTCAACAGGAATTTCATATGCATTTTGAGACCACACTTTTACTCTGAGACTTCATTTGGGGAAAGATCTAAATCTGCATGCACTTTGTCACTATATATGCACAACACATTTTATTTGCCATATAATGGTGTTGAATATGACAGTAAAAGCACTTTTCATGCCCACATTCAGAAGCGTTTCTTCAGGTGGAGCATACACAGAAGTAATTGTATATTTTGGTGCATAAGGATTCACTTGTTTGGACTGGCTCTATTTGCATAAAAGTTAAGAGTCATAGAATGCAAACGGTTAGATTTGAGCACTACAGATTTATATTACATGTCTCTTTCAATAATTCTAGATCTCAAACATAATAGAATTGGGGGGTTTGGCTCAAGTGGTAAGATTTTGAGACTTGAAATGTTGTTTCCACTACAAGGAAAGTCAATCCAATCAAGCAAATAGAAACCTTCACATAAACTAAGAAAGAGAAACAAAGTATTTCTTTGTCTAAAAATCAGTTTTGTCATGCAGTTGAAACAACCTATATGGAAGTCCCTTACTGATAAATCTAACTTTACCTTTCCTGGACAGTATGCAATGACTTCTTCCCTCGGCCAAATGCATAACTACTTCTTATACTTTCCCCTGGTTTGCTTTCCTTTCACAACCAGTCATTCTCCAGTCTATTGCTTTTACTATTGGTCCTCACTGATCCCTTGGATCCACACAACTTAACTGCCCTGAGGTTTCACCCTATCATGAACACAACACCTGATTCAAGGCCTTGCCAGTTTTTGGCAGGCACTACGTGGAGCAACTTTCTCACTTCCATCCTGTGTGCTCAAATGAAAAGTTCACTCTGATATTACCTTTACACATCTCAATCACTTTACAGCTGTATAAAGTACTTCCTTCCCCCTTTGTGAGATACTTTCATGGGATTTAAGATCCCACAGAATTAATGGAGGAATCAGTAATAACCCCTCATGGAGACAAAGTTCTTAAAGGACTGACATGGTTCACATTATTATCAAGGAAAGATGAGGAAAAAAAACTGTTCAAATTCAGACATGAAACAAAAGGCCTTTTAGCATTGAATTATTACATTAGTCACATTTGGAAGTTAAAAATTGCTTCTTTGAGGCCCCTTGTAGATGATGATATAAAGGATAACAAGGTTGCAGAAGCCAATACTAGGAGAATTTCACTATTTGGAAGTTTGAGTAATGTAAACCAAACAATGCAGAGATCCTGGCCCTGCACAAGGTACATAATGTAATAGTCAAGGGTATCCCTAGAGTTGTATTTTCTGTTTTGGAGGGGTTCCAGAGAGATTTTTAAATTATCTAAGTTTTGCCTCCTCATTTCCTTTCTTTTTAATATACAGTATATGCCTGTGCTTTTTGATCTTTAAGCAACAAAAGCTATATGAAAAATACCACAGGGGCACAGCTGGGTACCAAATAACTGTGTTTACTAAAAATATACAAACATTCAAGGCCTGGTTATATATATATATATTACTGCTCTGGCTGTTTTCTGGTGGCTCTGGATTGACGAATACAGCGAACAGCTCTAGGAGGTTTGCAAGCTGTTTAAAGGGAAGCTACTCTGCATATACACTGTACTGAAAAAACAAAACAAAATAAACCCCAAAAAACCAAACAAACAAAGCAAAACAAAACAAAAAATAAACAAACAAACAAAAAATCTGGGACTGTTATAGTTCAATGGGATTTTTCTCTCACACATGAACCATGTCTTTCTTATATTACTCATATATTACATACATATACACAAACACATATATACACACATCATATGCATACCCTGTTCAGGAGCACCTGAGGAACAATTTCTAGGCATGACTCCTTGACCCTTGTCTTATAAAAGTCATGATCTTCCCAGAAATCCAGCTTTTCTTATCACCTTTGTTCACTATGAGTAAAATACAACTGTCAGTGAGACTACATAGGTAGGATCACAATGTGAGACTCTTGAAAGTGAGGAAATAGTGTTAAAAAGGGTGCCCACGCTTTATTATTCAGTCTTAAATTATATGATCACATCCTAGTCTTTTCAAAGACGACAATCTCATTTAGTGACTGGAGTGGTTGGTGATTAATGATGAGTTATATGATATTTTGTTTTCTTTCTTCGATGTCAGCCTTTGCTTTGTTTAAAGCTTTGCTGTTAAAACACTGTGATTTATTTTTTAACATTCTCTTGTGTGGGTCTCCTCACTGCTTCATGAAAAAGATGGATAAAAAGCTGTAACTAATAATCACCCACATAAATAGGGGACAAAGACATGCCCAGGCAGATATGCAGTTTTCTGTTGTTTTAGTTCCCTCAGTTTTACACAGAAGTTCAAACAGCTTTTGGAGAATTTCCTTGCAGCTGTGAGCTATAAAATAGGCTTGTGATTTTGCCTAAATTTGGGTACACTTTCTCAGAAACAGCCAAAGCCACACATGTGATTCAAATACTAACTTTTGTCAAGTTTCAATTACATTCTTTAGAAGTTGACAAATTTGAACTTTACAGTAAAAACACTGTGCTGATCCCTTTGATAGAGAATGAAACAAAATAAGAAAATTTTTTTTTCATTAGACCAATCTCGTATATGGCTAATGAAATATTCTGAAATATTCCCAAATTACAATATAATGTTTGCAAAAGTTTTACTCAGATGATTAAATTTTTCTTTTTTTTAAAAAAGGATTCTAAACACTGAAACTGACAGCTTGACCTTGGAAAATGTCAGTAAACTGAAACAGAGGATCATTATAAAATAGGTGTACAGTCCAACCTGCAAAACTGAACATTAACCTCTAAAGGAATTTAATGTCTCACAGGATGAAGTGTTTTGGTCATTTGCAGCCTTGGGGTTTTCCTTGTGCTCACTCCTGTGCTCTTACTCTGCTATACCAAGTCACAGGGCTGAGAAAAGGCAGGACTTGCCTTCAGTTGTTGTGGTATATCTGTGTTTTATTATACGGTTTATGAGTCCACACTCAGAGATGTACTGCATCAAAAGATTAATGGTTATGGTTCTAAGACTGCCTACACTGAATTATTTTGTTCTGTAGTGCTGGTACAGCATTTATGTCTGTCTTCCTCAAGCTTTGCTTGCATCTCTTGGGAGTATTTCATAATGTAAAAATGAAATAAAAACAAGCGCAAAAGGGAATCAATATGTTAAACTTCCTGAGTTTTTATCTCTACTGCTACATCTCTAATTGTAACAAACTGGGAAAGAGTAAGGATTATTGATTGTCAAATAGGTTTCTTCTTGCAGGTTTTACTTGCACAGCTTCCTATGTCAAAAGCCCAGATTAAGTGAATAAGTAGGGTGAGTTTTCTTAATCAAGTTTACTTATCAGACTGCTTTTGAGGAGGTTTTTAATGGTAGATTAGCAAGTAGCTTGCATTTAGCATGGAATATATGTGCCATACCATAAACAAGTGGTTCAAGTTTTGCGAAAATAGAGTGGTACAAGAAAACTTTGATTGCAGGGAGAAAAAATAGAAATGCAAAAATGTTGTTTCACAGTGAAACAATGGAAAAATATTGTATTTTTTCGGGAAAAAAATGAACAAAGAAGAATGCATCTACACACACACACGAAAAACCTATATTTTACCAGGTGAGCTTGTTGTGTCATATGAACATGTATGGTGGTATCCTTTGGTGGTTTTTGAGCCATGGAGCCTTTCAATTAGTTTTATGGTGGATACAACCTGTAGTTCATAAAAGGCACTTTAGCCCTAAAGAGCTATGTTTCAATCAGTGAATTAAATACAGTCAATGCATAGATAGTAAATCACTGTGGTTTAGAAGAAGTTAGTGTGTTGATAACGAAGTACCGGGTATCTCCACTACAGTTGTAAATTAAAGACCTGAAA
This sequence comes from Formicarius rufipectus, assembly GCA_013399695.1. Lineage (NCBI taxonomy): Eukaryota > Metazoa > Chordata > Aves > Passeriformes > Formicariidae > Formicarius > Formicarius rufipectus. Next base: position 114,562 of record VXAU01004329.1, on the reverse strand, counting down.
CACTTGACTCCAATTTGTTATTAGGATTTCAGACCACTTGTTAGTGTGTATGAACCTATGGGAGCAGGACTTTGTCAGTTGAGCTGAGTTTTTCATGGTGTGGTTGCTGTTGTTTTTTGGTTTTGTTTGTTTGTTTGGTTGGTTTTTTCCCCTTGAGCTCTGAAACTAAGAAATTTTGCAGTTTATATGAACATTTCAGCGTTAACCACTATGGAAAGTGACTTTTCACACCCACTTACCTCCAAAAAGACTATTTTCATGCACCTCCATCCTGAAATATCTTTCGAGTTACTGAATATATGCAGGATAAAATTAACAAAATGTTTTGTGGTAGTTTCTCAGTGAAACTGAAGATCTGCTGTGGAACAGTCAGAGTTACTGAATTTACTGACATAAATGAAATAAAGTCAAGTACTGACATGTATAAGGAGAAAACCATAGATAATTTCACATTGTTCATGCAATTTCCAAAGGTCCCTTATTTCTTAGATTTCTTAATCTTGTCTGTTCTGTATCAGTGCTAGAAAGGGTCTCATCCCAAGAAACTGTGCCATGTATAATCAGTTTCTTAACTTACAGTGTACCAAATTATTTTATCCAGGATGTTATGCTCACTTGAAGTCATAGAGAAAATTTTTTTTTTTTCATTTCTTTGTGCAAAATAATACCTTGTTGCTCATTTACTGGCCTGGCTTTGTGTTACCATTGTTGTTGTATTGACCATAATTTGCCAGACAGTCATCTTGGGAAGGTCACATTGAGGCTTGAGGGGGATATTCAATGTGCGGTGGAAGACGACATGAATATGTTGTCTTCATGTGTGAGTAAGTTCATCTCTCTGCTCCCCACACACATTAGCACATTAATTTCCCATTGCATTTACTAAGGCAGTGCAAATCCTGAGCCCAGCAGAAGCATCTCCCTGCCAGACAGATGACATGGGGACTGTGCTACAGTGTCTCTGGGACACCCATACCACAAACTGTCCTTCCTGTTGCTAATGGGAGCATGTCCTGACCCATTGAGTCCTGTTTGCTGACAAGGGATGCTCCTGTGTGAGTTGCTCTCTTCAGACTTGATGATTATAGTTGGTCCCTTCCAACTCAGAAGATTCTGTGATTCTGTAACTGCTTTTCCTGTTTCTTAATCCCCTGTGTGACCCTGGCGTTGGGAGACACAGACTGTCCTCTGTCAGATCTCACCTGTGAGACCTGATGAGTAGTGCTTTAACATCTGATCTCAAAAATAGTGATAACAGTATTTTTCTCCCTCAGAGGAGTTCAGTGATGATAAATCCATGAAAGACTTCAGAGCCTTTCTGGTAGTACAGAAGCAGATAAGTTGAAAAAATAGATTGAGAAATGAATTTTTTTTTTTGTTATGAACTCCATAATAGTGAAGAAAGCAAACCTAAAACTTCAGAATCTCAGCTTTCTTTCAGAAAATTAAAATAAAATGGAAACACATGTTGCCTCTAATAAAACATCACTTTCCTCCACTTTAATTCCATTCTCCTTTTTTTTTTTTTTCTGATGTATATTATAACATGATATGCAAAGAAGATATAGAACCAAAATAATTTCAAATAGGAATGTAATCTTTTTACAGGAAGCCTTGATTTATAAAGCTAACTCCCTGAGGTACAGACAGGTTTATCATTCTGCTATAAATGTCTGAATGCATAATGGAATGCAGACTCTAATTTCTATAATGTGTTTGGATGATGCATTGCTCATTGAGAACTACAGTGAAACCGAAGAAGAAATCTCAAACAAATTTTTCTGAAATTTCAGTCTTCTAATGCATTATTAAGGATTTGAGATAACAGCCAAAAAATGCTGCATAACTTGTGATGTATGAAGAAGGTTCATAAGTTAATATTTGACTGTGATTTAATCTGTAATAATAAAGTTCCTTTTGCTTTCAGGCTGTTACAAGTATCAACAGAAATACAGACCCCCAACAACTGGGACTGGAGTCAGATTTTCATGATAAATAAGAATTATTTATGATTATGATATTGTTGTGTTTGACTAACAATGTGCATAGACACTAGCCAGGTCTAACAGAAAGATAACAAAGGTTCGGTGAGATATTTAACTGAATCCACACTTTGGAGACTTTACTGTCCCACTGAAATGATATAATACAAATAAATCTTGATTATGGTTGGATTTACACCCACTATTAGAAACTCATCCAGATAGCTTCTTTCTTCTATTTTCTCTCCTTTCTTACTTTTTAAAAGCTGAGTTGTTTCAGCTATTTCAAACAAAAGAAAGTAACTGGTTTTAATTAAAACACAGCTAAGATATAAAATGTGTGAGTCTTATAAAGCTGCCTGGGAAAGACTACTGCAATATATAGATGCTATTCCTTTGTTTCCAGCTTTTGAGATACCATCACAAGAGCGGTCATATTTGATGCTATTCTTGAAATACAAAGTTCTACCTATCATTTAGTATCAACCTCAGTTTTCTTAACAACAAAAAATAAAAAAGAAGGTTTTGGTACTCATGTCAGATGAGGAAAATTTGATCTCTTATGTACCTTAATAGATGACAAAGTAAGAAGGCAGTGAGGGAAACCCAGTACTCAATATTATTTTTTTTTTTTTTAAAGATCACTTCTTTAAGGTTATCTCGTAGTTTATGGTGCCTTATTCATGACTTTGGAATGCCTGGGTTTGGCCATACTGCCTGTGTTGTACAATTGTAAATGATCTCAGCATCCATGAGTTGGTCACTGCATTCCAGTCTGCTGCTGTCCTTAAAACAAGTAGTTAATAACAACAAGAACAACAACAACCAATATTTTAAAACAATTTCTTTTGCTTATGGAAAAATCAGATCCCCCAGACAAATTTTGTTGTCATGGGGAAAACACGGTCTTTCTGCAGGGAAGAGAGTCTTGAATGCACTCAACAGACATTGAGTAGAGTGCAAGGACAGCAGTCCTGGTGTGGCAGCTGGAGAAGTATGGACAGAGCAGCACTGTCCTGAGAGAAACAGGCCTTCTCTTTGACCACTGCAAAATGCCTCAGATACAGACCAGCCTTGAGACAAAGGTCGTAGTTGTGTCCTTCCTAAGTAACAGAGAAAAAAAAAAATCACATAGTCCATCACGCAACACAATGTCTTTCATATCCTGTTCTCTTGAAAAGGACTTTTGAATTAGGAAGGGCCAAAGAAAAGTCTGGTGTAGGCAGGATGACTGATACTGAAAAATGTTTCTTTCTTTACTTCCTTCTGTACCTCACTCTCTTGTTTTCCCTTCCACTTCTGGCAACCTACTAAGGATGACCGAGAACAAAGTTAACAGCTCTACCCTGAAAGCTAAATGGATATAAATTTGAAATAAATCGAATGACTATTGGTTTAGAGGCCTACATTTGGAAACAGTCTTAGAAAACCCACTGTAACTTCAGCTATCCTCCATTAATTTTAAAGCTGCTTGTATATTTGTTTGTTGTGGTGGTTTTTTGTTTTGTAGGGTTTGTTTTTTGGTTGGTTGGTTGGTGGGTTTTGTTTTGTTTTTGAGTTTTGTTTGTTTGTTTTAATTTCATTTTATATTTCTGTTACTAATTTCTTGTCATTATAGAACTTTGCACATTCTCTGCCTTGTATTATCTGATTTATTTTTTGTGTTTGGAAATGGTAGATACACTGAGCTGGTACAGAAATAGTGTTGTATCAGGGTAATAAATATTCATATTTTCAACAGAAACGGGGAAGACTGTCTTTCCTGAGCAAACTTGGAGCTTTCAGCTGTTAGTCCTTCTCCAGCTTTCAGATTTTAGTCTTGTTACTGAAAGAAAATTAGTTTTGACATTACAATAAGTACTGCTGGACTGTAGCTATATGCTGCTCTTCCCTCTTGCAAGTGATCTGGACTTGTTAACAATTTCAAAGGAAAAAAATAATTTTCCATACTAAGGTAATGCTCTTTGAGGGTAAGATCATTTAATTCTAAGTTCGTTACATAGATTTACTACTTTTTTAGCATACATTTTCTCTTAATTGAAAGTGGTACTTTTGGTCTTTGAATGATGGACTGCTTAATAGATGTGGACCTAAGATAAGAATAAGGATCTTCTCCATGCCACCTGCTTCACCTCCTTGCTCTTGCCTGCTGCTCACAGTGATTAGGTCCCTGCAAGTGGAGAACAGAAGGAAAAGCAAATCCATCCTTGATGTGCCCACTCTCAGATGGTTGTTGATGATGTGTCATCAAGAGATGGCTCCTGTTTGGACTTTTGGTGGTGAAGAATCCTTGCACACATAGTCAGAAATTACCACTGATTTTCTTGAGGTCTGGGTTGCAACTCATGCTGCAGCTCTTATTGATGGCCCCAGTAACAGTGCCCAAGCACACCCTGCTGAGCAAGCCCTTAAATGTAAAAAAAAAAAGAAGAAAAATCCAGTTCATGTAGTCTGTTTATATATCCCTAGAGATTCAGATAAAGAAAAACAAACATAACCTTTTCAGCTGTTCCTCACAAGGGAAAAAGAAAATGAAACATTTGATTATAATTGTTTTAATGAGCTTTGATTCAAAATGAAGTCATAATGGTCTGGTTAAAAAAATATTCTGTTAATGAGCTTATATTTCTATCAAAGTATGCAAGATGCAAAATTCTCTGAGGATAAAATTAAATAACAAGCAATATTTATTTGCTGATTAATAAAATCCTGCTTATTTCTTGAGAAAAAAGAAGTAGTATTAGTAATAGTAGTAGCAATAGTAGTTATGGTCGTGGCAATGAGACTGGTAGGAGCACAGTAATTATAATCTAACCAGATGGTTTATCTTAAGTTTCACCTTGAAATTAGAAAAATATCATGAGTACCTACTCCTGCAGATGTAAAACCTGATCCTAGCCATGTAAAACTCAGACTTGACTGTAGGTCACCTGTACATATTATAATTGGCTTCCCCTCAATTTCTTTTTGAATTTTAAGTGCTATTTCTTAGAAAGGTGCATAGGATACCCAGGGTATCATCAATTGAAAAAGAAAAAAAAAAAAAAAAGAGAGAAAACAAATAAAAGGAAAGGAGACATGGAATGTGCTAATTAGGGGAAGAAGTGTGTACTGCCAGTGAACAGCACTAGTTCTGATTACTGCACTGTTAGAATAAAGTGTTTCTGTGTAGTTTACATTTTATGGTATTACACAGACTTCAATGTAGTTTTTCATGTCACGTATTCCAGCCAGAAACCAGGCTGGCTCCAGACAGGGAGACAATCTGGAATGTGTCCATTTAAAGAATATTCACTCTTGAAAAAGATCCTATACATAACAATGCTTTCTCTTTCATGTGCTGCAAGGGGTAATAGGATCATATGTTGGAATACAGGAATGTATTTAATTTTGACTCAGAATATTTTTTTATTCTGATTAAAATCAAATTCCTTTCAAATCTGAATACACATCTTCTTTTAGATTTCTATGTCAAGATATTTCTGATATCGCCTTATGCAGCACATTACCTCTTCAGAACAACCAGTTATTCTCATGTCAGTTGATTTGCCTAATCAGGCTCTGGTTAAACAATGCAACTTGTCTCATGTAAAGAGACAGATACAATCTGTTGTGTTTGTAGTTTTTGTTTCAAAAGGAAAACAAAAACCCAACATTAACAGGATGGTTTTCAAGACCAACTCTTAATTACATTAAAAAATAAAATTTAATTAGTGGGATGCAAGAAGAAAGCAAAATTATAGGCATGGTTCTATGAACAAAGTAATGCTACAGAGATAGTAACTATAAACATGCAAGGATGGTTGGAAGAAACCTAGAAAACCTTATGTAATTGGATAAAGGCATGAAAGTATTAAATAGACTTAGTTTGGTTATATCTTGAATCTCCCTGAGTAAAGAAGAGGTTGCCATGTTACAAATAGGGGTCTCTTCTGTGTTTCTTTCCAAAGACATATTTCTTTAATGAGATATATATATATATATACATGCATTTGCAGTAAGAGTTACCTACAGCAAAAAAGTGATGCTGGACCTTAGGGCTGAGGTATGATTATCTTTGTTCCAGGCTTCTTAACTCAAGAGAAAACACATTTGCAGGAAAGCTTACTGATAACATGCTGGGCTTAATTCTTCCTTAATTATTGTCTTTTGCGGTGTCTGTTCCTGTTTGTTCCTTTGCACAGAGGAACTTTGGGTGTTTTTTTCAGTTTTGTTTTACTCTGTGTGTGTGCATCCATACACCCTTTACCTTTTTTCTTCTTCCCCTCACCCAAGAACACATTGTCAGGGGCTATTTCTAGCCCCAGCTTCAACCATCATTTAAAATAAAGAACAAACTGCTCCTGGAGTGATAATTCTACTTAGGAATGGATAGACTCTCACAAGCTTAAATCCTGAAAGGTACACGAAATGGTCTGCTTTAAACCACACGTTGCCATGGTTACATCCTTCTGTGGCTCAGATGGGGATGGGGACCAATTATCAAGTTTTGTTTGCTTGATTTTAAGTAGTTTGTTACCTGGATACCCAATAAATAAGAAAACTGAAAAAAACCACTTGTTTTCTTCTCCCTTAACTGAAAGAAAGAGAAAACAGTCATACCTACATGTTAAAAAAATCCAACAAAATTCAAATTCTTAGTTACAGGGTGAAAATACTTTTAAAATATTTGCTTTAGAGAGGGTCAGTGAAAGGCCTGCAAATAGATTTTGCATAAGCATCATAATGTGAAATCTGGAAAAAAGTAATTGATCACATAATATTGCTGTGAATCAAGAGTGGAATTAATGAACACTGTCTTTTTGTCATTATTTGGACATTAAGAGCATTTTTCTACAGGAATCACTTGGATATCTAATTAATGAAAGTAAAGACTCTTTCTGCTGGATTGAGGCACAGTGATGTTTTTACCTGGTGTCATTCATGCTCCTGTCTTTTAAAGACACCCCAATATGTTGTGTATGGTACCCTGTTTCTGTATTTAATCAGAACCTTTGGTAACAAGATGAATATGGAAGAGTGAGTTGTGTGGAGGAAGTGAGGAAGAGGACAAAGTTAAAACACCATCCTGTCAGTTTCTCTAATAGTTTATGTGGGCAATGACAGAACAGTATTTTAATTTTTTTTTCTGAACTCCTTTCTACTCATTTATTCCATCTCCTGCTTGTTATTGAAGTTTCAGATTAAACTTAAAGATATGAATGTATTGCCATAATAAATTTATAAGAAGATATTTAAAGAACAAAGATTTGAATAACACAAATGAACTCAGTGTAGCAGAGCTTAAGAAAGGATTTGCAGAGATGCCACAGCAGTCAAANAAAAAGACTGGACTGTAATGGGAACAGGAGGTGTCTCATATAAAATTAGGCTTAACTTTAAATTATTGGTGCTATTTTAAATAATCTCTAAAAAAGTTAAGAACAACTAGTTGAAAGAAGATTTTTTAAATGTAAGCTAGCAATTTGGAACATGTGAAAACTAAGTTGTTAAGAACAAGGAGCATATATTTCTAACATACACCTAAAATTTGAGTTGTTTTTGCTTCATCTCTATTGCACCAGTTACTTCTCCAAATGGTATGAAAAATGATGCTTAGACTGCATGGCCTTCAGATTTGCTATTGTTTTTTTCCTAGTGAATAGCACACATCTGTCTTAACAAAACAGGGAGCTGACACTTTAAGTCAAAATCCTTTGGTTCTTGCTTTCGCAAATGAAAGATTATTCTTTTTATGAATAAGTAGTTTGCAGTTTGTTTAAATTACAAAGGAGAATCAAAGAACATTATTTTTCATTGCAAATTAAATGAAATTGATAACCGCCAAGAAGGTTATTAGCACAAAGTAAAACTCTGCAGCCAGTGAGAAAGAGACTGAAAAAGCAATAAAAAACATATGTGAGCAGTAGGATTTTTGCAATTGTTACTTTAATTCTGCAATAATGATTGTCAATCTATTAAAAAAAAAGTTAAAAATTATTTCCAGTACAAGCCCTGTAATCTTCCTTTTAGATAGGTAGAAAATGTCAGAGACAGAAAATCTGTTGTAATGTTAATACAAATAATTGCAGTTTGTGACAATTTATGCTTAGAAGCAGACTGTGGCACAAGAGCCTTTCTAAGGCATTTGTGGAACATGAGAAGAAAAGGAAGCTGTGAAGGAGTAGCGAAAGGGCATTTAACATAGAATCTCCAATGCTTGAGGAACTGGGTAAGCTAAAGCAGGTCCTGAAGGGAAGATATAGGTACTCAAGGAAGGAGAACAGCCTCACCAAACTCAAGGTTACGTCAGGTGTGTGGTTCCTTTGGGGAAATTTAGGTGGTGCAGCTCTCTGAGACAAATTTCCAAAATGATTAGGGTCTTTTCCATTTTAAATTGACGCTTCTTTGTGGGCCAGAGAGGTTGCTCCTCACTGTTGCATGTCCTGGCAGCACCAGTCCTGGCAAGAACAGCACAAAAAAGAAATGCTAATTTCTTCCTTTGAATGGAAACACTGACAGAGGGATTCAGAAACAGCTGCTGAAGTACTTAGAAAGCAATGGGGAGAGGAAAGGAAGAGCCCTCCAGGAAGAGCGAAGTGAGAGCAGACACATAGGAAGGCTGAAAGAGCTCTGGAACAGTGTGTGGTGTCTGGTTGAGTCAGGGCATGGTGGGTGATGACTGTCTCTGTCCATCTGAGCTGATCTTATGATATGATATTACCTCTCAGCTTTGTAACAGCTCTGGAAAGACAGGGAAGCTATGTTTCTGGGGACTGGGGAAGGCATTAGAGAACAAAATGGGAACAGAACACTAAGAGGGATTGCATTACTGTGGAACATTTAAATCTTCCATGGGAAGACAATGTGATACACATCTATGTACATACACACATACATAAGTAACTCGAGCAGGTGACTGAGATTGTGAACTATCAGGCCAATTATTTAACAAATTAGTACTTGGTGCTACTTCAGTGTGGACTTTTTCCCAGTAAAAGATTTCATTGGTTTCCTCAGCTTCACCTTTAGGCTGGGATTCTTATGACTGTGTGGTTTTCATGCAACATCACTGCTAGTAAATATAGAGGTTTTATTAAGATTTACATAGTTAATATTATATCTTCTTGCAAGGGATAAATATCTACACTTCCTTGCACTCATGACATCAGCTGTGAAACTCTTCTTTGGGGCCAGAATTTTGCTTAGCAAGCTCAGATTCAGCTTTAGGATTCAAGTTATTGAGGAGAAAATGAAATAATGGAACAAAAAGCTTGCAAAGAAGAAAAAGTATGAAAAAGAAGTGAGCCAGAGCTATGGCTAGACACTTCACATCTGGGTGACTCCCTCCTGCCAGCCTAGCTTTTGTGAAGTGGAAATACATAATTCACTCTTCCACTTAATAGCAAACAAATAAGCACATAAAACCATGTTGCCTGGTCAGGTATTTGGCTTTCAAAGGAGAATTATTTGTGGATCTGTGTTATTTTTGCAAAGGAAGACCAAAAGTTTGCAGATCCTCAAGGCTCAGGAAGTTTGTTCATCCTCCTGCCTAACTCCGCTGCGTGGTCATGAACAGCCTCTGTGAGGGTGTCACAGGGAATGGAGGAGTCACCGAAATCCTACCACAGGGCTTGTGACTTGGGGCTGGACAGGGTAGGAATGGGAAGAAACCAAGCTGGAAAAAAAATGCTTCTGTCACGGAGCCTGCATGCAGGATCTGGCAGCTGCCTCCAGGCAACTTCAAGGTTGGAGAGCTATTGCAGCGCATTCCTGGGGATTGCTGTGCTGGGTTGTGGGCAGGAGCCTCATGCCTAAATATTTTCTGTGGCTTGGCTGTTTCTTAGCTTATAGAATTTAGTCAGATCCTTGGCTTGCTCTGGATTAACTTTACCTTTAAATCTGGCTTGGACAACTCCAGTGGAGAAAACCAGATGTAACTTGCAATGGCGTAAGAAGTCCAGGAACTCTGCAAATATGCAATTTTTTTGAAAAAACAAACAAAACCTGTTTTCCATAAAACAAATTTTAGAAAATACTACTTACCTTTGGGAAGAAAAAAAAAAAAAAAAAGGAAAAGTATTAATTTTCAGGGATGTAATTAGCATGTGAGGGGCCAAATTGACCCCTGGAGTAATACCATTTGAACTGTTTGTGTTTGCACCATGGCTTAATTTAACCTAGCTGGATGCCTAAGGTAATAATACTGTTCTTAAGGAAAAGGATATGGCAATCATATACACATATAATACCTTCTCATTTCTATCATTATCTCCTGTATATTATGCTTGCATATATTTCAAGCTGTTAGTTGACTGATGATGTTAACAAGAATGCAGTTAGACTAATCATATTCAGTTTTAAGGTCTAAAAATTAAAATGGAAACCTAGGCAATCTGATTTTCACATTTTGGATATAAGCACTGTCTGATTGCTCAGGAATATCACTGGCTCTAGCTTCTCACTGATTAAAACACACACTACACACAGCATAGGCATTTTTAAATGAATTGGGTCATATGTATGCTCTTACCTGCTCACCTGGGACTGAGAAACTCAGCAACATTTCTCACAACCCTAGCATATGATAGCCGCTTCAAGGCTTAGAGTGAGTTCCTTTTCTATTTCAGAAAACAGTTAATTCCTGCAGTTACTCTCTAGTGATTTTGTTTGCTGCATTGCTCTTTGGCAAGTCCAGTTCCTACTTCTGATGTAACATTTTTTCAATGAATAAGGTATAACTGGATGAATATAGCATTTCAAAGCCAGTGATTAGCGGCTCACAAAGTAGAGCAAGGCAGAAGAAAACTGAGCAAGAAGGAAAATAGTTATGCCCTCTGCTTTCATACAACCTCTTCCTTCTCTAACCCAACACTCCTCATTTACCAAAATTATGTTTGCTGTTTTAATCCATTTGCTATCCATATAGAGCAAAGCAGTTGCTTGACTGCAAAATTAACTGTGAAAAAGCTTCTGTAATACAAGCACATATCATTATCTGTATTACCATAATTAATGGTCCAGAATACAACTACTTTTGACACTGAATTAGTGTGCCTTCTTACATGACCTAGAAATGGGCTGGAGGTGCTTATAAAAAGCTCTTTTAGCACGTTTGTGACTTCGTGGTGGGCATTTATATACTGGTGCCCAACATGAAGGGGATGCTTTTATATATTGCTGGACAGTTACTGTAAAGACAAGGCCTTTGAACATCTGTAAGAAGGGTGAGGCAGATAGATTTGTATTTAGTAGCCAACCTTACAAATTTTCCAAATTACTGATCAAGTTCCTGACATCTATTTCCTCATAATATCATTTCATTCCACTTTCACTATGTAAAAGCATCCAGTGTGTCACACTGGAGATAAGTCCCTGAGCTGTATGGGCTAATCAATGAGGTGTTATTATTGCAAGCTTTTGTTTTTAGAGGGAACTGTCTATATTCTACTGTTCTAGAGTTCTTTAGGTAGCATGAAGGGGAAAGTGGAATCACCTCCAAACAGATGGGGATTGGGGTTGAAAGGCTCAAAGGTTAAAACAACATCAAAAATAATACAGAGACTGAACTTCTGGTATTGGTAGATGTCTGTGTCAGAAGCAGATAAACAGAGCAGATGTGCCCAAGAATTGGGTCTGATGACTCTGAGGTCTGGGATATCTATGATGTTTTAATAATATGGTACTCATTCTCAGTTTGCTGCCTGGTATTGCATCAAGTAGCTGAAAAACTCTCCATGGCATTCATGACTGTTGCCGTTTTTTAAGGAAATGATGAAAACAGGAGAAGACACTGCCTTTGCCTCAAATACAAAGGTTGCAGTCAACAAATGTTGACTTTTCTGGTGTCCCTTTATACTTTCTGATGTTCATCAACCCAGCATTAAAAATGTATTTCACTGGAGAGTTAGTTCAATTGCCATAAAACACACAAGATATTGCAGAGGCATTGGTGAGTAGCCTGTGGTTAGTGAAAGAGGCCAAGCAGTAAGCCTTCCTTCAGAATAGTTTTTGAGATACAGGTCATTTGTATATCTTTTCTTACAGTTCTGTTTCTTACTATTGCCCTGGTATGTCTCCCTCTTTGCCTTGCATGATGTGTAGATGAGCCACCTGGAGGGGAATGAGAAGTGGGCGCAGCTCCTTATCTCAGAGTGAATTACCCTGCTAAACACATCCCTCTTTGCTGTTGCTGTGAACTGTAACATTTTTTCTCTATAGACTTTCAGCACCATTCCTAGAGCTTGGAATATGTTTACTTTTCCATGTCAGTCTATGCCACAGACCAGATCTTCTCCCTGCTCTGGACTCCAGTCAAAGAGCAGTGCAGTGTTTTAAGGAGGTAATTGCTTCTTCAGTTGTAGAGGAAGGTAATTGTTTATACCTGCTGGTACAATCACGTTCAGTTCTAAAGACAGAATGCATACGAAGAGGTTACTACCATTATAAAATGAGTATTAGCCAGACTGATATATCAAGAAGCACTCTGGCATTAGTTACGTTTTCCTCTTCTCAATAGCAAGTCAAACATGAGTATTGGGTGTCATGAGGATTTGGTTACAGAAAGTAATTGTGTAATCCACAGAACTAGGTTTGTGGTAGTGGCAGGAGTCCACTTCAGCTCATGATAAGAGCAAGCTGATGTATACAGACTATATTGTGGTGCAGCATTTTCAAAATTTGCTGGGGTATACCCATCTTTCAGTAGAATATTTTTTTTCCATCTAAATGAATGGCCCTAAGTGATTTAGTTACTTCTGAGAACCCTACTCTGTCCTTGCGCATTTTAAACTGTTCTGAAGGAAAGTCAAAATAGAGTGTAGCTTCATCAGAACTTAAACGTATCATCACTTGCTCATTGTCACAGCATGAATATCAGCCCAGCTGAGTATTTCTTCTTCAAGCAGCAAAAATGCCAGAATGTTAGAAGTACCTTCAGATAATAAACCCTGTGCCTTTAAGGAGGATGCATTTGGCATTAGACAGGCTTTCCAGCTAATGAATTTCTCGTGTTACAAGAATAATGGCCTTTTTAATATTAGCAAGAATACTTAAACAGACATTTGTTATTAATGATGTTGTTAATGGTAGTAGATACTGCATTTTCACTCTAGATATCTTAGAGTTGTATATTGATTTTATAAGGGTTTTATTAACTTGATTGGGCAGTGAGGCTAAAAACACATTATTGTTTTTCCTGCTTTTGAAAGTGTTGATTTTTCTCCCTCTTGTGCATCACCTTCTTTTGTTATTAGAGATCCTCATCTCCCTTCATTGGCCAATCTGACAGCAAAAGAACTAGATCCTATCTGCTACCACTCTTGGATTGTCTGGAGGGATTTTTATGGAAGGGATGCAACTACAGTGATTGCTTCTGCAGTCCTTTTTCAGTGCTTGCCTAGGTTTCTTGTTGGTGCTTCAACTCAGCTAAATATGAGTTTGTTACATGCCTAGCTAAAAACTCTAGCTATCTAACTCAGAGTAAAGAAACTCATGCTTTTTATCTCCATTTGACTCTTGAATCTAGAGTCAGTCAAGACAACAGGCAGACTAACTACACTCTTTTTTCCCTAATGCATTATGCTCTCTTCCCTATTTTCTTAGTGCCAAGCTAGGCATGTAGAGGGAGAGCAGACTTAAGTCTGAAGTTCAGATCACATGTGTCAGACCTTTACTGAAGTTTCTGCTTTTGAGCATTGCTTTGAATTGGGGAAAGACTGTGCTCTCCTTTGAATGGATCCAAACACTCTCAGGACACAACTCATTCTCCATCAAAGTTGCTCAACCTTGCTTAGTAGTGAGGAACAGCTCAAAGCTGTGGAGAAGATGACTTCATTCTACTTACTTTCTTATGCATACATTTTCAGTATTGTGGTTTCAGATGACCCAGCTTCAGACTTACAGCTGCATGCTTGACACAGCTTTCTCTTGATTTAGAGCAATCACTTACCAGTAGTTAACTGAAATCATAACATCTCAGTTTTTTTCTTACCATCCTTTACCAGCTCTAGAAGCAAGGCTGAATAAAGTGTAGGGTTATTACAATGTGGGATTCTCGGTTGTCTCTATGGAAAAACAATAATAGGAATAATTTTTCCATGAAATGAAGGACTTTCCTGACCAGGCTTAGAAACAACTTTTACAGTAACACAGGACCCTGCTTGACTCCCTGTGTCTTTCACATCTTAATTTCTCCTGAGAAAAATGCTTGACAAAAAAAGCATTAAAAAAATCCCCTGAACTCTAGAGACCAGGATTTGCCTGCTTTTGGATTGTGTCTTTCAGAGGACGCCTTCCAAGCTCTCATGTTTCTGTGAATTACAGTTTACACCTTTTAAAAGTGCTGCTGGCTTGGCTTGCTGTCCTCCAGGGCTTGGTCTCAGCTTGGAGCTCATTTCAAATCACAAGCTTAACCTGCCTTTGCTGCCTATTCCAAGTATTACTTTACACTAAAAAGAAGGGGGAAAAAACCTTAACAAAACAAAAATGCCCTGGCATCAGTTGCTAATTTCCCTTTCTCTGTCAAGATTATGCTAGTAGCTCTGAGTAATTTGGCCTCATTTTCTCAAGGGAGTAGGACTGAAATGATCCAATGTTTATTTTTATACAAATTCTCACAGTGCTGCAATGTTTTGGAGACTTCCTGGGATGTTTCTAGTTTTTTCACAGGCTAAAAGGCCTTTCTCAGAGGTAGGTCCTTCATGTAAACCTAAAAATGGCACTTTCCCACAATATAGCTTATCGGAAAGTTAAAAGTTCAATAGTCTCTCTCTTGCTTTCACTCTCTGTCTCACACACATGAAAGTAAAAAATAAAAAATTAAGGGACTGTTGGAGTTCTAGTGAGAATTGCCTTTCAATTCATACCGTTTTGGTGTGCTCACTGACCATGATAATATGATGGGACCAGTGACGGTCTGAGGGTAGAAACAAGACAAATTTGTAAAAAAAAGCAGCTTTTATTCAATAAATTATGTCTTATCCTTGTAGTAGCTAAGAAGGGGAAACAAGATGCTCTCAAAATTTCTCGTGCTTTTGATTTATGAACACAGTCCTGTATGGGCATAGGCACAAGATTCATTTCTATACCAAGGTAATAAAACTGAAGTGATTCAATTCCACTATATGTAAAATACATGTTGCATAACTTCTGTACTCTCAGGATGTGATTTCCTAAATGGTTTCATTTGGGTTTAATTCCGACTATTTTCTTTGAATCTTGTGGCTGTGAGTAAAATTGTTGAAGACAAACAAGTTAGTGCTGGGTATTTTTAAACAAAGACCTGGTCCTTCATTTCTCATGTTAAAGAATAAGTTTGTTCATGTTACTAAAGATTAGTTTCATAAATACTGGTTTCAAGACCCTTTTCTGATCCTCTGTGCAAGGTCTCATTGCACTGCAGATGTATTGGAAAGGGGTGGCTCCTTGCTTACTCAAAGTTTCAGTCCTTTTATTGCTTAGTTACTTATTTCTCTACCAGGGACCATTTCTGTTAGGGTTGTTGTTAAACAAATCGCCTCTCTGACCTTGTGTTCTGACAAACAATTGACACCTCTGTAAACTGATTAGTGCGGTGTTTTTTGGTCTTAACAGCTAATCCTTGTCTCACATTTAAAGAAGAGCTTAGAACTTTTCCTGTGCCCTAAGAAACAGGTCTGTCCAGTGAAGCCAAGAGAGCTGGAACATGAATTATGTAAAATGGAAAAGGTTTGGGTATGTAATCCCTTCAGACATTTAAATTCCTGCAGATCCCCTAAGTCAGGAAACAAATAGTCTTATTGCAAATATTTCTTGTAAAACAGAAATGACAGAATGAAAGGAGAAATCCAGTAACTTTTTCTCCAGTAGACTACAGCACATCATTTGGAAGAGGGACCACACAGGTACTTTGGAGGTCTTGTGCACTGGACATCACAGAAAGGAAATGTGAAAACAATGAAAAATCTCAGGCCTCTGGCAAGCACTATCTACCACAAAAATGAGCATATGCTGGCAGAAAGCTGTTGTTACACAGCCAAAACTGGGAAGATCTAGCTGTGGAAGAGGTGAGACGACTCACGAGAAGCTGGGTTTGCCAGCTTGAGTAGTAATTCACTAAGAAATAGTAAGTCAAACCAGCACAGCTCCAAGCAGAAACCTATAAACCCTGTGTTTGCCCCAGTTAAATGATTTCTCCAAGACAAAGACAGAAAAGTGAAAGTTGCAGGGTAACTGGCTACGATAGAAACATGGTGGGGGGCGGGGGAAAGTCACAAAGACCTTCAGGACAAGGGCAGGACAAGAAACACAAGAGGAAAGTAGAAAGGTGATGCTAAACTGACATTTAATAAAGGTAGCAACCATGCCTAGATAACCTTTGGAAAATAGATGGAAGCTGCCATATTGGTACACTAAATAGCCAGGTAAATCCAGTCATAGTTTCAGATATTAAAAAAACCCTATATTTGGGACACAAACTCTCATCTTCACAAATTCTGCATTGTAATATTCTGAGTAATCAGCATCAAACTGGGCAGAGAAAAGCAATAGATTATACTACAGTAGGTAGCATCCCTGATCTCTTCTAAGTTCAGAGGGTTTTTTAATACTTATGAATAGGATTTATCTTGCTGAATTGTAACTGCCTAGAATTTGTAAAAGTGTCTAACCTTGCTTAACTTTCCACAGCCAGCAAAAGACAAAGGCATCTCCACAGGTCAGTTCTTCCACAGGGTGAACTGGGTGAAGCAAAACCCACCAGAACTGTTATACCTCTTTTTGATCAGTTGAAATGGCTTTGCAATGGTAACTGCAAGGCAAAGAAATATACTCTGCTGGATTTCAGCCACTCAAAGGAAAAATTAAAAATAAAAAAATATCAAGTGAAAAACAATCCTTCAAAATGTTTTCTGAATAAGCCCATAGCTCTGCTTAACCAAAATCAAAATGTTATTTTGTTCAACAGTTTCAAAATATTTCTTCCGAAACCTTTCCAAGTCTTGGTAGATTACTAAGGTGACACCTTGAGTATCTTTGTTCTCAAGTCTTTCTAGTCCACTACCTGGGACTTCAAGGAGATTGGTCTCTTTAACTATATATGTAAGGTGAACAGACAACAAGTCACATGTGATAATTTTAGAAACCTTCCTGAGCAAGAGATTTTAAAAAATGACACAGCTGCTAGTTTCCTTGGCTTCAACCAGAACTTCATTAAAATCATTCTTTTCCCATGGATCAGCTACATTTTGGCAATTCAGCATTTTCCAGTGGGAATAAAAAACCCAAAAACATTCAGTTGGAACAGCTGCAGTATTTTGTAGTAACAATCAAATATGAGATGATAAACTGGAGAACAGCTCTAGCACTGGACATACATCACAGCACTACACTGAGCACGATGGTCTACCTGAAAAGTTCCACCTGATGTGGAGTTGCCTCAGCTCTTGTGTTGTTTAACTGTTTTCTCTGACAAAACCCTTTTGTGAAATGGGCAACTAATCTTGATGGCTATACTTTTCCATGCCTGCTGTGCAGATTTAAAAAAGAAAAAAAAAAAAAAGAAAGAAAATATGTAGATTTGTAGGTTAAAGAGCTTCTTCATCTCTTCATCATCCTTTTCTTTTTGTGCACTGAAATATCAAACCACATAGCTTTTGTTGTTCTTGATGGTATGCCCAAAATGCCTAAAGTTGTTCCATGCACTTAGTGTCTTTTGCTTTACTTGGTGAAAACAGAACCTCTCATCAAGCTGGGAAAGTATCATGGGTTACTGAAAAATGCTGTAGGAAACAAGAGTCAGGTGTTTTCTACATTATCAGTCTCTGACAAAGAGGAGGCAAAATAAAGTAGACACTGCTCCTTAGAAAGTTGAACAAGGAACCATTTCCAGCTGTTCTCCCAGGTGAGACTCTTGATCAGTTATCTTGTTAGACATAATTATGAATACATTCAAATGTAATTACAGTAGAAACCTATTTTACATGTATATATTTTATGGTAGTGTAAGAAACTTTGGAGAGGATAGCAAAGAAATAAACACCTTTATTTCATTTCAAGCTGCTGTTACTGAAAATAAAAATAAAAATAAATAAAATAAAAAAAAGCCCACAAAGAAAAAAAAAAAGCCATAAGGCAGAGACCCCTGGCATCTCCATGCATACTCACTTCTTGTAAAATTTATTCCCTGTAGCTGAGAAAGTACCCCTTTTTTGAGAACAAAACCAAAGGATTTGGCTGAATTTGGATCTCAACTATCATCCATAGCCCTCTGATGTCAGGTTTGTCTGGCAGAGTGTTCCCTTCCTTCTTACTATATTTGGGAAAATGCAAAAGGAAATTCTTCCCTTTGCATCTTCCTTCTTTGCATCTCTGAATGCAAAATGGTGTACCAAGAATACTGGTTTAGAAACAGTGTTTGAGCTGTTATTTGCCTCCTTTTCTCTTGAGCTGCCAAAGTCAAGCTCCAAGTGTCTACATAGAAGAGACTTGATATTTTTTTCCCTTCATGACTTAAAAGACAATCAAGTTTGAGATGCTATGGTAACATATTTGATAATTCCCCGTAAAATTGGAGGGGTTTTGTATCCAAGAAGAAGACACTCCCCGCAGTTCAGCTGCTGCAATTGAAAAATATAGACAAAAGTGTAGGAGAAGGGTGTATTGCATTATTGTATATTACATTATTACAGATAGGGAGCTGAGATATAAAGAGAGGAAGTAACTTGACTGAAGCCACACAGGAAGCCTGTGATAGACACGAGAATTAAACACAGATCTCCCAACCCTCAGTCTGGTTTCCCAGTCATTAAGCTATTGTTCCTCTCTCCCTTGTCTCCTAATCGGATCCATAAGCACCTTCTGTCACTGACTTCTGCTAAGTACTGTGCCTGTAGGTAAAACTCTCTCTTTTTTTCTTTTTTTTTTTTTTTTTTCCTTTAGTGCTGATACTAAACTTCAATAACTAGGCCATCCTTCCACTTTTTTTTCCCTGATGCCTGACAATAATGGCTCAGTAATTACTGAACTAATGTTATCAATTCCAACAGATATCACATTTATTAGCAGAAAATGCTATGTTGCTGTTCATCAGTTAGGAATGTGTATAATTGAAACACCAAAATGAAGTCTGTATGAATATGTGTGATTCATCATGAATTCTGCAAGCCCTACACTAACTCTTTTCTTAATTAAGCTGTCAAATGAAAAACTTATAATTAATGCAACAACATATTTCGTAGGAGTTCTTTTCTACCCCCATATAAAGCTCAACTCAGTAGAAACTTTATAAGGATTGTGCTCCCCTATCTTATTAAGCAAGTATTTTGCTGTCCTACATGGCTGTTTTTAGCTTTTATCTTGGATCTTCCAGGAAAATTGAACATGAGGATGAGGCTAATTTATTACTTTCTCCAAGCCTTCCTATATATAATGAGTAACTTGCTTTCTATCAGAAATTAGTGTAACAGGCCTACTTGAGTATTTAGCTAAATTGACACACTAGTGACAGACATAGGAACAGCACCCTTTAACTGCCCCATGTAGGATGAACAGTTTGGCTTCCATTTTATGCCTGGACTGATGCTCACAATCCAGTCCACCTATGATCTTAGGACACCTGCACTCAGGATATCTCATGGGGTTGGACACTGGTTTCAAAACACCTAGACTTTCTCAGACCAGAGGTTCAGGCAGAGCTGGGCTTGATTGTATTCTTCGTTCTCATGTGACAGATGAAATGAGCACTTCACTTTTCACAAGTGCACCTTCCCCAGGTGGGAGCAGAGACACCTACAGTGAAGACCTATCTGTTCTGCAAGTACCGTAAAGATAGAACAGCCATTTCCCTAGTTAGTTTTCACACTTCATTTCACTAGAGTTTGTTTGTAGGCAGTTTATGAAGCACCTTGCTGTGCTTATGCCTCAGCTAATCATAAAAGATAGTGCTTTAAAAACATAGTATTTGGCCATTTATGCAAGAACCTGAGGGGCTTAGAATATTTACATTCTCCATCATAAATCATCAACCTTCAGTGTGCCATTATCCAGACAGGAACCGCACAGAAGGTCTTGGGATGACAGCTCAACCTGCTAAGCCACGCCAGGCAGCCCTGGATGGTGTGAAGATGCTGTGGACAACCCTGCCTTTGTCTCTGCCTGGTCCACCACCAATTGTGTCCTGGTCATTCATCCTCTAATTGTGGTTATTTTGCTTTTCATTTCTTATATGACAGGTAGTGCCCAGATGACACAGAAAAATGTCAGTTTCTATCATCAAGACTGGGGCAGTGACCAAAACGCAGGAAAAGACTTCTTTCCTATTGCAACATCAAAGCCACAAGATTTCCATATGCTTTGTGGTTTTTTTCCTTTTTTTTTT
>VXAU01004329.1:68005-93229 GCA_013399695.1 Formicarius rufipectus | reverse complement strand
TTTTTTTTTTGTTTTGTTTTTGGTTTTGTTTTGTTTTGTTTCCTTGTGTTTTTGTTGGTTTTTTATTATTATTATTTTATTTTTTGTTTGTTTGTTTGTTTAGCAAGAGACGCAGAATGGAGAATGTTTCCTGACAGTGTCCAAAATTTATAAGGCAAGTATTAAGAGAATTGTATGGCAACATATACTTCTAATGCATTTATTTGGCTACCAAACAGAAATACAGGTTACTGAAAACTGATTGCTCAAAGGAAGAATCAGAATGATAGGAGCAGGTACTTTTGGGTGGGAGCACAGATTACATTATTATTCCAGAAAATAAGGTTAATTTATTTTTATCAAGATATCACATAATTATACAGAAGAAATTTTCATGGCCTTATTTTGTGGAATTCACAACATCGTATGTTGTTGGGCTGCTTTTTTTTATTTTTATTTTTTTTTAATGTTTTTGGTTGGGGGGGAGGGGAGATGGGTGTGGGCTGCTGACAGTTTCATTTTTCCCCTCAGGGTAAAAAGAAAAATCTCTCACAAGTCTTTGCCCTTTTGTACAACTAACATGGCCAAACACAGTATATATCCTTGAGCAGTGCCTAAACTTCATTATTTCATGGTGAGTGAAAAGAGTTATACACCCTACATATTCTTAACAAAACAGTTGAAGCTCCTTATTTACTAAACCAGCTGTGTAAGCTTTATCTTTGTCCACCCTTCATGTCCATGAGACACGGTTTAAGTATGTAGGACACTTACTGCTCTTAGCAGAAAATGAGCAGGGAGAACAGGCTGCATTTATCTTTGCCAACTGCAGAATAATAATTATTAAGAAATGAAACTTGCAAGATTTTCACAGTCTTGAAAATTGTCTCCACCTCTACTGCCAGCAGAAAGCTCGCTGCATTCAAGACTGACAAGCAAGGGTGAGAGCTTTGCTGAGCAGAATACTTACAGATTTCAGTAATTTGCCTATTCTGGGGAACAGAAAAGATAGACGAAGAAAAGAGACAGCACTATGGCCCATCTGTGCAAACCAAAAATGCTGCTAGTAGGTCAGAACGAGTTGTACAACTGCCCCTGATAATTAAATCTATGGCCTTCATAAAACTTCTTAATGAGATCGCTTTACTGGCTTGGCCTTACATCACTGGTAACAATTAATTTGCATTTTAAAATGTTTCTATTTGTCTACTGTTTGCAATTTTAATATTTGTCTTTACAGAGAGAGGGGTGCAAAAGTCTAATTTGTTTGCTCAGGATATACTTGTTTCATTTTGACTATCCAGCTGGAATGGCAACACTTTGAATGAGAATTTTGGTGATATTTCAAAATGGATAAAAAATCTTTTCCTTGGTATAAATTAAAATGATGTTTGAATACATAGCTCCACACGACTTGGGAAAATATGGGGATTTTTTGATATCCGTGTTTGAAAAGCTTATTCTTAACTATTTCTACTATGAGGAATAACTTGCATTTCAAGTCTATTCTGCACAGAATATTCTGATTCAGTGACCAAATTCCAGCCAGATCCAAAGTAAGAAGTCTGTTTGAGTCAGTAGAATCGTTTCTAACTGGCAAAGTACAAAAGCTAATACTCAGAATTTTACTTTATTTGAAAGAACTACAACAAAAAATCAGAATACCAGATGCGGATGTTTGCTGAGACATTTGTAGAAGTGAGAATGTGTCTGGCTGTTTGGAGCATTATTTCTGCATCGTGATGTCTTTTGTGCCATGGAACCTGCTGTGAAACCTGCTCTCCGTGTAACAGCTCATATGGAAAGATCAGGGGTGCATTGCTTTGTTGGCATGGCTGCAGGATAAACAGTTCTTAACCAGACTATCACACACTGCTAGAGTTTCTGAGCAAGAAGTTATGAAGTTAAAGACACTGGGTTTTGCCCTCATTTGAAAATAAAACACTGCTTGTAAGAGCTAAGATTAAGGACTAAGAAGAAGGGGTTTGAAATCCACATCCAAACCTGTAAGCAATTTATCCTATTAGTGCCTTTCTCTCTACCCAGGTAAAAAACCTAGAATAACCAAACATTACTCTGTGTTTTGGCAAGAAAAATCCATAATCAGGCCAAAGTTAGGGGTTTGTGGAGTCCCTTTCTGGTCAGAATTTCATACTGATACTGCTTCCAGCTGTAACTAAACAAGGGAGCTCAATTTCACTTGCTAGACATTGTAAGTCCCCTTGATGGAGGGATTATAGCTTGTCTGGTGCAGAATTTTTTTCATATAGTCCATAATAAATTGACCAGCAAATTCAGAAGTGTGTTCTGGCTTGAAGGTTCAACTTTACTGGTGGAAAAATCAAATTGTAACTCTTGTTCACTTTAAAATAGTGTGATAATGAGAATAATAGAAAATGCTACATCCTCTATGGATGATTTGTAGATGTGTTGGTTAACTGCCATAGATTTAGGTAATGACATCTGACTAATTTATGTTTAACTTTTACAATACTTTAACTTTCACTAGTTGCATAACAGCAGGTGGTCTTGGATATAGATATTTTTCATGAGTTCTGAAGTGGACAGTATAAAAGTCTCCAACCTAAAATAAACTCAACAAATTCCTTCTTTTATTTGTTAGTTCCCTTGTTCAAAAATGCACAATGCTTCTTTGAGCCCATTATTTTATACTCAATTCCTCCATGTTTTGCACGAAGTTCCACCATTATTCCTTCTCCATTGAAAAAGAGATGATAGTAAGATAAATGTTTTGGTTGTTTCTCAAAATATACCCAGATCTGCCTTTTCCTGCTACCCATGGTCTTGTGAAGTTGACACTTGACTATGAGTTATAAGGAAGATGCATCTTCTGATGCTAGTGTTGGGTGATAAATGTCCAAAGCCAGCATGGGACACTTCAGAGGAAGTGCCATAAATTTACTGCTGAATCAGCTCTAAGAAGTAGAGCTGAAGCTAAAGAATCACAGCTGTCATTTGGCTGTGGGAAACAGTTCAGGGATCATTAGTATTGGTCATTCCCACGAACTTGAGGTTCACAGTGGGGAATGTCAGGAGGTGACATTGCAATCTGTGCAGATCATGAATCCCAAAAATGAAAGATTGACTGTTTTTAATAAACAGGTTGCATTTTATATTCAAAACCAAATGCATTTCCCAGTTCTAAGTTTTGTTCTATATTTTTTACAAATATCAAACTTAAAAAAAGTTAATTGTTAAAAATAAGAGGTGGGGAGGAGGATAATCATTGTAGTTTTCACTTTAAATTCAGCTTAGCACAATGTTGAGTTTTGCATAACACTACTTGGTCCTTGGATAAATGTAGCTCAGTCAGGCTTTTAATATTTTGTATTATATTTCAAGATAAGTAAGAGCTTTACAGTCATATGACTTGTAAGAGAAATCTCTTTCCCCAGTATTCACCCTCCCCCTTCTCTTCCACTTGATATTTCAGAGAGAAACTTGGAGAAACACAAATACCTTCCTGGAAGGTAGCAAAATAGGGTGTAACAGATCTCTAACTCCTCCAACTTCTGCTTCTAAGTGATTGGTATCATTGATATTTCAACTTTAAATTAGCATGCACTGTACCCTCCTGCAGTGGTTGATTTCCATTATATTCTTTCCAGGCTTTACTATAATTGTGCTTCAAAACAAAATGGGCAGGGCTGCTAGTAACCAGGACAGATCCATCAAGTACCAGGGCTGAGGTGCTGCTGAAGGGTTTTAATGGGACAGAGTTAATTATGCTGTCCCAGAGAACTGCGTGGGTCTAATTGGGACAGAGAGAGAAACTTTTTGAGTGCTTCATTTCTGCTCTTACGCCAGCAGAAGGACAGCCCCTGGGAAAGCAGCTTCCTAGGGGAAGAAGAGTACACCGTCTCGGTCTTGTCAGTACAGGTGATGGACAGCTCTTATTACTATTGTATAATAAAAAAGCACAGAAGAAAGAGAAGGACTGTATGAAGGACAAAGCTGGAAATCAGTAGTACCAAAGATGTTTCCATGTCACAGTGTCTGCAATTCAAATGTGCCGTATTTTTTTTGCTTCTTTCCTCTTAACTTGGAATAGGTTTTCATTTTGTGCTACAAATATACAGAAAACCATATTCAGAATATTACATTTCCTTGTAAAAAAACTAGAGCAAATCACAGGAGAAGGCTGCGATCTCAGTCCCTTCACATGACTTTTTCAGTACTGTAATCCTATTGCCCTTTCAGCATCATGAGCTGGTTCACTGTAGCATTGAAGTGAGGCTCAGAGGCACTGACAGACAAGATATCTAAATGTGTATGTTTTCTTAAATACATCTGAGAGTCAGGATCTGAGTGACCTGCTTCCGCTTTCAAAAGTAGCCGAGGTGTGGTGCGTTTGCGACTCTCTTTGAAAGTAAACAGCGTGTGGGTTTCTGGGTGTTGCAATCACTTCTCATTCTACATGTAACTTTCTGGCTTTCCTGAATGAAACTAGAATAGGGCCTTCAGCAAAAGAACTAACTCAAAAACACTGAAGACACAGTACTTCTTGTATAACTTCCTTATTTTAATGAAGGTTTCTTAATAAAAACACATTTCATGATACCTCTGAAGATTAATCTGAAAGTTATAATTATTCCTTACCCATAGAGACTATAGATGGATAAAATAGTAAGTCTGTTTTAGAATGGCTTTTTGTTCTAAAAGAAGTACTTAAACTAAGAAAAACCAAGTAAAATCTTCCTGCTTTATTCCTCCATGGTGTTGATAAAAAGTAGCATACCTGCCTTTCAGAAAACCCTTTTATTTTTACACCTGTTTTTGAATTGAGACAAGAAGCTGAAGAAAGCTTGAGATGATAATACTTTTCAAGAGGGGTTTTTTTTGGCTTTTTTTTTTTCCCTTTTAATTAAAAGTGGTTTTAATTGTTGTTGATGGTAGTGGTAGTTTTTTTGCTTGTTTGCTTCATTTTTTATTCATAGATTATTGATCTCCACCATTTCAGCTAATTTCAGTTTAGCTGGATAATGAAAAGCACCAGGTGATTCCAGAAACGTGGGCTGAAACCTTCACTTCATCCTAAATCATCAGCCTCCAGGGCTTTGATGGGGATCCATGGAGCTTGCTGAACTAACAGATTCAAAGGCAGAAGTTGCTTTAGAGGGCAAGAAACCTGAGCAATTGCTTCAGACTATGGTAGAACGAAACTGGTATGTGACAAACCCCTACTGTCTTTGCCTGCATTAGGAGGCCTAAGAAAATTAAACTGTACGTTTGTGTTTTATGAAGCATAAGGAGAGAAGACATCTATCGCAAAACCTGTCTAACAATAAAAAAAAGTGTAAAAAAATCCACCCTCAAATGTTTAGTTCAATCTAAGCTAATATTAATAAAATTTATTGACAAATATTTTCTGTGCAAAATTATTTTGAATTCATTTATCAAATATTTGTATTTTGTTTTAAAACAAGCAGTCATAAGTACCAATATATCAAACAAACTCAACTTCCATGCATCAGAAAAGTGACTGGTATTCAAAAGCTGCTTCAACCTCCATATTAAACAACAGCACATGTTGTTATGCATCTCTCAAAACAAGTAAGCAAGTAAATAATAGAAAAAAAAAGAAATAGATGAAAAATTCTAGTCAACAGGTAAGAGCAAACATAAAAACTGAAAAAAAAAAAAGACAGGGACTGATACAGAAGGAAGCTGTCTTTCATCCAGGTTTCTTTTGGGCAATGTCCTACTGCCAGTTCTGGAAAAAGAAATATCACAATAAAATAATTTTTTCCTATGCTTTCCTGCTTTTTTTGTGTGCTATCCTTGCTACTGCAGAGAAATCTGTAGATGACTACGTCAGGTCTTAGAGTGGATGCTGAAAGATGGCATGCTGTTTTCCCTATGCATGAGATATTGGATGTTTGATCCTTCAACAAAACATCTGTTTCAAGTTTCTGTGGATTTTCTAGAATCAAGTTAATTCTTTTTTTAAAGATATTTAAAATGTGCTTCAAATGCATTCAGAACATTTAGATTTTTCTCCCTTTAATCCCTTTATCATTCATATTGGAGATAATTTAAATTCTGTAACAAACCTGTTTCTGTGCTTTGCAACCTGAAGTCGCTGAACTTTTCCTGAGCATAGTCACATCCAACATGTGATTGTACTTGTTAAGTTTTCTGATGACTTTTTTCCTATGTTGAAGCTACAACTCTACTATAGTCATGAGAAAAATTCTCCAGTAGTTGTATTTCCCAGGATCTTTTTGTTGCCCTTTTCTAAGTTCTGGGTTTGTTTTCTTTGCCTGCTGTTCGAAGGTATACATGTAACAATTAGTGATTTGTCTAAGTAGGGAATAATTTGGTCCTCAGTGAATGACAGGCAATAGGCAAACCTGAATATGGTGGCAGAGAAGCTGGTAGAGAAGCCAGACTTCCCCTTGCGTGAGCTGAGTTTACCATGCACTTCCTTACCCAACATCTAAGTCTGTCCTAGCAGAGGAGGATTTTTTGTTGTCTGATCCATGGTGTGATCTGCAATGTATTACTGTGACATCCTCATTAGTCGTTATGTGGCCAGGGTCAGGGATATTTGCTACTCCTAGACCTTATCCATCATGATGTGATGCCAGTGAACCTCTTAGGCCTCAGCAGTCAGCCAGGGTACTCCAAGTTTTAAGAAAAGTTGTTAGTGAAAGGACATAGGGGGCTTGGATGGATTCCATTTCCTCCTTTTCTTCAAAGTCATCAGTGGACAGTGCTGTCAGTTGTGAGAAGTGTTTTATGGGTTAGGACACAGTCCTTTTGATAGCTTGTATAAAGAGTTTGTTCACCTGTGGTAGTACTGCTGACAAAAATTATAATAAAATCTCTGAATTTTTCTGGGAGGGAGTGGTGGTGACAATGATACAGTGATGAAAGAGGGTGCTCAGCTTGAATATTATAGTTGAAAGGAATACCCAAGTCCCCTATTTTGAAGCTGTGTGTTCCCACCCTCTCCAGCATCATCTCATGCCAGGAACCTGCTGGACTCATCAGGCTGGCAAAATGAAGAGAAGTAACTTTCCATAGCCTTAGTGCACTGAATTTTCTCAGATAAAGGGACAAGGTTAGAAAAAAGTGATAAGGGCAGAGAGAGAGGGAGAAGTTCCTTCTTTTTCAGAACAGGATAGCCTGAGCTATTGCACCTATGCTGCCTTGAAGATGATGTAGTCAAGCTAAATTTTATGTAACCAGTGGAATTGCTGGGTTTTTCCCTAACATCTCCTTCTGCATTTTTTCCTTTTTATCCCCCTGAAATGTAGTGATATTCTACACAAGAAAAATAATCAGAACAAAAAGATTTTTTTTTCCTATGAATAAGCTAGTTTTGACAAGGAAAAGCTCTGATTAACTTTAGTCTTCATCTATATTTTGGCTCCCTGGGAAGAAAGCAGGCTGTTAAGCCCACATACTATCAAGCAAGCAAGATCCTGATTGGGCCTCAATGGTCTATCCATGGCTGTATGACCATTAGCATCACAGGACAGCAGAGACGAGCTGCTGCTCAGCATTTGCTACATTATTTAATTGTAATTTGAAATGCTGCATGATATTTTTGTGACCTTATGCGTAGGCGAGCAACCAGCCCCTACAGCCCCTGACAAGTTACTCACCCTGTAAGACAGCATTTTGAGATATTAGCCATTGATTCCTTAATTGTACCTCTTTCATCCTTTCACTCTTAAAACCTCTCTGTCTGCCCTGCAGCTGGAAAGATGGTGGGATTTTTCTGAGGCTGTAACTGTGCTAAAGATACAGGTAGCCTTCTTCATATAGCGTAGGCTGATTCTGTGAGCTCTAATATACAAAGCTGGAGGAAAATGCAGACTCTGTGTCATTCCAAAGGATCAAGAAGGGGGTTTTTTTACCTTTTCACTGCCCCCCTCCCTTTTATTTTATTTTTTTTCTCTCTTAAACTGCTCTTGGAAACCAAATCATACAATTCATATTTTGGGAAGGGATTCATTAAGACTGAATTTGGTGACTGCAAATCAAGTCTTCCACAATAATTCAGCTATGTATAGGTTTGCTTAATCTAGGTGTTCAACAGTTACAAGACACAAGACTGCTGCAGAAGGATGTGTGGTTGTGATACAGGGAAGCATGCACAGGAAAGTCAATTGTGGGCAGTGAGCATTCCTTTTATTCTCATTCATAAGGTCAGTACGCATGTTCACAGTGAGTGTTACATAGGGCTGTATTTATTAAGACAAGTGTTTCATTTGGCTGGTCCCTGTAGAAAACCAGTATCACCTCAGAAGATATGATTCCAGTCTTGCTCAGCTCAAGTGCCCTTCCAGCCACCACAGGTCCTTCTTCCCCTGAACAAAAAGGCAGAAATGTTGCTGTTTGCATAGTCTAAAAACAGATTGTGCCTTAGGAAAATAGCCAGAGTTAAAAACTACATCAGAAATACTGAGAAAAGGCTAAAAGATGTTCTGCAGCCCTCAGCTATGCACTCCTTGCAGACAGGATTTGTGCTTAAAAGCTATGTGCAAACACATTGTATGTTTATAGAGCTGTTGCTGTTTGAAATGTAATTTTCCCATGCACATTATTGTGTGTGTGGACTTTATTTTACAGAGGGTATGGCTTACATAGGTAAGAGGATATTGATATTGTAATTTTGGCCAGTGCGGTAGCACTTCAGTCAATGATGCTGCTTAGGCATGATGAGAGTATTAAGGAACAAATGCCATGGATTTCCTGTTACAGGAGTGCTGTTTTCAAAAAGACATGGAACAGAAGTATTTTAGCAGCAGAATTTGTCCTGAACACGTCTTTTATGCTTTCATTCCATATTTCTTCTATTTCTTCCCCTCTGATTAATTTCAGATAATTATTCCTTGTTCTGCATCTCCTTTTTTTTCAAGTCTTGAAGCGCTGCTTCAGGATTTTGCTCCAGAGGTTGGTACCTCGACTTTGGGGTCCATCCACCAACTGGGTGACCTCAGAGGAGCAACTTCAACATGTTCATGACATATTGCATGCTAAATGTAGCATGTTTGGAGGTGTGGTGTCCCTTTTAATTTTGTCTCCATTAGGTCTGTGACTCAATCTTCATAGGGACAATGAGTTTGATTTTGAAAAGATTCTTTAAGATGGCATAGTCCCATAGCCAGTAACAGAGACTTGATTCTACAGCTTTGTACATGTACTGTACATTGCTGCAGATTGTAGTTCAGATAATTTGAATGGCAGTTCAGAAGAGTTTGACTGTGAGGCCTTGAAATGTCAGTTCTTTTCAAATATGACTATTGTTGAAACATTCTTCTGCATTTAAAAAATATTTGGTCTACAGAATAAGCCTCTGTTTAAAGTTCTGTTTAACCCCCCTTTCTGCCTTTTATTCTGACAATAAATAAATTGTTTGCCTAACATTTGATGAGATGTTTATTTTATTTTCACTGCAGAAGAAACTCCTATGGAAAATACATTAGCAGCTTTGGAAAAAAAGGTACAGAATGGGGAATTTCCCAGTGCCTTCCACTGCCTGATTGTTCTGATCTGTGCTGAGAACCAATTGGTGTGCTCATTTATAATTACATGTTTTTGCAGGCAGTCATCAGGCTGCTGGATGGAAAACACAAGAAGAGCTTGTGTGAGCAGAGAACATCTTGGGAAGAGCTGAGTGGAGAGGTTGGGTTGTACATTTGCTTAGTGGTCCCTGTGCATATTCAGTGTATCCCAAAAGTTCTCACAGTTGAGATAAAGGTCCCTGCAATGGGCATTTTGTTATTACAGCCCAGCACAGACAGGCACAGGGAAAGTACATGATTTTTGAGACAATGTAATTCCCGTGTTTATTAGGTTATTTGACCAAGAGGCCAAATAGTACATGACTTTCAGGAGTTCACATAGCTGATAGGAAAAGAGAGTGCAGGTTTCATTTAGAAGCAGCTGGACAGACTAGTCCTAGTGTGAGAATAGTTGTCCCTTTTTGGCTGCTGTGGTAAGCTCTGTGTTAGCGAACTTCAGCTACTTTTGCCAAGCCAGAAAGTCACCCAGAGGTTAGGAGGCGGAGAGGTGGGATCTCTACAGTCCTTGTGGACTGTGTTTTTTTACCCTGGAGAATAGAGGATTCAAAGGAGACCTTATTTCTTCCTATAACAACCTGAAAGGAGGTTGTGATGAGGTGGGGTTTTGTCTTCTGTCAGGCAGCAAGTGATAGGACAAGGGAAAAAGGCATAAAGTTGCCCCGGGGGAAGTTGGGTTTGGACATCAGGAAAAATTTCATCACTGTTTCCAGTGAAACAGGCTGGTTAGGGAAGTGGTTGAGTCACCATCCCTGGTGAGTAGACATAGAACTTTTTGATATGGTTTAGTGGGCATGTTGGTATCTGGTTGAAAGCTGAACTTGATAATCTTGGAGGTCTTTTCTGAATTTGATTATCCTGGAGGTCTTTTCCAAAGTTGATGATTCTATGATTCTTCTGGGCGTTTCTTCACCAGCATACCTTTCGCCCTTGGGGAGAGGGACAGTGTACGGTGATGGTGGGGGTGTTGGAGGCTGCACAGCTACTGAATGAATCAGGCTACTGAGCTTGCAAGCTTCTGAGCTCTAATTCCTTGGGATCAGTTGTAAGCAGTTTGTCTCAACTGATCTTTAGATTGCTGCATCTAGAGGCTCAGTGGTGTGGGTAGTTATGCATGCTATCATCTCTGGAAGTTTCTGTAGAAAAGTGCTATTATTCCTTCTAGAGGCCTGGATAGGCTGCCTACATAGATTCCTATGGAGAGCTTTTTTGCACCATGTCCCCAGGAAGCATTACCTCTCAGAAGAGGAAAGCATTCACTGCAGTCCCTTTAGTCATCTCCTTTTTTGGCATGGCTGGTGTATGAACTCTTCATTGCATGTTATCCACTTCATGTGATCTTGTGCATGTCAGTGCCATAATTCTCCAATGTATGCAGTAGTTTGTCTTCACGCCCTGGCA
The DNA here is from genome assembly GCA_013399695.1 of Formicarius rufipectus. Taxonomy (NCBI): domain Eukaryota; kingdom Metazoa; phylum Chordata; class Aves; order Passeriformes; family Formicariidae; genus Formicarius; species Formicarius rufipectus. The sequence goes on along the minus strand of VXAU01004329.1, from coordinate 82,292 downwards.
GTGTGTGTTTGTTGTCACCCTCCTGAGACAGGGATTCTCTATTTCCAAACACATACTTGCAGCTCCATGAGTCAACTTCTGGTGACACTTCCTCATGCAGAGGTGGAGTCAGCACTGCAAGTGTGAAGGAGCACGACCAGCTTCTGGTGTATGTCCTCAGATTACTCCAGCCAACTACAGACATGCAGAGCTCCCACAGCAATGCTGGGGCTGTTGTTCAACTTTCAGGAAGCATTGGCAGGAGGAAAGTCACAGCAAGCACTTAAATTTATATTGCATAATACACACCTTCTAAATGTTAATGCATGAACCAAACAGCTAAAATATGCAATTTGGAAACATGGCTACTCCACCCTTTCAGCAAGTAATTAATTTGCTTATATACCCTTTGCCAAGTTCCCAAACACAAGGAAAACTTTCTGATCACTGCAAGGTGTGACTGGATTTGTTGCCACAAATTCCTCGGCCAGTTAGAGTCCAGTAAGTAAATTTTTCTGAGCATTTCAGCAGTGCTTTCTGCACAGCACGTGTGCTGCAAAGGAGAGGGATGAGTAAGCCTTCATTATTCAGAGAATTAAAGACGGCTTTATCCACTGACTGAGACCTCTGCCCTATGGCTGACTTTGCTTGGTACGTAATAGGGTGGAAAGCTAAAACTCAAACCCTGCAGTCAGACAGGTGGTAAATTATCAGCATCTCACACTCCCCTAATTTTGTTTTCTCTCTGTGAGGGAATAAGAATAGGGTTCTAGGAAACCAGGCTGCATGGAGAAGTCTAAGGAAAAAGAAAATGGGACTTTTTTTCATCCAGGAAAGAAGGCTGGATAAACTTAAGGACACAAAGGCAGGCTGGAAAGGCATGGTGTGGTGTGCTGGCATTAGAACAGTTTGTCTCTGTGTACTTGGGGCCAGGGATGCAGGTCTGGAAAAACAAGCTGCCGGAAGGTATTTCTTTGACAAGGTCTTCAGGCCAGACCTGTGGCCACAGAGCAGAATTACCAAAAAATGACCTTAAAGCTTAAGAGGGCACCCCCTGTGAAGGAGAGACATTTCAGCATGGTGTGGCCAGCCCTGTCAGCTTTTCTGACAGACATTAAATGAGTGGGGGAAATGCCTGAAAGCATCAAGGAAACACCTTTTAGCGGGGAAAGAGCCTGACAGAGGTTTGATGGGAAAGGTCTGGAGTTCAATACATGCTCTGATGCCTGAGTGGTGCTCTCCTCAGGGGTCCAAACCTGCTGGTGTAAAGTAGAACATCTTTATAGCAGTTCTAATTTGTACTGATGGCTGAGTTGGCCTCTGGCCAGCTTAAAGTTGGGGCAAGCAGAAGGAAGGCTTACAATCACCTCTTCCTCTCCACCAGAGCCGACACTGTGCTGAGCATAAGCTTGGCTCAGTGTGGGACTGTGTCACTGAATCCTTCATAACAGAACGCACTGGGTCCAAAGCATGCATTCTGGTCTATCATATAAGCAATATGCCTTCTTAAAATTGTCACCAGCACCTTTATACATGCCAATTCTGGTGATAATTGCTGAATTTCTACATTTAGAGGAAGCAAGTGCTTCATTAATATCACAATGTGCTATTGTTTATTGCACGTGTTCTGTTTCTTCTAAATATAGAATTTAGGTAATTATCACTGCGGTTATTTATTGACTCATTACAGTTCAAATGTAGATACATGAGACCCTGCAGTAATATTTATTTTTAAAAGTTTGGAATCTCTGAAAAATCTCTCCCTTAGATGGGTTCAGTTCTTAGCTTCCTATAAAAATTTCATATCGCATTTTTGGATGGCCATCTGGTTTGTTGAAGCTTGGAAAATCTGCCTTACACCAACGCAGAAATTTTGCTTAAGAGAAAGAAAGAAAAAAACCACCACCCAACCCTCAAAGAAATCAAAGGGCTTTTTACTTCATTCCTAGCAACTAAAATAACTTTGTGTCTGTCTTTTGTTAGTCTTTAGTACTCGAGGATTGCAAGCACTTCTCAAAATTAATGTATGGAAAATAGTTCAGGAGAGCCTTGTATTTTTTTTTCTGTTGTATTTATGGTGAGATTACACTTGTTTTTTGTTTAAGTTACTAAGAAAACTTGGACTTGTTCTACACAAGCTTCAGTTACCGTGAAGGGCGTGCCAGTCATACCTGTGTTTACAATATCTGACTTGTCAGGACTTGACAAGAAAGGCAAGAGGCTCCTGAATTAGCATTTTGGACCACCTATACATTCTGTTTTACTCTTGCAGCACAAAGTATTGGGTTATTTCTGCCAACAACAACTCAGCTCTTATTCTAACGAAGTATGGTCTTAATCTTGGCAGGAAAAATGGTAGATAGCATCTTCTTGCCTTAAACTATGAAAACATAGAGGATAAGTTATTGCTGCAAAAGGACTGCACTTGGTCATGGTTTTAAAAAATTCTCATGTCTAGAATGGGATTGTAAGAATGAATGTGAAATGCTATGGTGTCTTTAGATTTGATGTTCCTCATAGGTTAAAAAAGAAGCAGCATTCCAGCCTCTGAACTGTGCTTCTTGTTAAGAGCCAGGGTTCTGAACAGCAGCATGAGGATAGTGATGCCCTGGCTGCTGCTTGTGCCTCTGAAAATCGAGGAATCATTTTTTATTGTAGAAAGTACAGTTTAATATATATTTTACAAAAATAAATAAACAAAAAAATTTAGAACACAGCTTTTTTGGAGAGCTTGGCTGAAATATAACCTTAAGTAATTTTCCACTTCTGGTGATAGATCACCTTCTTCACTTTTTGAGCAGGTGTAATAATAGTTAATTACTGTCAATTATTTATATAGTTCTTGCAGGAACTGCTAAGAATTTCTTGAAAAAACTACACGTCAGTGTCCGAAGGAGTATTAAAATCCACTCTAGCATTAAAGTTGCAGGGATTTCATTGAGCTGAGGGTGGAGGGGGAAAACTGGAGGGGAAAAACTGTGGGTTTCTGTAAAAAAAAACGTTTATAGGACTCTTGATGGTTACTGGTGAAGTTCTGCTGTTGCAGTTGGGATGTAATCAAGACTGTGCCTTTACACAAAGCCTCTGAACATCCCCCACGTGTTTCTATGGGATATCCTATACATACTAAAAAGTTAAATGTGCCCAGTGATTTCCCATGCTGCTAGGCAAGTATGTGGATGGGGAACACAATATCCTCAGTCACTCTTTGAAAGGCTGATGAAGATTAAATCCAACAAATCATGGCAATGGCTTTGAGATTTGCCCACAAAGAACAGGTCATTAGGTCTTGCTTCATGTTCTCCTACTTTTCATTAAAAAAAAAAAATAAAATTGAAAGAAATACCCAAATATATGTTTATTGTGTTTTAAAATTAATTTTTTTTTGTTTACACTTTTAGTAGTTTTGTGCTTGTGAATCTGTTTTTCTTTTGATACTGCACTGACTGATCAGATCATCATGTTACAAGGTATGCTGTGCTTTTGTTCTTTTTTTTCTTTTTGTTTTTAGCATGGTAATGATTATTGTTCTGTTCTCCATGTATTTATTCTTTGTCTTAGGTACACATGCCGGAAAAAGTGTTCCTGTGAGGCACTGCTTTCATGCTCTGGTAGCGTGTTTTGCCTTTCTTTAATGTATGGCTTTTAAATTATTTGCTCACCTCTCTTTCCCTCCTGTCAACCTCCCATTACCATCAGTGTGTCCTACATTTGTTGGAACATGCTCAATTAGAAACCCTCCTGCTTTTAATTTTTTCTCTATTTTGTACATTTTCATGTGCATTTTGAATGTTCCTTTTGCACTTCTGTTCTTGTGGTGATATTATCAACACTGTTCTCGTTTCTCAAAATTGCAGAGAGCACAGTAATCCTTAGTACAAAAAAGTACAAAAAATTGGTACCAAAAAGTACATATTGGAATTATCTTTTTCTTCTTAAAACTCCTTTTTCTTTAGTTTGTTGTTTTTGTTGTTTTTTTGTTTGTTTGTTGTTGTTGTGTTTTTTGTGTTTTTTGTTGTTTTGTTTTTTTTGTTTGTTTGTTTTGGTTTTTTTTGTGGTTTTTTTGTGTTTTTTTTTTTTTGTTTGTTTTTTTGTTTTTTTGTTTTTTGTTTTAATTTCAGGTTGCTAATTTAACAAATACTTTGGGAACAGTTGTTTCTTTCCGACCCCTAAACCCCAGTTGCCTGTTCTATAATAAAATACCCAATTCTCTGATTGGAGGAATGGCACTTTGGGTCACTTTATTTACTGGACATGTACATTCTGAACATAGTAAGGATTTTGACAGTTCCTTACAGTTGATCTAAATTAAAGTACCAGATACAAAGTAAAAATCTGTTTGCAAAATGACACTCAAAGTTGTTGTCAAAGGATTTCTGTCAAAACGTGTTTCTATAAGGATCAGTCTTGATCTGCTGTTACCAAAAACTGAAATCCTGGAACATCACATGTTGCGATCTCTAACTTTGTGCATACCATGAGAGATTGAAGGATTCCTGTAGGCTGGAATTGAGAAATTAAAAGTGTCTTGGAAAATTTACAACTGCTGATGCAATTGAACAAGTGCAAACACCTATTTGGGCATGGGTTTATATCTTTTCACACTTTCTGTCCAGAATGAGTGAGATAAAGGACTGTCGGGTCAGTCACAGTTGGAATGATTTTCTTGCATTATCCTGTTAGTGGAAACAAAAAAAAAACAAAAACAAAAAAAACCCAAACAAACAAAAAAAAGGACAAAAAATTGCAACTCTGTACTAAAAATAACTTGTCTAGAAGACAGGAGGAAATAATTTTATTCTGGCTAATGATATCCTAGTTGAAGGAAAGTCTAATTATTTGTGCCTTTCCTTACAAAAGTCTGGACTCATGGTTTTTACTACTGCTGCTTATGAGACAGTGGTTGGAGGTCCAGAAAATATGACATGCTAGGAAGGACTGAGTGATTTGGCCTTAGATAGCTTTGAAGGACATTATGGTGGCAAAGGGTTTAATAAGGTGTCAGTTTTGCACTGAGAAATGTGACAAGTTTTCCATGGACACAATGTGTACTAGCATTGGGCCAGAAGAAAAGAGAAATACTGAAAAAACATCATGGTCTTTCCTGACAATGTACTTCATCAAAGATTTTTAGGTGGGAAATTTGACACAAGTACTGCATGTGATGAGGAAGAATTGGGTTTTTTCTGACAAGGGAGGACTGGCCTGCCACCATTCCTACTGCTATTCCATTCCCAATAGCAAAATATATAGCTGACTCTTACTGACCTTATGTTGTATTCAGGTGTTTTAAACTCAGCCTTATGGATATAGCTATATTTTTCTTACTGGCTGAAGATACCTCTACAGTAGGTGTCTCAATGAACACTGAATTGCATCTAAGGGGACTTTAGAGGCACCTTATAGAGTAGAGCAAGCAGTCAATGGGGTTGGTCTGTTGAAGTACTTTCCTGAGGGCCTGATCAACACTGAGATCTCCTTCTTTGGTCTAAGTGAGAAACATCTTACAGGGGAATAATTATTCTACTGTGACTAAAGTATCATATCTTGGCAAATTCTCCCAGCAATTGAAATTACCCTAGATTAACAGCAGTTGAAGTAATTAGATGAGAAAAAAATATAGAAAAAATTGCATGTAAAGAATGATGGTCTTATAAACAATGTTAGAAATCAAAAATGTGCCTTGGAAAAGTTTCACATTTATTACTGACTGGGTTTTTTTATATTAAAGATTTTTATGACTCAACATTCTTTAAACTGGAAGTAAAGTCTGGTTGAGAACTAGAAAAGCTGATTTGCATGACCCTTTTTCTTTAAGAAAAGGTGTTCATAAAAAAATAAATGCAAAGAGAGGCATAACCTTGAAAGTTGGAAATGTTGAACCATGCATTTATTTTGTCCATCTTCATTGTTCCCCTTACATCAAATTTTTTTATATCACCTGCCAGGTTTTGTCTTTTGCTATTGAGATTATTACTCTGAAAATGTACATTTTAAAGATAATTTAAAATTAAGATTTGTTGAACATAATTGCCTCCTAAAGATCAAAATATTAAGAGAAGTTTTCAGTGTTAAAGATAAACAAATACTTGCAATCTTATCAAATATGTCCTTCCTTACCACTTTCTTCACATCAAGTAAGTTTTTCTGATACGTAGGATTAAATTAAGTTTTATAAATAATGGTGTTCAAATAATGAATGCTGCTAGTTTTGGGGTAAAGTTACTCAAGACAATGCACCCTGTCAGATTATAAATTCTGACTTTTCTGACTTTTTTGTCACCCACTGATAGATCACTGGAATAAAAAATGCTTTGTTCATGTGAAAACAAATGTCAGAGCTTTCAGAATGGGATATTAGGTCTTTAGTTGGCAATTTGAAAGTAAATATTTTTCTTTGCTCAATCTGAAAAAATCTAATGTATGCTCATTAACACCAATATTATTCCATTTACAGAACCAATACTGGAGTAAAATAATGCTTTTAGATTTTAAACAGATATAATCAATATATTGTGTTTCTTTTCTTTTCATGGATATTGGAACTAAATTTAGTATCACTGGAATATTTCAGGATAAAATCTCGGGCTTTGCTTCTCATATGTTTTTTATAACTAGAAGTAAGAAGTATTTGGATGTGTTAGCCTTATTTAATATACAAGTTACTGCTAACAGGCACAAAGTTATGCATCTTTTCTGACACAGAGGCACAGCCTTAGTCTCAGTTTTAAATTACCAGTTCATAGAGCTGGCTGCGACTTTGGTAGGAAATTGCTTAGAAGTTGCTAGATAATATGATTTTTTTATTCTCTGTTGTGTTCTTAAATTAAGTCCTGTCAATATTTAAGATTAGTAAATTCAACATCTACTTGGAGTGTTTGCTCCCAAGGTACAGCACTATTACAGCTCAGGATATTTACGCACAAGTTTATTCTGGACTGGGTTAAATTAGCAACTTTGTTTACAAAAATACCATCCCTCTCTGATCAAGTGAAAGTACACGCCAAATCACAAGTGTATGTAAGTCTTTCATGTTGACCTTAATGAGGCTTCAAAATTAATCCAGGAAGCATATGGTATTTTTGTTCTTTTAAATAGCCTTTTAGCAACACTCCTCCACACAAAATGTTCCCACACTTACAGGTAATACAGCCTTAAAAATTAATCCTTAAAAGTACAGTAATACCATGATGGGGGACGGTGTGAGGAAGAGAACTGCTAGACTAGGATGGAAGACCTTCACTTTGTTCTTGTCTCTACCACTGACTTGCAGTATCACTACAAACAAGTTACTTATCCGTCATATTAGGTCTCTCTGCTGTGAAACTTCCAGATGTATTTTTTTTTCTGTAGTGCCTAGCACAGTGGTCCTGTAACCTCAGCAAGAACATGCTTGTCAAATTATATGACACTTTCTCTCCTTGGATTTGCAAACCCACTCTAAGGAAAATCCTGCTTCCTGTGGATGCTGGTTCCAGAAGAGAGTCACAGGTTCTGAAGAACATGTTAGCTTCTGAGGTATTTTTCATGGCCATCTGATGTCCAGATGTTGCACAATTTATACGTTTAAATGCATCAAATATATCTCATAGAGCAGTACATTGCAGTGAATTTTTCAAGAGAAAACAACTGATGCTTAACTGCTACAGTCTGTACGTTTGAATTCAAAGTGCAATACTATGTTCAAAAACAAAGTCCCAATTTTGCTGATATAAAAAGTACCATGCTACAAAAATCAAGTTATCCCCTTTGGAAGAAATTTAGTAGGAACACAAATTCTAGCTTATTTCCTTCTTTTGTTTTGGTCTGTTTCTATCCCCTTCCTTTAATTTGATTGCATCTGACCCTTATTTTCATCTGATAAAAATTGCTGAATGCTTTTGAACTGACACTCTAAAGTGAGAACTAATCCTCAGGGATGCAAGGCTTGTTTTCTGGATGCACAATCTGCTTTGTGCCATAAACCATGATATGAGACTATTGTAAGTGAACTGAATAGATGAAGAATAGTTTTTGCATTAGGGTAAGGAGGCTGTCACTCTGCTGGCAGTCCTGCAGAGCATCACATATTAAAGCTACCACACTGAGTTAATACTGCACTTATCCCACAGATATTCCAATGCACTTGCTGCATGTGGGGTGGATGTGTGTGCACAAGGTTAGCTGACAACTTTTGACTGTTTCTTTGCAATAAAAAACCCCTTGTAACAACAACACATAGTCAAAGTGTGTTTGCCTTTTTTTTTTTTTTTTTCCCTCAGTGGCCAATAAGTAATTAAAATTGAAGGAAAACTCCAGGTTTTTTGTGGCAATAAATCAAGGAAAAGTCATTGAAAGTGGTGTACTAAATGTCTGGTTCAAAAAAAAAATTAACATTGTTCTCTGGGTGATGGCAACTATTGAATCAGGAGGTGTTTCCTATTTTCCCCTTAATCACAAAGAAATATTTGTATTTTGACACTACGTATAGTAAGGATGAATTGTTAAAAGAAACCAAATTAAAAAAAGGAAAAGTCTAAATATACAATGGTTATGACACTGATAGCAACTTTGCAAAATCTTTCATGTGATTTGTAAAGTATGCATAATTTGAATATGTTAGATGCAAAACACATGTGGCTGTGTGTAGAGAGGATCGAAGAGATGTGTGGCACTACTTCTGTAGTGTGTGCCCCATTTCTCAGAGGAAGCAAGGTCCTTATGGGCTCACTTACAAATAAAATTTAACCCTCGTGCAAGTGTCAGGTTTCAGTGCTTGTGACGATATGTGTGCACTTCCCGTATGCTCTCCCAGGTTTTATAATCCTAACATTAATTTAAAAAAAATTAAAATTTCCCTTTATCTATCTAATATTTTTTTTTCCCTCAAGCAGCAGAGTATGGCTGGTTTATTTTTAAACCCTCAAATAGCTGGAAAAAAAACCGTAACAAAACAAAACAACCCAGGAACAGGCAGAATAAATCCATACTTCTAATTTTGCCATTTACCTTAAAGGAAATAATTTAAAGAAAACCAGTATCTGGGATTCAACATGTGCAATAAGTGATTTTTTTTCTTTTTTTTTCTTAGAGGAAATTTCACTGAATGTAAGAGTTTTACATACAGGGTTAACTAGATTACATGAAATTAAAATGGTGAGGTGCTAGCTTCTGAGAAAAAAAATCAGCCTGATTCCTCTCTTCATGACATGGTAAAAAAATCTGTGTGTAGCGTTCTTATTCCTCTTAATATCTGTATAAGAAAACATGATTTATACTTTTAATTATTAAATTAAAGCCAACACAAGTCTTCCAAGTTTCTCCTTTTTTCTACCCAAAATCTTGAATCACAGAATCATGGAATAGATGAGGTTGAAAGTGACCACAGAGGGTCATCCGGTCCAACCTCTGAGCTCAAGTAGGGCCATCCTAGAGCACATGGCACAGGATTGTGTCCAAATGGTTTTTAAGTATCTCCAGTGAGGGAGACTCCACAACCTCTTTGGGCAATCCACTCCAGTGTGTGGATTTCACACAACAAAGAACTTCATATTCATACTGGTCTATAGCCAGGGAATAAATTAAATCAATCCCAGTGTCATCCAGGGCATTTCCAGCAGTTTCAGAATTTGCTCTCCCTTCACTCACTGATTCTTATTCTTATTGTCATGACACGTGGACCTCACTATACCCAATTATCTGAGTTCTGATCAATATCAAGTTGTGATCCTTCTGTGACAAGCCTGAGGCTGGCTCAAGTATTTGTGTTATGAGGGTTATACAGACTCTGCTATTGATCTTGACATGCTGAAGTGAAATATTTCAGTGTTAAAAATGGACAACAGAAGGCAGAATGTCTATACTTGGTTTTATGCTGATACTGTCTATTAGCACTGAGATATTTTCTTCACTGGTGTTCATTTTTTACAATTAGACTCAACAGTCATAACTCATATCAGCATTTTTATGAGGCTAATCAAGGCATCTTCTGCTCTCCTCTACACTATAGACTTCTCACAGTGCTTATCTGCATGCTCTTCACTGATTTCAGCTGAAATTGAGATACTTTGGACAGGAAGAATAAAACTGGTCAGTCTTTCTCTGCCTTTTAATACTTCAGTCATTCCTTCTTCTGTCTCTTTCCCCTGGCTCGTTTTGCTTTTTCTACCTAAAATTTGCCTTCCACTGAAGCTAAAGCACCTTCTAGGTTTTGGTTTCAGATGACAGCAGTAATGAACGGTCTCAGATGAGATGAGTAACAGCCTTGTGCTGCCAGATGTCAACCAGATGCCTCATTGCTGCACCTGACTGTACAGGTAACATTTATCACCAGGCAAATAAAACATGCAGAGTAAGGGGGAAATATTGGTAGCTTACTGTGCTCACTCCCATGGATGTGAAATCACATCTGGGCTGTTCTTAACCTCTACTCTTTTTATAATATGGAATAAAAGTTGGTTCAAACCGATTACACAACTTTTGATTCAGCCTTTTAACTATTGAATTAAAGCTAAAGAGACTGCCAAGGGAGGCGGGGAAGACAGATTGAAGAGGGAGGAGGTGAGAGGTGGGAGAGGGGGAAGCAGAGAGAGGAGTGTGGAAAGTCTTAAAGCCAAGAAACTTGACAAAATCGGGGGAGAGTCAGTAAAAGAAGTAAGTTATTTTCAGATCATTCTCTCTGTAGTTGGCATCATTTTCAATTAGAATTTTTTTTTTTTTTGATACACACTGAAAAGAAATAGTTAATGTGCCATTGTCTCAGCCTTCTCCACACCTCTGCACCTCTCCCACCCTGCAAGTCCCCACACCATCAAAGCATTGTGGGTATGCTTGGTTGTGGCAGCATTGTAGGGTATGCTTTGTTGGAGTAAATTCCCTCCTCCTAGAGGCAAAACTCACTCCTCTCAGCAGCATCTGGCCTCTGGCACCATCTCTGATAACCCATCTGAAGCTTAGTGATAGCCTGGCACAACATATGTACTCTCATGTCATCTTATGTGGAGCCACATTCATTGCTGTGGAGTGAATTTCTGGAGACAGTAGCTGGAGGTCCAGTTCTGCTGTCTAATATTAGACTTAGGGAAACTTTCTAATGTGTTTGGTAGGCAAAGGTAGGCAAGAGTAATTCTGTCTCTCCCACTTCTCTGCACAAACCTTTTCAATAGTTTCTGTATCTGCTTGACTTATTTGACTGTTAAATAGGCGAAGGGTTGAAGGTTTCTTCATAACTCTTGAGTAAGCTCATTCACTGGAATCACTGGGAGCATCAGCAAAGCATAAAGCCCAGCAGATGATACTGCCCACTGTATTAAATAGAGACTAAGTAACACTTTTAATTGCTGTCTTCTAGCACATGAGATCACTAATTATTTTATGGTTTTACATTTCCATGGAAATATATTGCTGATTGAAGAAGTTGGATAAGACTGAACTGGGATGGTACACACCATTTTGATGTAGGAAATGAAAATGCTTCAATTCAACCATTCAATTATACTGAAGAGAGAACAGAGGTGGGTGGAATAGAGCTAATTCCATTTGGCACAGTACCTGGGATAATACCCTTGCTACTTACATTTTAAGTAGTTTTAAAGATTGGGAATGGACAGAATTTTCAATGATGTATGGCTTTTTGTTGGATAAAAGAAAATTTTACATAGTGGTGTTTTTTTAAGTTTTTTTTTTTTTAAGGAAAAACTTTGAGTTTTCTGTCTTGAAATTTTGGATGTTTACACTGTTGTTGTTTACCAAAACATAGTCATGTGTGATAGCAGAGTACTAGAAAAGCAAATTGTTCAGGTTTGTTTCTCTACAGGAAGTTAGACTTCTGGGACTCAAATGTAGTTAATAATCCTTGCACTCTGTAAAGGCAGAAGGGGAAAGGAATTGGTCTTTATTAAGTGGGTGTCTGATGAAAAAAGTTCTCTGCCAAGGGCTTGTGGGAAAACTCTATCTAACCTCAAATACAACACTATTATTCAGTGTAATCACAAATTGCAGTAATGCTATTACCACTGAGTTTTGCCCTAGTATAAACCATGAGCTGCAGTGAAACAGGTCATTCCTAGAAGAATATGTCTGTTCATACCACCTCATTTACTTGTGTGCTACTTTGCACCCAGTTTGTACTGGAAGCCATATTCCCTAGAAAGGGAACTTTTATGATAGTGGGTCATTAAGGATGTGAGAGAGCTCCCACTACTTCCAGTTTCTATATACAAGCTTCTCTGGCTCCCCTCATCACTTTTCTCAAATCAAATGAAACATTTCATTTATGCAAGCCTGAGGAAACAATGATTTGCTTCAAGAAAATCCAGTCTTTATCTCATTTGCCAGATTCATATATGATGGTGAACATTGCCCACCCTTGCTTTTACTGCAGTGCGGTGGCTTTTCACATTGTACAATAATTGCACGTTCTCAGAACCTAAAATAGAAAAATTGCCTATTTTCAATTCACAGGAATCCTCTACTGAAAAAAAAAAAAAAAGACAAATTTGATCAATATTACCTTTACATCGGGCTAGATAAACAGAGAAGTTAAGGCAAACATTTTTCCTTTTTCATTTTTTTTTTTTTTTTTTTTTAAGTGAACCTTTTGAATAGGAATATCTTCTGAGAGCTGTACAAGGCAAAGGTTTGTGACGGAGTGAAAATGACCTGTGCAAAACCTTCATGAAGTGGACCTTGCAGCTCTCAGTCACACAGATTTCAGCCCCTTATTGCTCACGTTCAACACTGTATAGAAAGGTAAAAGGGTAAGGATACCTGAAGTAGATCTTCTTTGCTGATGTTCATCTGATCAATATCCCTGTCTTGCTGACCTATTTTAGAGCAGATAGTTGATGTCTGCTCGCTCTCATCTCCTGCTCTGATAGCAGCAGAGAGGTGCAGGACATAATGCTTCCATATATTTCAATGCTGCTAGTTGCATCTTCTAGGTGTCTCAATACTACTGGAAAATTTGGTGTTTAGTAAACAGTGCTCTCATAAAATGGAATCAAATCATTTCTTTACCTTCTTATCAAGTATTCTCTGCATGTAAAAATCTCCCAGATGTGAAACTTTAAAATTGTCCTAGGTGCTTACATGCGGTTGGGAGAGGCAGGGCCTTTGCATTGGTTCTTATTTAAGTTCATTGTGTATTTAAATTCATTGCAGTAAAGGCCTTCAACAAGAAAATTATGGAACCTTTTGAGCTTGCTTAGTTTGACCTAAAGTTAAGGTGTATTGGAGTATTGGAATTTTTAAGGTTTATAAATCAAAGTGCAATTGTATTTTGTACAAATTAGGTCCTTAAGGCCTAAATTCACAATGTAGATGAGTTTCTTTCATGCCCAGGAATCAGAGAAACATTACTTGTTACATTCTATGTGTGTTTTTCCTATATACATTTTTATACTAATTTCTGTTTCTTTGAGTTCTTTTCAATGCAACTAGATTGTGTCAGCAAATAATGAAAACATGGCAAAAACACCTTTCTGTTTTATTATCTCAGCTTTGGAAAGATGTGTTTAGATGTGGAAAAAAGAAAAAAAAAAAAGAAAAACAACCAACCACCAAACAACTTTTCAAAAAACCAAACTGTGAAAATTACTTGTGGTAACAGGCACAGGGACAGGAGAGGGGAATATAACAGTTTTTTAATCCAAATTAACTTTTTTTAGTTCAGAATACTGTTACGCATGTGATTAACAGCAGGCTGTCAGACAGAAAGAAATAGCTATGGAAAAAATTCCAAACCTATCCTGATTGTTAAAGGAAGCACCTAGAGTCAAAAGCACTTTTGGCATCCATGAAAAACAGTAACAAGACTTAATATCACTTTAGAACGTTATGATGGACTGCTAAGGCAGGGAGACAGTGTAGTAAAAATACCAATAATGAAAATAGTGAATAGCAGTTGGTCTTTTGAAAGGGAAGGTGGCTTCCCAGAGACTCTCTGTTTCCCTGATATTCTCACCCCTCTCCAGCACAGTAGGTATAGGGGGGCTGTGATACCTGTTGCAACGTAACTGCAGAGACTGAATCTCCTGGCACCATTCCTCGCATGGATAAATTTCTCCAGTATTGAGTGGGTGTGTGGAAGTACAAGTGAAAGGAAGGAGATGGAGAGGGAGGAATTTTGCCTAGAAAGATCTGAGAGATATTACTTATGTGCAGGCTATGTGGTTAGGTCATCACTTTGAGGAGAGTGAGACTTTTGATGCTGCCAGATATGTTGGTGCACAACCCAACAGTTCAAGGGGTGCTGTGGATTTACCTTTTTTTTTTGTTTTTTTTTTTTTTTTTTTTTTTTTTTTTTTTTTTTTTTTTTTTTTTTTTTTTT
>VXAU01004329.1:0-66708 GCA_013399695.1 Formicarius rufipectus | reverse complement strand
TTTTTTTTTTTTTTTGGTGAGCTGTAATATCTTTGCAACCTTTAGACTACAAAATTCTTTAAAGGGTACTCCTTACAAAGCAAATTGTACTATTGGGTGCTCTGTATAAATCACTGAATTGCAGCTCACAAAGGAAAGATATATATGGCATTTATTTCATTGTTCAGATTTCCATCTGCATGTACAGCATGAGTGGGTGTAAATCATCACAAATTCTGGTTTGGTGCACAGTCTTAGGAAATCTACAGCTTTGTAAAAGGAACCTGAGAGCTGTTGACAGCCAGCTCTTTCTGACACTTCCTGGGGAAAAATCAAACAAAATCAAGACATCCAAGAGGACATTATGATATGGTAGAATAATCAGCTCCTCTTCTGTTGACTTTTTATTTTCTCTTAATAACTGGAGTGATCTGTCTTTATTTAGGGTCAAATCAGTCACATTTGCACTAGGATGATGCCACTACTCATCAGCCATTGCTTTCATGTAGGAACACAAAGAACAAGCCAAAATAAATGGTAGCTTTAATATTTTGGTGGAGCAAACTGTGGATTCATGATAGGAAAAATCATTTATTGGCACAGTGTGTTTCACCTCTGGGCTACGTTTTGGTTTAGATCACCAATGGATGTTTTTTGGTCCTTACCTACAAATAGAAATATGAATGTTCAAGATGAAGAAGGATTATTAGTACATGTTTATCTCTCCTTCCTAAGCTAAATTTTCCCCTGTAAATCCCTAACAGACATTGGCAACAACAGCCAGTACTACATAATTTGGCACATTTAAATTTCTGCTCCAGAGTACTCCAGATGTGAAAGAGTGTATTTATTTATTGTTTTCATCAAACAACATGAACTGGTATTCTAGGATTGTCTTTCCAGAAATAATATTTCCCTGAGCAAAATTGTGCAAGATTGTGCCCCTGTGTTTTGAGGTTTGCTGTATGGATGTGTGAGATGTTGCATAATTTTGTACGAGGATGGATCTGGTTGGTTTTAATCAAATAGTTTTTCACTAGTGCTTTTTAGACTCTCCTTTTCATACTTGTCAGTTTCAAAACAGATATCCCAGATATACAGGAGAAATAATCACCTGAAAACTTTTAAAATAAAGTGGCTTTTGTAATGTGACCTGCAAAACTAGCAAATATCCAAGGGAACAGATTTCTTTTTTCTTTACATACATTTTTTTTTCCCCTAGGATTTCATAAATCAAGAATGATAGCAAGATAAAATGACAGGTTAACTGCTGTTCTCTCTTTTTTTTCTTCTCTCTTCTGTACTAACTTGCTGGACTTTTTTGCTTTTTTGATTTATTTTATTATAAATAATTTTCCCCCCTTCTTTCTGTATACCAACTCTACCACATTGCCATTTTTTCTACAGGATCATTTTAGAAATGGGAGTATATTGTATGCATAACTAGATACTGAAAATTATGTGATTAGGTGATTAATCACCATTCTTCACCTCAGGCCAAAATCTGATGATTAAACTCACCTCTCCAGTATGTAACTTCTGAAAATCAAATCCATTTCAGCTTGTTTTTTCAGAGGAGAAATTTCATAAGAAATATCATCTTCTGGGCATGGTTGGGAATGAGCAAGACTTTTCAGTTATGAAAAATACTCACCAAAATATTTAAGCTCCTCTGACCTTCATAAAATAAGCATTCTAAGGCTTTTTTCTCTGCAAAAATATGCTGGACTATGGACAAATGGCAGGAAAATTTATGAGCTGGTATACAACACATATAAGCCAACTTCAAAAAAGAGTAGAGTTGGAAGCAGATTTATTTAGTTTTATAGGAAGGAATGAAGTATTTTCAGGTGAAGCAATTGGTGTCGCTTCACCATAGACTTACCCTTTTCTGTATAGTTTTGGAGTTCAAATGGGAAATTCCATTCAAGCTTCCTTAGGCAAAAAGAATATTTGAAACACCCTGTCCCACTTTTTTCTCTTGTAATATGATCACATTTTCACAAAATGGTCTGCCACCTGCCATGCTATTACTGGGCAAAATAGAAGGAAAAGAGGCCTTTAATAAAGAGACAAATGAGTAGTTGCCTTGGTTGCAACAAAGACTGCAAGTCTGAAGAAACTTGACATCTGCTTGTTGCATCCTGCAATTTAACAATGAGTTAGATGGTACCAGCCTAGAGGGTAATATCTACATGAGTCATATAATTCTGGTTTGTAGATCTTTCACTAATTTAATGTAGGTCTTACTGCAACTACTGAAATTAAGCCCTTTTAGACTCAAGTCATTCAAGGTTCCCAATTTTTATAATTTTTTTCCAGTTCTACACTTTCACTGCTTTTGTTATAAAGCTATTCACAGTTCATCATACAATCTGTCTCAATGGTAATTAAGAATTAAGCAACAAAAGCTAATGCATCTTAAGTTGCTTTAGTATTCGGTGTCCTTATGTGAGGGATAAAGGTTCACTGCAGATATTTGGTTTTCAGCAATCAATTATATTCTTAAATGTTATTACTGCATGGTTTGTAATACTTCAACAATTTTTAATGTTTGTTATTTTGCTAAGCATTTCTTGGATTCTAATTAAAAATAAATTAAAATAACTAGGGGGAAAATGCTGGATTAGTTCCCGTTCCAATGGCAAAGGAAAATAAACTCAATCCCCACAGCTATAGTATGAAGGGCTATATGATGTATTTATAACCACTGAATGGGGCTGCCTGGGTTCACTGACCCCAGTCTGTCTGGTGCTAAATGCACAGAAATAAACTCATCCCCAAAAGATTGCAATCAAGGGATAAAATGAGAAACAGATGGCTGGTCTTGCATGGGGAGTGTTAAAAATAAGAGGAAATTGACTGGCACAGTAGGCAGTGGTCTTGGCACACCAGCTGCTTAACCATGGACAATTTTTTTAAGCATCATGGCAGAGAAGAATTTTTAAGGTTAGTTCTGAAGCATGAAAATTAAGTGGTTCTTCATGTTCCCAGGCAGTCTCCTGTTCTTACAGAGAGCACGAGTGTAGTACAAGGGAAGCGTCTGTCTCCGGTTGGTTTGAACTGTTGGCATCACTGTAGAGTTTAAGGAGACACAACTGGGACAGTGTGGGAGCACAAGCTGAAGATCATAGCAGGTCAAAGAAGGGGGAACTAAGTGGACTGCAAAGAAGATGGTATGATTGGGAGAGTGACAGATCTTCTCAAGCTTTGAGTAGGCATAACTGGCTTCACTGTATGCCTGGCTTTGGTTAGAGAAGTCAAGATAGAAGGGGATGCAAGTGGATAAGGCCACTTATAAGAAAGATCGGTTGGTAATCTGCTACATTCTAATGTATACTTATGTGAAATGTTTAAAATTCTGTGAAGTAGGTGTCACAGAAGCAGAACTGTGTCTTTTGACTGTAGTTGTACAAATGCCACAATCAGCATTTCATATCACCTCAAGATCATGTGAAGGCAAACACAGTACAAGGAAAATGACTAGCATACGTCTAACTTTGATATCTTTGTATTCAACTTGAAAAAAATATTAATCTTGCCCTCCTTAGCTAATCTTTGTGGAATTCCTCTGAACTGGTTTATTATTTTGCTTTGCTTCAGAGCTTTCTCTCTGGGAAGAGACTAGCTAAACCCTTGTTCTTTGAGTATATGGCACATGAAGATGCTGGCTTGAGAATCCAGCAGCTACACAAAACTGGGTCACATAACTTGAACTATTTTTAAAATGATAGTCTCCTTTTCCCTTCAGTTCTCTTACTTCTAGTAGGTATTAAACTCTGTTTTAGTAGTAAACTGGCTTATTTCAGTCAGTGCTGTATAGACTTAATTCTCTGTGGAAAAAAAATAAAAAGATTAAAAAAAAATTAAACAATATGTGCTTCAGAAGTCTGAATTACCCAGATCTCTCCTAATTGGTGAAAGAGAATGCTGAGTATGGATGGCAGATGTTTCCTTAATTAATATCCTACTGGGTTAATCAGCAGAACCTAGGGAGCTGCTATGAGACTTTTTGATGTGTTCAGAGAATCCAAGCCTTGATCCCCAGACTTTAAACTCAAAACGGCTCTAGCTATTTTCCTATGTGATACTTGCAAATAACAGAGTCTTCAGTCAGAATTTGTCTTTTGTGTAACCTAATTCTGTGAGCATTTTGATGACATTTGTGTTCAAAATTTACAGTAAATCTTGCATGCAAATCTAGCTTTTCTCTAAATTTGAGATTTCTTACAGGTTTTTAAAAAAATTAGTTATTCACACTTCAGAATGTTTGCCTTTCAATCTTCTAAGAACTCAATGCACTATTTTTAATTTTGTGAAGTCTGTATTTTACCATAAGTTGGTTTGATACTCAGTAAATTTGTCACGGACCTAATGGCACTCATTAGAACTGCATGTGCTCTCACTGAAAATAGAGCTAAGTCAGGAGGAGAAAATGCAATCTTTCTAACTTTTACAACTGAAAAACTTGAAAAAAAAGAGTCATCTATAAGTTTTTTGTTTTCACATTAGACTTCCTTTATCTTTTGAAAGCTAAAATTTTGAACTTTTCAAAATTTTAAAATAACTAAATAGTATGAAGAAATTTTTTTCCATTTCTCCTTCTGAATGTCTCATTTTGCAAATACTCATCTTATAAACACTCAAATTTTAATCAACTAACATCTTCTGGAAAATGCTGAAGGCACATCCCTGCAAACTCTAGTCATAATCTTCTTTATACAGCTGCATATGGAGAGGGGTAAGGGAGGACAGAGAGAGGAAAGTTGTAGAAATATTTTTTTCGTACCCAAGTTAGCAGCGTTTTCTCACTGCAGCAAAACACCTATGGGCTTATTTAGTAGCATGGCTTAATCTCTTTCTTTTTCATCTTTATATTTTACCATACTTTACTAATCAAATCATTAACCTGTCCTTTGAAAGTTTCTTAGATACTGCAGTATGTGTGATGCAATTGTATGAAAATGCAGAATTTAGCCCTTATCTAGGTCATTGATTCTTCTTGGACCTAACTGGCAACTATACCAAACTAAACTCTCCAGAGAGGAACTGGGCAAATTGGGCAAAAAGGGTTGTGTCTCAGGAGAACAATAAAAAAGAGGCAATGCAGAACCTGTCTTTGAACAGTTCAGCCTTTTTTTGCCTTACATGGGGAGTTTAAATAAGGGATCTACTTTCCTTTTTTCGGTGGTGGGTACCTCTTCTGCCTCTCTCTGCCCCTCTGCAGTCTGTAGAAACATTTTCCACAGAGTAAACCTTCACCAAACAAAGGAGATTCAAAGCTCTAACTTCCCTTTTTATCCTGCTTTTACTTTTCTGAATCTCATAAATTCTGTCTTGGAAACTCTGGCAACTGCAGAGTGGAGGCAAAATTTGCCCTCTCTGAGTAGGAAGCAGAAATAAATGTTATACTAACCAAAAGGGTGTTTTTGGAAGGACATGCCACCTACAATAATAGGGAAGAATATTGGTTCTCACTGGCTTGCCTTAATATTTTAAGCTGTTCTTTGCTCTTTTCCTCACTAGCTCACATCCCACTAGCTGTTTACCGTTATTTCACACATCTTATGCCAGCCTTATGCCATTCATTCTGTTGAGACCTGCTTGAAATCTCTTCTAAAACTTACTGCTATGGATTTAAAAGAAAAAAAAAACCAAACTAGTTCCTGCCCATCAAAACTGATTCCCCTACAAGAAAAAAAATTACATCATTTAGTATTTAAAATATGTCAATGATTATGCAAGATCTTGGTACTACTCTCATTCTCCCTGTTCTTCCTATCTGTCAACAGCAGTCAAGTTTCTAAAATTTGCTTGTAGCACTCAGTTTGGGACTACAGACATGGTTCTTCCTTCATTTAAGGTCATTCTTTTCTAAGGCAATACATATATTCTCCAATATGTCCCTGAATAGGGTGAGACTTGCGGCATGAAGGTACATTAGTGGTCTTGCCTTCCCTCTGTCATGTTTAGTAACACAGATCTTAGTTCCTAGAGAGAAGAGCTGTCCCCATGTCCCATTTAAGGGCACATGACTGAAGGCATTCTTTAGCACTTAGGTTCATGGATCCCAGGGCAGGATTTTTCTTGTTATGTACATTGATATTGCGTCATGTGGGGTGGGATGGGGTAGATTCTTCCAGTACAGTAACAAATGAAGAAGTAAAATGGAATGTTTTACAGCACTCATATAAACCAGAAATATTTTCTCCAACTGGCTTGAAAAGATGTAACAATTGAGCATATGATTTTAATTAATGTCCATGTAACTAAAAATGTGTTTAATTCACAATAGCATTACAAGAAAACATATTGACATCTAATTATGGATCATAGAATTTGCTGCAGAGAAACTGTAGTGCATCTGTTCAATGAAACACAGTCATGGAGAATGCTAAATGGCAAAATATAATGCAAATGTGAACCAATACACAAATGAGGCCATTAAATACATCAGTGTGAAACAAAGTGGGGATATTCAAGAGAAGAGCTCATGCATATGATTTGGCAGATAATACAAAGTAATACTGTCTAGTAAGTGTTTTGTTTTGTTTGGTTGGTTTTTTGTTTTTTGTTTCTTTTTTCTTTTTTCTTATTATTTACTTGTGAATAGCAGGATTTCAGCTGCTGGGATTTCTTAACAGGAACTGCTATTTCCAAGTTAACATGAAAATACTCGATGTTTTGCTGACAATTGGTAAAACAATTCTTATGACTTCTCACAGTAAATGCTTCATTTGTTGCATTATTTTGTCAGTTCTTATGCTAGTGTCTTTTCTCCTAAACACCAATTTTACCTTACCAAGCTGACATCACTGTCCTTACACTATACCCTACATAGTGAAATTTAGATTGGAATGATAACAAAGCTAAAAACTATATATGTATTTGGACATAAATCACGATAGTCAAGAACTCAAGAGATACGCACAGAACAATTGTGCTTGGACAAGCTGTTAAAGCACTCAAGTCTGAAACATCTTTTAAGCCCAAATTTAAATAATAATCCCATCCTTTTCTTCTTTTCCCATATTCATAAGCAAAAGGGGTTCATAGAGACATGGACTGAGATTGGAAGAATGTAGGATCACTTTTGGTTGATTCTTACTGGCATACATATTTGGAATATTAAGCTGGCAAATATACAGAGAAAAACATGTCTTAAATTCAGGATCATTTGCTCCTGAAATCTCTGCTGATTCATCTGTAACAAAATTATAGGAGACAATCTCAGCTGAGCTAAGGAGCTTGAGAAGCTTTTTAATAATGAAAACTGAAAAGAGATAGCTCCACCTCAAAATTTTGAAAAACTCATAATTGAAAAGACCTTTAATGCTGTTAATACAGGGTTCTGTTCATACAGAACCTTACATTAAATTAGGCATTAGAAAGCACTTACATGCACCTTCCTGCATGGTAACTGAATACCTTATGCACAGACATTACACAACACAAGTATCCTCAATTATAACATAAGCAGAAATACAGCTTCTGGGCTGGAAAAGGATTTGAGCTGATTAAACTGTCTGTTTTCCCCCATAATCTGTCAATCTAAATAACACAGTAATTAGATTGCCATCAACTCATACCAGTCATTTGGATGGACATGTTATTCCCTGTTGTGCTCTCAGTGAAATAAAATCAAATATGTTAAATTGGTGGGCAAATGTTACTCTCCTTTTGCCATTAAAATTGCATTAAATAGTTTGTCCTGAGCACATGCTTCAGTCAGTGCCTTTCTACTCTTCAGAGCACAAGGGTGTGAGTGATCTATTAGTAATTATTGTACACCTGGAAGAAGTTCAAACCCACAGCTGATCCTCTTCATTTACTTCCATCTCTTCCCACCTGCTGCAATATAGCTTTCATTTTATAGAGTACTGCTATTGCGCAAATTCTGAAACAACTCATTAACTACATAGCCTTTTAGTTAAATGTCATTGGGGAAAATAAATAAAAAAATCAAGAAGATTATGTCAGAAAAAAAAATATGACAAGTTGGTATGATGATGTTGATTGGGGGTTTAAGGTGCAAAGTAAATGACTTTCTCTGAATGAGTTGTTTGGTCTTTGAAGTAATAAAAGAAGGGACTTGGACGTAAAGTGGAATGCACTGTGTGATCACATCTTGGCTCTAGCAGTGTGTCTTCTGATTCCCACTGATAAATCACCCTGTAGAAGGTGGACAGAAATCTTAACCTAGTTGCAAGACGTGGTCAACAACTATCCATTTACCTGCTGAAGTCATGTCAGGTTGCCTCAAAATTTCATTCTGTAGTCCAGATAATGCCAAATTTCCAAGTTTTATTGGAAAGTGGTGCAAAAGTGTTGTTTGTAGTGCCTGACTCATTAGTAGCCAGAGTTCATTGGCCTAGTTGGTAGGAATATTTTGAAGTAAAAATATTGAAGTAAATTTACTAAAATTTAAATTGAAGTAAGTAATTGAAGTAAATATTTACTTCAAATATTGAAGTAAAATACACAAGATTGACAATTTTTGTGTGTGTATCATGGGGAAATCTAAGCAGATTTGAAGTTAAAAGTATTCTGTCTTGAACGATTTGTTTTTCCACAGAAGTCATTGTCCAAAAAATAGAATATACCTCAAAGACAAATCATAAATAATGCTCTGTGAATAAGCCTCCTTTCCAGACATGATGAAAGCCTCTGGAAATGCTCTTCTGGACAAATAACCCGAGAGTGCTTTAGGAAATAGTGAAGACTGCCCTTTTATTTAATATACCAATAAGTGATTGTACCTCCAGCAAATATTTTACTTCCAAATCAAATCCTTTATCAAATCACTGCTATTTTATCTTTAAGCAGAGTTTATGATCTGAAGAGATATACAAGTCATGTAAGTTGCTATGTGGTAGTTTTCAAAACAGATCCCAAAGACTTTTCTTGATTTAGATATACTCATTTTGGAAAATATGTTGCCTCACAAATAGTGGTTTAGTTGCATACATTTTTCTTCAAGTGAGAAAATGGACCTAGTTTTCTAAAATGTATTTTGCTTAGCAAGGCAGTCTTCTTTGCTAATGGAAGGGAGTCTGATAAAAAAAAATCCGTTTCTTCTATTTAAATAGCATGTGTGCATTTCAGTTATTTGCATTTTTAGCAAAAGTTACCTGGAAATCCTAGGGATAAAAAAGTCATTTTAAAAGGAAAACATTTTTTAATTGAAACAGGTAAAATGTACAGAAAATACCTGTTATTAGGTCTTACCCTCAAGCCTTATTTTAGTAGTGTAGGCAGCGAGAAACAATGTTTTTGTGGATCTATGGTATCTAATCTACCACATCACTGATAAATGTATTCTGCAGGGTCTTAGAGAGCTCTCTGAGAACATTTTCTGCAGAGTCCTTGGCCTCAAATGAATCTCCTGCTCATAAATTCATAATGAACTTGGAGGTTTGACTTAGAGAATGAAGGTCACAAACTTAATACTGCATGCAGACGGCTTAAGCCTTTTTGGCTGTTGCCACATCCTTAAGAAGGCAAGAGAAGCTCTGAAAGACCCCCTAGACATTATGGTGACAAGCAAGCTTGTAATCACAGAAGCACAGAATGGCTGGGGTTTGAAAGGACCACTGTGGATCATCTAGGCCAAAATCCGTGCTCAAGCAGGTTCACCCAGAGCAGGTTGCACAGCTTCATATTCAGGTGGGCTTTGAGTATCTCCAGAAGAAATTTCACAGTCCCTCTGATCAGCCTGTCACAGTACTCTGTAACCCTCAGAGTGAAGATATTTTTTCTCATGTTCATACAGAACTTTTCAGTTTACGCCCATTGTCCTTGCCCTGCCACCAGGCGCCACTGAAAAGTCAGGTTGCATCCTCTTGATACCTGCCCGTAAGATATTTGCATGCATTGCTAAGGTGCTCCCTCAGTTATCTCTTCCTTGGGCTTAACAGGTCCAACTCTCTTACCCTTTCTGCATAAAAAAGATACTCTGGTTCTCTCATCATCTTCATAGTTCTCCACTGAACTTTTTCTCATTGTAGTGTTAGGTGAAAACTGCCAGCTTAGAATACCTCTGTGAATTTTGATAAAGATGGAAGTATGCCATTAAAAGAACAGCTGGTATTCCAAACATTTTAACAGCTGTGAATTAATATCTTCTAAACAATTTAAGCATCTGATTACCATGACACCTTGAATTTAAGTAGGCTGCACACACCATGTTCCATCACAATTCCTGTGGATATTTAAAGCTTCATCACATTTCAGTTAGGCAATTTTCAGTTTAGACATATTTTCATTTTTACCCTATAGGTGTTGGGGATTATTTGTTTGTTTTTGTTTTGCTTTATTTTGTATTGTTGGTTTTGTTTGGGTGATTGGTTGGTTGTTTTTAAATTATGCTCTCAGCAATACTTCTTCTCATGGCTAAGCTGATTTTCTGTTGCAAGAACATGTGTAGCATATTTTATATATTGAAGGGGGTCAATTTCGTGAAAGCTGATGTGTCATACAAGGAAAGATTTCAATGGATTAACATGTCCTGGAAGCTGTTGTGGGCAACGTTTACAGAAACATTAGTCTTGAACTTGGTAACCCATCTAAAAGGAATGTTTCAGAACCTTCACTTACATCACTACTGCCCCAGCTTGTGTTGCAGGCGTGGCTGCAGTGCCATGGTTGTGTCATTCAGTGGCAGAGAGGATAAGGCGAGGTCTTCCCCTGGTGCTCTGACCCACGTGGGCTCCCAGGATTGCTCAACAACCTGACATTATTGCTTTTCTGTTTGTTGTTTCTTTTCCTTAATGTTAATCTGAGATGTTACACTTGAGAGGCGGCGGGCATTGGCCGAGTGGCGTAGGCCCCCGCCTGTGGAGCCGGCTCCTCCTCTGAGGACGCCGGTTCGAATCCTGAGGAACTCGCTGTCGCCATCCGAGCGTGCTCGGCCATGGCAAGATGAGCCTCAGGAGTAAAGGGGGTGGGACCAGTTCCGCGCACACTGTGCCTCACCTAAAAAATCCATTGCGCAGGCTTATCCCAAGATCTTCGTTCGCGAAGTCCAGCCAACAACAACTTACATCACTGCATAATCCTCCTTTGCTGAATGGTATGTTGAGTCAGTTGATTTTACAATTTCTGGGCATAAAGGAAAGTATAAAATTGAAGTAGCAAAGAAGATGCAGTACCAGCTGAAACGGAGAGGTACTAACATTTAGGGAAAGAGCTGTGAGGGAGTGGAGGTCACTGACATTACTTCATTAAACAAGAGAATGAAGGACTATTGTTTTCAAAGTACTTCCATTTACTGCCTTCTATGGATACTGAGAACAGAAACACGACACTGTTCCATCAGGACTGATAGACTACTGCCTGTGATCTGGTCTTAGTATTTGTTGAGAGGTATTTGATAGCATGGGCTGAATTGCAGACAGAAATTACTATATGAAGGAAGAGTAAGGGTAATATTTTGAATGCCATTTCAACCTTTGTTTTCATTGACTGTTGGGAACTATTGTGACATTTCTATGGACAGAGTAGCTTCTTTTAATATAACTCCGAAGAAAAGATGTTATTACTATTTTATTTATGTTTAAAAAGACTACATGTAGTAAGCTGTAAAACAGGAAGAATGTACCAAAGCATAGGATTGTTAAGGCACTAGTGTATGTCACCAGGGAAATGTACTGGGTAAGGCAGAGTGCTTAAAAGCAGGAAAGGAGACTTTGCTTGAAGAGATGCATTGGATTGTATATGCAAATTGGATTGTAAGTGCACAGTAATCTCTGTTACAAGGGGGAATAGGTAGCTCACTTGTGATTGATAGGCTGAACATTAGAGATAATATGTTTTCTTTTGATATGGAAGTAATAGTTTCTGTGTAGTTTAGAAGTATGGGAATTTTGTGCTGGACTTGTTTACAGGATGGAGATTCTGCACAGTCCAGGAGAGGGAGATGTAGGGGTTTGCACACAAAGCACTGGCCTCTTGCATCTCCATCTTTACTCAGCCTTATCTTAGTGTATCATCATTGGGCAGATGCGTCAAATTCTGACACTTCTCATGTTTTTATTCCTGTGACAATTTCCATGTTGTAACTAATTTGCATCTCTCTTCTGCTGAACATGTCCAAGCAGCCTAGTCCTGACTAAGATTCATAAAGGAAAAAATTAATCCTGTGCAAACTTACTACCTAATGAAAAAGCCCACAATTTATCTTCATAAGTTTCTCTTCACCTGCTTACTCATTCCTTGAGTTAGAGAGGTCTCATCCTTCTACCACTACAGCAAGGTTAATATTCCTTTTGTACTTTCTTTTAATCTTCCATCCCCCTGTCTCTAGTGGACATTTGCCATGTGTTCTCCAACTTTGTGTTTTCATCAGCTTTTTTCCAGCCCTCACCTAGCATCTCTCAATGTATACAGTAGGCTCAACCTAAATATGGTGGGTTCTTGGATATGTGAGTTGAAAAATCTCACAAAAATAACTTTATGGTCAGTCACAACATTGCTGATCAAAGCAGAGCATGGTGTACTAGCAGAAGGATAAATTTGTTTAGATGCCAACATGACAATACCTTGAGGTTTCAAGTGATTTAACAATCTACCTGTGAAGATGATGCAACAAGGTCAAGCAATTCAATTAAAGATTTATTTGACAAGCAAAGGAAATGTTTAGATTTTAAACAAGCAAAGAAACAAACCAAACCAAACCAAATCAAACCAAAAAAACCCAACAAATTTTAATTTCTAAATACTTGCTATTAGCAGTGAATTCATAGCTTTATAAGGTACTTTTCATTAAATATACCTCAAGTGACAGATGAAAAAATGCTGATCAATCATTCAAGCAATTCGTCTTCCCCCAGTAGACCCTAAAAATGTTGTCATGAATCAATCAATTCTTTTCCATCTTACTTTTGAATATGATGTCTGAAATGTAAGAAAATTGGGTTATAGACCTTAGGTTAGATTGGAATGATACTAATTGGAGCTCATTATGGTCTAATATAAATGCTAATCTTATAAATATTAAAGAGTCAAATCTATCTTAATGTATTACACAGTACCTACATTACCTTCAAAAAAGTCAGCTTCATAGCAACAGACTGGAAACTGTAGTTGTCAAAGTTGCAGAGAAACTTTCAGAAATGAGCTGTCAATGTCCATAATTAAAAACCTCTGGTCAGGTACAAGGAGAATCACTGACAAAAATGGTTTGGTTTTAACTTTAAGGCACATTTATTACCCTGTCTGCACTCTGCTCATAGGAAGATTTCTGGGAATCTATTTACTTGATAGCAAAAATTACACTGGTTTTTATACAAATTGCCTTTTGAGAGGCTGACCATTTCATACCCATGCTATCATCTGATGGGAAACATTTTCGGCACATCTTGGAAGTGATTGATGATGTCATAAACTTATGTTATATGTAGATGACTACAAATCTATATTTTAATCTCTTTTTTTTTTTTTATCTATTCCGGTAAAATGTTGTTAGGTTACTAAAAAGTCTGGTCAGACTGCTATGTTGTATGCTCCATAATGGTAAAAAAC
Source organism: Formicarius rufipectus (assembly GCA_013399695.1). Classification (NCBI taxonomy): domain Eukaryota; kingdom Metazoa; phylum Chordata; class Aves; order Passeriformes; family Formicariidae; genus Formicarius; species Formicarius rufipectus. The sequence goes on along the minus strand of VXAU01004329.1, from coordinate 53,208 downwards.
CCTAACATTTTTCTTCCCACTTCTTAAAATCTTCCTGTTCTTCCACCCAAAATGCAGAAATGTGTGCATTGGTATGGTCAATTTACTGTCATCAAAACTCTGTTGGAAAAAAAGAAAAAATAAAAAAGAAAACAACCCAAATAAACTAGATTACGTGCCACTCTTCTTCAAGCATATTCTGTCTGTAAAACACACAAAAAAGTATTTTCATGGTAAAAGGAAAGGGAGCCTGTGAGCATGTTAGGGGATAAGAGTCTGATGAAGCTGAACGTGTAGGATTTACTTATGGGAACAGTTAGGGGCAAGATGGAGTGTTCAGAGGAGGGAGAAGAGAACATTGTGCTCTAATTGTAAAATTAAAGTAATTAGTTGGAAGAACAGAGTCATGGGCTCTCAGCCCCAAACCAGCACTATTTAACATCTGTGCAGCAGTATTCTGCTAAACAAAGCACAGAAATTGTGTTCAAATGCATATGTAACCCAAAACATGCTAGAGGTTTTTTGAGTACTTCTCGAAATTGTGATATTTTCCCTTCTCTTTATTTCCTTTTTCTTTCAGTGACAGTGTAGCCCATAAATACCTTTCCCAGAAGACCTAAATTAATGTTTCACACTGAATTATATATGCAGAATTTTTAACCTGATCAGAGTTCTTCATATCTGTGATTCAAATTTGGCTGGAAACTTCATTCTCCCTGTGCACAGTGAGTGAGCAGTTTGAGTATATTCAATATTGCCCTGCTTTTCAAGCATGCTTATTAATATTGGCCAAGAGTTGGCTAAGTCAAAAAGGAAAAAAGAAAAAGCTAACAGAAACACCAAACCTCTCTGCCTAGTGGAAGAATAAAGGGATCAGTTTACTTCTCTCTGTAACACTGGTTGCAAAAATTAACTCAAAGGATGATAAGAGAAAAGCTACTGCAGATAGGTCAAAATATTTTTTTCTTTGCACTTTTTTGTCTTTCTTGGTCAAAAACCATTGTAAATTTTTCTGTTTTGTTTTTTTCTTCTGACTTATAATTAGGTATAAGCTTTTAGCTCTCAATGTTTATAACAAAAAAGACAGATGTTAAGATCAAAAACTCAAGCATTTGGAAGAATTGTGAATGTTATCCATTCAGACTTCTTATACCCATGTTATTCATAATGTTTATTCTCAATGATATAGTACTAATTTTTTGTTTCATTCACATGGTTTCTCCACTGTTGGGATGGGTTGTACCACTGATTTAATGAAATAACCAATGAGTGAAAATTTTGCTTTTTATGTAAGAAATATGGTTATTTTGCACTGCATTGGACAGGTGTTTTTGAGCTTGAGAAGTGGGGCCCAGAGATGCCAGGTACTGAGGCACTTCACAGTTTCTCCTCTCACCACAGCATGGTTCTCTTTACTTCCCATGTCTTTTCATCTAACCCATTGCAGTTTGCATCCTGTCACGATGATGGGCACATTACTTTGGGCAAAACAGGTCCTCCCATTTTTGAGAAGCTACCTCATTCACTGGTGGTTTGAGATAACTGCTCAGTGGTATGGTCAGTGGCAAATGCGGGTTAATGGAGTTTATTATTTCTAGATTCAGGAAATTGTCTTCTCTTATACTAGAAGATGGACAACTACTTGTCACCACACCAACAGATTTTCCTGCTGTAGCTATAGGAGATTTTATTTGCATCTTATATATCTATCTTTTATTCAAAAGAGGAGAGAAAAAAATAGGGGAGGGACTACTTAGTTTTCATGATTAAAAAACTCAATTAAAGAAAACATATGTACTGAGTAAATTTTTTTTCCAAGGTAAATAATAGAATAAATTATAATATATATTTTCAATATAAATTGCATTATAGTTAAGACATGTATGAAAATATTTCTTTGTTCATACCCTATTCTAATGTTTATAAAGAACTTTTTCTCACAGTAGGTGGGGATTTGGAAGAGAAAGAAGTGAAAGCATTTATCTAGGGGAAAAAAATTGTCTCGTCAAAGCTTTTAGCAAAGTGGAAAAATGGAGGGAAAAGAACCTGAGAGATAGCTGTTTAACTTTTGCAAGAATGTGAAAAAGAGGAAATGACTGTAAGACTGTATTTTTCCTTCTTTTATTTCTTTATTTTTTGTAAAACAAACTCTGAATGCACTAACTCCTACTTCAGCCATATTCAATGAAATACATTAGTATGTAGCTTATGAAATTTGAGCCCTCCATGAGATTAACTAACAATGTTCTGTTTTTTTTTTGTTTGGTTGGTTGTTTTTGTTTGTTTGTTTGGTTGGTTGGTTTCGTTTGTTTTTTTTTATTTTGTTTTGTTTTGTTTTGGGTTTGTTGTTTTGTTTTGTTTTTTGGTTTGGTTTGGTTTTTTTGTTTCATTTTGTTTTGTTTGTTTGTGGTTTTTTTTGGTTGGTTTTTTTTTCCCCCTCCCTCAGAGGGCCCAGTAGATTAGAGGATGTGCACACAGCTTCATTTATGAAATATAGGTAGTTCAANCTCCCTCAGAGGGCCCAGTAGATTAGAGGATGTGCACACAGCTTCATTTATGAAATATAGGTAGTTCAAAAAAAAAAACAAACCACAAAAACCAACAAAACAAAAAAACCCCCAACTTTCATTATTTCAATACTTATATATGCAGATATATTGTTTCCTGATAATTGTACAAAGTAAAGGAACTTCTAGGGAAGCCTAAATAAATTTATATTTTAGATACTAAATTAATATCTTAAACAAATATTTTGCTAGTATTTTCCCTTTTAGAAAAAGACAGCTACAAGGGAAGAAAACACTTGATTTATTACTATTTGTGTAGTGATTTAATAAATGTTTGAGTAACTCACTGCTGCTGTCAGTACATTTTCATTTCAGTATCCTGAAAGATTTTCATCTGTGTGGTCCTGTACCTTGAAAATAAGAGTCCCAGGGACAATCCACTTTACTACTTTGTCTATACAGGCATGTGTGATCTTTTCCCACACCCTAGAATTTCCACTGGGATTTGGCAATGGCCAAAAACTGTAGCAAGTTCAAAGTCACCTTCCATGAAATCTGTATGGTGCAGACATCAGATCATCAAAGCAAATAATCGTGCTACAGGACTGCTACCACCCTGCAGTATTTGTAAGACACAGCCTTGGACAGTAAAACATTTATTTGCATAAATCCACAACAACCTTAGTTCTGAAATAGGAATCTTTTTATGATAGAGTTCTAAAATGATGCACAACTTCTTGATACAAGTTCTAACAGGAAGAAAATGTCTTCCCTGTAGGTTTACTGTTAAGCTGTACTTTGGAGTAGGTCTAGGAGTCTAAATGTGTAGCTATTTCTACTTTGAACATCCATTCAGTTACTTTTGAACATGGAGTTTTTGAACAGAGGACAACTACTCTAAATTACTCCTTAAAAGGAGATGGAGACAGCAGTTAATATTTAACCTTTTTAAGTGAACATATTTAAATTTTGCACCATGGTTATTATGGAATATAATTAAGGCTGAGAAACACTAAAAGAATATCCTAGCTAACTTTTAAAGGAACTGAAGGAGATCAAAACCAGAGATGCTCATTGGTTTTTGGGGTCACCCAGGTTGAGATGCTTCCAATCTGTTTTTCTGTGGTGTCCAACTGCATTCTGAGCGCAGGTCCTCTCCACCCCAACAGCAACTCCTACCCAGACACTCTGTCTTCTGCCTCAAAATCATTTTTCTTCTGATGACAGATCTTAGCTGAGCTAACTCTTCTGGCATGGCCTTACTTAGCTTCTCTTCCTCCACATTTTTACTCTTTAAGCAGTCATGACCACATGTCGGGACTGATGGTGCAGAGTATGCCTGGCTGGCCTCCCTCCCAGTTTCCTACTGTTCCAAATCTCGTTTGTTCCCTCACCACCCTGCTCTCTACCACAAGCTGGTCTGTTCATAGCCCATGAACATGCTGATCAATCCTTCACTTGAACAAGACAATCTTCTCAGAATTGTCCCCCTCAGTGTTGCAAACACTGAAATAGGAGTAGGTGGTTTTGCTACATGGTTACCCATGTTAGCCTCTTGCTGTTAGATCTCATCTCCTTCCCTCCCAGTACCCCTCCCTTCTTCCCTGCCTGTCTCTGTCTATTTATCTTTCTTATTCACCTCCTTCCTCAACTGGGAGACAGATCATGACTCTTCTTTCCAGTCGATCAGACTGCCATGATGGGAAGACAGTTTCTCATCTATGATTTGTCAGTCTGAGAACTTGAATCACAGGATTTGGAGACTAGTGTCCTTGAGGGTCTTCTTTCCCCTGCTAGGAACCAGAGAGTTGAAACTGTCTGCTTGGAAGTGGAATGACCTAAGGGACTCTTACTGTATATTCACAGGCATAGGTTTAAGAATATTTATAAATTTGCAGGCTGTGCCTAGAGCCAGTTCATAACCAATCATAGGCCTTAGGTAGCCAGAAATTTGCAGTTTAAAACTGAATTTCAACAGACAGTTTAGTGGGTGATACTCTCATGTTTGACTGCATTGTGTTAGAAACAGACTCTGGAGTAGTAAATTTTAAGGAGTAATGATATCCATATCAAATTTTAACACATCCTATGGTGGGCTTATTTGTAAATGGGGCAAAATGAATCATCCCCTTCTCTAAATCTTGCTCTACTTTTTATGTCTCTTCTTTATGTTTTATTATAAAGAATGAGTGGCTTCATTTGATGTACTAAAAATTTGTATTGAATCATGAAAAGAAAAGAATTCATAATTTCTTGCCAGGATAAATTGTTGCTGGGAAACGAGTCTCATGCAAATATTTTACAATCAGCATGTATGATATAGATGTTTTTTTTCAGACCATTTCACGATTCTGTTTCTCCTGGTAGAGAACATGTATCTGTTCACCCTTTTCCTTGCTTGTGTTGGGGATGAAACTTGAAATTTCCTACTTCCCCTTGGAGGAAATAGAATGGGATGCAGGGAGCAGTGTTAGATTAGAGCTGCAAGTAGAAGCAATGTGGTGCAGACCATGATGATTTGAAAACAAGCAAGAGTGAACAAAAAACAGGAAAGCACCAGAATAGGAGCAGAAGGAGAAATAGGGAAATATCTTCAGCAATCTGAAGACAGCTGGAGATAGAAAAACATAAATCCGACGATTTCCAGACAACAGGTAGTCTTTTTATTTTTAAATTTCAAATCAGATGTTATGGTAATCAGCCACTTTATGATGCTGATAAGTTCTATTTTGTTTGACCCTCACTCAAAGGCACTGTGACTGAAAGCATCATGGTGGAGTAATAACTGTAGTATTCCAAATGTTTCCCTGAACTTGAGTAAGACCTATAAAATTATCAAATCACTAGTGGGTTACCATGTTTCTTATGTGCTTGCATCTTTCAGTTTTGCAATACCTGATCTATTAATACTTTTGTATATCACATTGCTCCAAGTATGTTATGTAAGGTTTCCTTTGAGTTCAAACACACACAAAAAGATCCCACTCTTCTCAATATTGCTTCGAGCTTATGCACACACAAAAAAAGCTTTCCTTGAGAGTTAAGTGTCCAAGTTTTTGTAATAGGCATCAAAAATAAAGCTAAAAAAGAAATCCAAAGAAGCCATTTGGATGGAAAGATGATGAAATCAATAGCAGACAGGTGGCTGTTAAGGTAGAATTTCTTTTTCCTCATGATTTCTACAGATTCATTCATGTAATTTGTTCGTGGGACAAAGGCACATATTACTTAGTTATAAATAACTCTGTCAGGAAAATTTGATTTTAAATGCATATTGATGGAGAGTTTGAACCTCATTTAATCTGAGGACCAAGCAAAAGGATTTAAGAGAGGAAAAGAACATTCTTGATCAGGGAGATTTTTCAGATTAGCTAAACCAGATTGTAAATCATATGATCCTTGATAAAGTGCGTATTCAAGTGAAAATACAGAACCAAAAATGCTCTTTGTTCTAAAAATTAAGAAATGTATTCTGCTTTTCACAGGTCATGACTGTCATACTCCATTTCCTGATGTAAATAACTTTTCTCTTTACACCTTGATAGTGAGATAAGCCAGCACTGTGTTGGCAATTAAAACCTAAAATTACAGTACCATTCATTCTCAATGATATATGAATGTTTATTTTATCTCTTGATACTTCTAGTTTTATTATTTTCAAAAATTTTGAAATTAAAATTCAAAGCAAAAAAATATAAACAGTGCACAACTCACTGAGGAGGACAAGGATCTCAAAAATTTTGGCCAGTGCTTATAACATTTGCTACTGAGATTGTAATAAGCCGCCAGAGCCAATATGCAGTTTAAGGGTTTTATTAATGAGCAAAAACAGCGCTCTGGGCGATCAGGGAGTCTCCGCTCCACCAATGGCTAGTGACTCGATGGTATCTTGTCATAGATTTTATAGAGTCTTCTTTTCTGGGTTTCGCAACTGGTGGGCGCACTCTGCGCTTGCGTCTGGGTATTGCTAGGTGGTCATTGGGATGAAGGCTCATAGTCTTTAGATAACTGCTTTCTCTGCTCATGCGTTATTACACAAGACTTATACATGGCAAGCATGGTTACACAAGGCTTAAGATAGATTGCTGATAACACAATACACTGCAAGCATGGTTACTAGTACAGAAAGTTTGTTCTGGTTTAACTGTTTAGATGCTTGTAGTCTCTTGCTTTATAAATTACAATATACAGATTCATCAACAAAATTTTCCATTGTTTACTTGTCACAAGATGACACATGGATGTCAGAGATCCAATATATCTTTTGCTTAAATCCATTGAAACTCTGCTGTCATTGTTAGTCATATATACCAACTGCTGTCAAAGTACAGAAAATTGAAAGAGAATTTTTCAATAATAGCAGGAGTTTTTTGTTGGTTTTTGTTTGTTTGTTTGTTTGTTGTTTTTTGTTTTGATTTTTTTGCTTTTCAAACTTGTTCTTATTTTTTAAGCCCTTGATAATCCAGAGAGGTCAGTGAATTATTTACGAAGTAGAGATGAGCATATTTTTGTTTTGTATAACTTCACACAGCTCATAAGCATTATAACAACAAAAATATCTTTATTATCTCAAATCTTCTGTGTGACAACTGTATTGGAATTAGATGCATGAACAAAGTATGAAAAAAAAAGGTTACCAATAATGACTTGGAAATTGGTGACCTACATGTAGCAGAGGAAAGATTTTATGGTAAAACTTCATTTTTATATTATTTTGCAAACCTTGTGTACATTATCCAATAAATTCAAAAGTCTTGCTTAAACAAGGGTTTTGGAAATATACCCCATGTTATAATCTTAGGAAACTGGAATATATAGTTTATTTATCGTTTATCATGAAATCTTCATATGGGAAGTAGATTAAAATTTGGATTAAAAAGTACTCCTTTGAAAATATAAAAGCACAAAAAGAACATTTAGACAGTGAAAAGTGCTAAGGAACACAATCAATGTTTTTCTCTATCTTTTATGTGATGAGATCCTTCTGGGTATTGAAAAGAAGAATATGAACTAGAAATGGATTTTAAAATGATAGATCAATTTTAACTTTTGGTATAATGTTGACAAGGCATGATATTATTCCAAAATTACCTACAAATGTCTCTAAAGTCTATAAGAAAGATGGGAAAAACTTTTCAGCAGGGCCCATTGTGATGGGATAAGAGGTAATGATTTTAAGCTGAAGAAGGGTCAATTCAGAATAAATATAAGGAAGAAGCATTCTAGAATGAGTGCTGTCCTTAATGGTGCTAGATGCCCCATCCATGGAAATATTCAAGGGCAAATCAGAAGGGGCTCTGAGCAACTTGATCTAGTGGAAGATATCTTTGCTTATTGTAGGGGGAGTTGAACTCTATGACCTTGAAAAGGTCCCTTTCAAATTATTCTATAAAGCAAAAGTTACTGAGACCTCCCTCTCCAGGATCAGCACCTTTCCTGGCTCCTGTTAGGCCTGAAGATAGTAGGGAGATCAGGAGTTCCATACATGGAACATGTTGTCTATAAATTGCTGCATACCTAGAAGCTCATGCAATGGTACGGAATTCAAAGTCCATTGCCTCTTCCACCTGCCATATAGATTGGGACCCCACAGTATGGCATAATCAACTTCTGGTCATGAGCTGTGTAATTTGTATTTCATACTACCCATCCCATGGGGACAGGGAAAAGAAGAAAAAGCAACAATAATCTCTTCTTTTTAGTATTACGATCCTCTACTCTACTCAATTGGTGAATCCTCTTCTCTTGCCTTGTACACTTTTGCTCACCACTACTTGGCCTGCATGGCAAAAATCTCCAGGTAGAGTAAAGGTTGCCTTTTCTCTACTGAGGCCTTCTCTTCTTCAAGTCCAGCTCTGTGTTTAAGAGTCTGACTTGGTGTCTCTGCAGGGAATGTTACACATGTAGGGTGAATGAATTAATTAATGACGTATCAAATCTGGCTCACACAAACTGTGTAAAAACAAACAATTTATGTAGAATAAGCCCAGGGAAGTAAGTGTGAATGTCTGTGTCTACAGTCCTGAGCTTTTCTATTTCTCATAGGCCTACTGTGATTGTTAGCTAAACTATTGAATATAGTTTAGCAAACATATTGAACATATGAGCATATGTGGTGGTGCCACTTTATTGGGGTTGTAGCAAAAGTATTTCTAGAGGAAGCTTGCAATAACAGAAAAAGACTCTCTATGTTGTTTCAAAAGGAAGTTTTCCATGCAGTTTCAAACTCCAGATGTTTGTATTTTACACTTTGTCAAAACAAGGACCCTTGTCCGTACTTTTCATTGACTTTCCTTTACAGATTCTTTGAAGTTACACCTCTGCTTCAAAATAGCAATTATGCATAGAAGTAAACACCCAGAAAATTTATGCATTCAACTATTTTTTTTTATCCTTCTCCAGTTTTATTATCTATATTTTATTTTGTTTTATTGAAAACTATTTTTTCAAGTAAAGCCAAAATGGATTGTTTTAGTGTTTCCTTAGATTAGACTTGGTCAGGAAGTTATTAGTTCATTCAAAGATGTTTTGCTGTTTCTAGGCTGACCTATGTCTTATCACATTAAATCCAAGACCCTTACCATCATCCTAGGGAAAAAAGAAGAGTCGTAGAGGCTACCAAGATTTCCAACAATTCTACCAGTTGTATAATCATATCCTAACTGGGCAATGGAGGTTTGCAAAGGTGTCAGACCTCCCATAAGTGAGGTCAGCAACGACAAAATGTGGAGCTTGATAGAAGTTTATAAAATACATTGAGTCTTATTATATGATCCCTGACACATTCTGCCCTTTCTTGTGTCTTCCTAGAATAGCCAGGTTATTAGGGCACTAACCCCTAGTGTTGAAACCCAAAATTTAATGAATACTTAATACAATTTATACAAAATAGAGCTACTCTAATAGTTGAGATTGAAAATGTTCCATCAAGAGTAATGGATAGCCTTGAGGGCGTACTGGGGAAAGGATGAAGCTGAAATCTTAGTTCTAACTCCAAGGGAACAGAGCCTGAATGTGGGTTCCTCTCCCTGCAAGAAGTTGCTCTTGTCACCATGCCTCTAGTTGTTCTAATGTGTATAGTATAGTCTTCCCAAACATGTGTTCTCTTCTGCATGTTTTTGTGTTAATGAATTGACATTTTTCCAATTAAATGTTATAAAAGAAAAACTTGGACACATTAAACTGGAAGACAACTCCGGAAGAGAAAAATGTCATCACAAGGAAGCTGCACCATATTCTTCTGTTGCCTATGTTTTCTCCTTCTACACTTGTATAATGATGCTGCTGATCATCTGCTAAGAGGAAGGTAAATTGACAATACTTGTCTCAAGATGTATTTCCACTAAGTATGCTCCTTATTTTAAGTAAACTTGTACATGCTCTAAGTTTTTTCATTTGATTTTAGTAGTTTTCTTTCCCCTCACTGAATGAACCATTTCTACTTGTATGTTTCATTTCCTGCGTTGGCTCTGATGTAATGATCCTTGTTAGTTGAATGTCTTCTTGCTTTCCTTCTCCTTCAGGAACGTTACTGCCTTCCAAACACAAGTCTATTCTCTTTTTTTGTGAGGAATCTCACTTTTTCTGTGTAGTTAGTGAAACTTCTGATGTTTGTCTTAGTACTATTAGTACTATTTATAATGGAACCCAGAAAGGAGGGGTCGAGGAGGGGGTGGGGGGGCGGTGAAGATGTAATAGCAAAGGCTGAGACATTCAAAACTTTGTTCAACACTGTTCTAGCACATTTTTTGCAATTTCATGACATGAAATTCCTACCATCTTGAATTCTGTATCTTTGTTTTATGAAGTTCTTTGCAGAAAGATTTAAAAGCATGCTAACAGCCTGAAAGTAATTATTTTCTGGGAGTATCAGTCCTATTTAACTCGTACTTTTGATACTTCCCACTTGTTACTGATGAAGAGCAAAAATAGATAATAGTTTTCACAGACATACTCTAAAATGCTGTGGGAACATCTTTGTATATTTTAACATCCCAAATTATCTTATTAATGCTGAGAATTCTGTCACTTTTGCCATGAAATTTCATGTGGATCATGTTTTTGCCATAATTGACAGAAGATTCCTGCCTGAAGCCAGCTGTTTGCTTACTGTGTACCACAGAAAAGGCATTTGAGATGGGCCTCGGCTATCACATTTTCATGTGATGCTCATTCACGTATACATGTGCACGTTACACCAAGAACAGAAGAGCACACAGCAGCCCCATAACGGCATCTGTTCTTTATAGTGAGATAAAGAAGCTGCAGAAGGTTTGCTGAAACTTACTGATGCTTGTTGTCACTTAGCAGGAAGTGTTCAGGAGTTTGTGAAGAACAAAATTAAATTTGTCAAATGTTGCAAACCTCAGAGTGATTGCATGCTATTTGATTACACTACTTCTATAAATAGGATTTCTCTTTGGAGCATTACAAAATGACCAACTTTCTGTTCAGTAAAATATTGGAATTTTAGTCTTTTCTGTCCTTCATATTTTACCATAATCTAAAGGGTGAAGTTACCACTGCTTTAGTAACCTACAGTATACTTCTGCTAGCACACATTAACATGTGAAATCCAGACATTATTTAGCTTTCTGCAGGATGACATGACAGGCTCTGAACTATGATGGGATTTTCACATATGATGGTAGATTCTTCTGTCATTGTTAGTAGTGCTTCACCTTCTAGCTCTCCCTGAATTGTTGAAAAGGAAAAATATCAAAATGTGAGACTTGTATCTAAGGACATTTTGTCTTATATAAATAATTTAATTTTTTTAATATTTTTCCACTTGATCATAACATAATCATCCATGAAGATCTAAAGGTGTCATCTTAACCCGTGGAGCCACAGAATAAGACAAATGTTTGTTATAGCTATGGATGCCAATGAGGAATGCCAAGCAAATTCACTCTGAAAACTGGCAGGCCTTTTGACTTAGGGGAACACATTATGTGTCTTTAAATACATTTGCTAAGAAAGCTCTGCAAATAAAGAATGAATGGGTCGTTACATATCTTTGGTAAAGATGTTTTCTATATAAACATAAGCTAAATAATACAGCTCTAAGAATTAAGGAGGAAGCAAGGTCCTTTATGAGTAGGATACGGAGATAACAGTGTTGTCCAGGTGTGAGTGCTTCGGTACAGGCTATAGACATAATCAAGGGTTTTAAGCTAGATTTATAAGCATGATGGAAAAACAGTGTTCTACTAGACACCTGAACAAGATATTGTGTGTCAGGGATACCCTCAACCAGTTCTCAGTCATTACTGGAGTTGTCAGAAAGGAAAACATAAAGCAAAAGTTAGAGGTGTGAGCACAAGGCACTGCTTATGCATGATTGAAGAGACCTACCAAGGAGTCTTCTCTTTTCTGGCGTGTCATTGAATCATGGTTGACCATAGTTGAATTTTCAAGGGCTGGTACTTAAAATTTAGACCCCTCCAGGTGCAGATCAGATGCAGGAGACTCTTTTCCTAATTATTGCCTCTGGTTTTAAAAATGGGAGCGGACAGCAATGAGGTTTTCACCCCCAGGGCTGGGTGATAAGGCTGCCCATGCATATGACCGGAAGCATGCTTTTTACCGGGCAGTGTGAATGGGGGAACTGCAGTCTTCTAAGTGCTTCTTCTAAAGCCACCCTTGGTTTTTATGAGTCATTCACCATTGTATATAACAGCCAGATGTAAATTTTTCTTTACTTTTAAAATTAATGTGTTAGGAGAAACAAAAACTGTCTCTGCTGAACAGCTGAGTTTGCCTTCAACTGAGCTTCAGTCAGAAACGAAATAAAGGTAATCAAAAGTTTTTCTTTACTGGAGAAAGGAAAAAACCTTTCAGGACAAGACAAATTATTTAAACCCCTTCTTTCACCTTATTGATTTCTTGAAGTTTTCAGATGATTCTGCATTGCAAATTTAGTTCAGATCCATTATGTAAATTAAGTCCATCAACATCTCTTACTGCAGTTTAGAAGTGGAAAGTGCATAAAATCGACTCAATGCCACTTTTGTTTCATATTGACCTTAGAATTGGCTGAAATAACTTTGCAGAGTAATTCAGGTAAAGTTGTAGCTCATTGTGAAGAATTATCTGCTTTCTACAGAGAAGTGAGCAATGAGCAGAGAACTGGAGGAATAACAGAAGTGTGTGCAAGACTTTCCTTTCTCTTTTCTTCTACAATCTAGACAGGCTCAGGGAAGGACCAATAGAAACCATAGGAAGTAAGGGAGAGTGAAGTAACAAAACACGAAGTAAAAGACATAAAAAAGAACTGTTAAATAAAAGGTACCTAAGTGATGCGAAGAGAGCTCTGAAGTCAAAGATACAATCCTCATAGAGGTACCATCAATGATTCCATTTCATTAGCAACTCACACGATTTATATAAGGTTCACACACAGTTATTTTTAGCATCATTATTTTTAGCTCACACAGGTTATACAGGGCTTAACAGGGTCCACATGCTTCTATTGGTCCTTAGGGCAGCCAGGTCCTCCCACCTTGCAGCCTGTGGTATTCTGCCTAACAGGCATTCCTTTCTTGCTTATCTGTGACTGACTTCACTGCTCATGGGTATGGTATTCCTGCAGTCTGATACAGATTCTCTCAACACCTAAGTTACATGTGTTCTGGTTTTAAGAACCAGGATCAGTTTGTCACTGTGTGGGCGTGTATTCTAAACCCTCTATGTCAATTTTCTCACAAACTGCTCACAATGGCCCATTTGCAGCAATTGTCCAAGATACACTCAACCCCTCACGCTACAAACTGGGTGTTCAGGATCTTCTGTGAGATAAGGAAGTTCTCCTGCCTCCACACCCACCGGAAGGGTCATATCTGCTAATGGGCCATCAGTGATGCCAAAAATATGCCATTGTTCACCTCACAGAGTAAATGACCCATTTTGAAAGTCTCCCCCCAGGGGGTGGGACTGGGTGTTCCCATTTGAGCCCAAGTGGATATAAACTTGGGAGTTTGGGACTGGGGCTCTCTTTGGATCCAGAAGAGGATCAGAGCCTTGACCAGACTGAGACTGCCATCAGACTGCACCCATCATTTTCACCAGCAGGTTTGTTTTTTGTTTTCTTTTTACTTTAAACTCAGGGCAGGGCTACATGTTGCTCAGCACAGAGGTTGGTGAGCTCCATTCTGCTCATGCCCCACTGTGCTGGGCTGTACATCTGGTGTTTTTGTGGCGCAAACAAATTTTCCTTCTGTCTCAGTGTATTTTGTGATCTTTTATTAAATTGTTATTCTGACTTGCAATCCCATTCTGAGTCAGATTCATTTCTCCTGCCGGTTTAACTCTAAACCAGTACAACATGTTATTTTTTCAAGATTTGTTAAAAATCAAAATATTTTCGTTTTCTCTAAGTGTCAGACAATTTCCAAAGAAACACATTGAGAACTCTAAGTAATGGAAACAATGAGAATTACACATATGTCATGCACAGGCAAATAGGTGTAGGGCCAGTCTGGGCTTTAGTACCCCACTGGTGTCAACACTGGCTGTCATACGACAGTATTAAAGAAAGATTTTCCCTTCACTTTTAAAGAACATCTTATTCAAGCTCATATTTCAAGCTTGTTGATTGTATTTAAATTCTGGAACATTCTTTCCAAATACAAAATTTTATTTCTTGAAATACCCATTTTACTTACCTGGCACTGGAGTGCATGTTTGTACAGGGTATCTGCAAGACATTGAATTTTAAGCTCATGGAGTAACATGCTTTTTTTATCAGCACCTACCTTCTCCTGACAAGTCGAAGTTCATAACCAAAGTAAACACAGAAGTATGTTTGAATGTTACAAGTGTTTATGGAAAAGAAAGAAATTAAAACAAACAGCAAACAAACAAACAAAAACCCCCACCCCTTTACCTTTAGGTAGTGATTTTGAAAGTCTGGTAAACTGAAAATAAAATGAAGGCAACTGAATGGCCAGATCTGACCTATGTCAGCATAAACTATTTTTGCCTAAACCCTGACTAGGCAACAGTCCCTCAAACCAATGTAAATCAATTCAAAGCTACCATAAACATGTCCTTTGTCAATGAACTAAACCAAGATGAGACATATCATGAAAGTAAAGCAATTGGAGCAAAAACTGAGCCAAGTCTGTATGATAGCAGGAGTACTTGAAATTTAGAATTTATTTTCCTTTGAATGGTTCCTGAAATTAAGCCTGCCAAACTTTGCTTTACTGTTGAGATTGTGCCATGAAAGCTAGACTAATAGTTAAATGGAACTCCAGGAAATTCACAGCTCTTGGCTGTGTATTTGTGTTTTTTTCTTCATGACACTAGAAATGGACTTATAGCAAGAGAAGTAAGGTAATGAAATTACAACAATAATAAAAAGCATATGGCATAGAAAATGTACGCAAATCACTGACCTTTTATTTCTTTCCGATCTGTCTGCTTAATGGTTGAAGTACAATCTCTGGCTGATAGTAACCTAATTAGAAATAAGATAGATGCAGCAAACAGTGTTTGCATTTTGAGGTAGCTAGCAGCTTATTAGTTTTCTTTAGCTTGTTATTCTACAATAGCATGTTGTAAAATGCGTGACGTATTAAGTTAATTTGAGTTTTACATCTTTACTGAGACACATTTGTAAAAATTGAATGCTCTTAAATATGTTATATAAATGGTACACAGAAGTATCTCAATTCAATAACAGAATATGTTGAGTTGAAAGGGACCCACAAGGGCCGTCACATCCAACCATTAGGCCTGCACAGGACCATCCCCAAGAGTCACACCATGTGCCCCAGAGATCACCCAAATGCTTCTTGAACTCTGCCAGGCATGGTGCTGTGACCTCTTCCCTGGGGAGCCTGTTCCAGTGCCCAACCACCCTCTGAGTGAAGATATCCAACTAATATCCAACCTAAACCTTCCCTGACACAAATTTAGGCCATTCCCATGGGTCCTGTCACTGTTCACCACAGAGAAGTGACCAATGCCGGTCCCTCCTCTTCCCTTCAAGAGGAAGTTGTAACTGCAACGAGGTCTCCCCTCAGTCTCCTCTTCTCCAAGCTGAAGAGACCAAGTGCCCTCAGCTGTTCCTCATACTCCTTCCTCTCAGAACCCCTCCTCATCTTTGTTACCCTTCTTTGGACACTCGCTATTGGTTTAATATCTTTCTTATATTGTGTTGTCCAAAACTGCACATAATATTCCAGGTGAGGACTCCCCAGTGCAGAGCAGAGTGGAACAATCCTCCCTCGCCCGGCTGGTGATGCTTTGCCTGATGCCCCTGTGCTGGTTTAAACAGGCAGGAGAAAAGAATCCAACTCAGATTGGGATTGCAAGTCAGAATAACAATTTAATTAAAGATCACAAAATACACTGATACAGAAGGAAAATCTGTTTGTTTGACAAAAACAGATGTACAGCCCAGCACAGTGGGGCATGAGCAGAATGGAACTCACCAACCCCTGTGCTCAGCACCACATGGCCCCCCTGAGTTCAAAGGAAGAAGAAAGGAAGAAATCTTCTGGTGAAAATGATGATTGGAGTCCGCTGGCAGTCTCAGTCTGGTCGAGGCTCTAGTCCTCCTCTGGATTAGACGACTGACTGCAGTCCTAAAACCCCAAGCTTATATATGCTTGGGTTCTGATGGGAACGCCCAGTCCTTCCTCCAGAGAGAAGAGTTTCACAATGGGTGATTTACTCTGTGAGGTGAATAATGGCATATTTTTGACATCCTTGATGGCCCATTAGCAGACATGACCCCTCAGGTGGATGTGAAGGTACTGATGACTCCCCAGAAGGGAGTTATCACACCTGAGTCATAGGTGTGAAGACAGGAAAACTTCCTTATGTCACAGAAGTTCCTAAACACCCAGCTTGTAACTTGAGAGGTTGGGTGTGCCCTGGACTGTTGCTGCAAATGGGCCACTGTGAGCAGCTCATGAGAAAAATGACATAGAGGGTTTAGAATAATACACATCCACACAATGACAAACTGATCCTGGTTACTATAACCGGGACAGCCCTGCCAGGGGAGGGTTGGCCCTCCTGGCTGCCAGGGCACTACTGACTCAAATTCAATGGCCGTTGACCAGGACCCCCAGGTTCCTTTCCATGGCACTGCTTTCCAGCATCTCATTCTTCAGTCTATCTGTACATCCAGGGTTTCTCTGTCCCAGGTGCAGAGTCCAGCACTTCCTCTCAATGAACTTCATATGGTTGATGATTGCTCATCTCTCTAAATTGTTGATGTCTCTCTGCAGGACCTCCCTACCTTTGAGGGATTCAACAGCTCCTCCTCATTGTGTAATCTGCAACTTTTATAGTGTCTCTTCTAGTCCTATGTCCTTCTTGTTATGAAGATGTTGAAGAGCACAGGGTCTAAGATGGCGCACTGAAGAACCCCACTAGTGACAGGTCACCAGTCTGATGTCCCCCCATCCACCACTACCTTCTATGCTTTACCCACGAGCCAATTGCTCACCCACCAAATGATTTGTTTATCAAATTGTGTGCTGGATATTTTATCCAGAAGGGCCCTGTGAGAGACAGTATTGAAAGCTTTACTGAAATCCAAAAGGATTATGTCAACTGGCTTTCCTAGGTCAATTAGGTGTGTTACCCTGTCATAGAATGAAATCAGGTTCAACAAGCAGGACTTACTCCTTATGAAGCTGTGCTGGCTGTGGCTGCATGCACTGGTGTAGAAACATTTCAGCTGTGGTACATTGAAGCCAATAACTTGTGAAGAAGATTGAGGGATCGCATTAGTGCTCCTTTCTTCAAGTTTTGGCACTCCATCCCAATCCTTGGAAGACAAAAATAAAATCTTCTACTTGGTTAGCCAGTCAAATATTACTGAAGTACTTTTATTAGAAAAGAAATGCATAGTTCTCATTGTTGTCACCAATAATTGCTGTGGAGGTTTTGGAGTTTGCCTAGGAAGTAAACTAACTCTATTTTTAAAAAATAAATTTTTAAAGTTATAAGTAACTGAAATTGAAAAATTTGCATGGAAATACAGAAGTCTCAGACTGGGAGGAATTTTTGTTCACACTGTGATCTGTGTTGTTTATAAAATTCAGATTTTGTGAGTTAATAATTTTTAAAAAAATAAATCTAATTAAAAAGCTGTGACAGTTATATTACATTGTGTTATCTGTTTATTTGTCACAAATAATTCTATTTTGTCTTGAAGATTCAGTTAAAAAAGTTATCTAATTAATATTAGAAAAATACATCTGGATGATTCAGAAACTTATTACATGGTGCAATGATCAATATTAAACTCTTGTTTAAAAAAAAAAGAAACTAAGTACACCACAGAAATGGGACTAGTGCTTCATTACCTATAATAGTTTAGAACTATACTATAATTTTGCAGTCTTGTATGGTGCATCTAAATTACTTTTCTGTGCCACTTGAGTACATGATGGTGGGCTTGGTGGTGCTGAGTTAACCATTAGACTTGACGGTCTGTCTTAGAGGCCTTTTCCAGCGAAAGTGATTCTATATTTAATCTTGATCCTTTTCTTCAGTCATTTTTAATGCATGAGATGCTGGTTTTTTCACACAATTTAACTTATGTCCACACCAGCCATGCTATATCAAACTTGAACACCTTGGGGTGGTGACTTCAAGGTGGTGACTGTGTGAGTAGTGGCTGAGTTGTGACATATTAGTAAGGACATAAATAATTATTAATTGACATCAGAACACAAGATGAATATTCTTTCATGAAGTGACCCAATCTTGGAATCATTTGTGATGATTTGAATCATTGGTGATGATTGTGGTTATAGTGAGGTGGAATGTCCTCAAATTAAAGTATCCTGTGGATGAACTACTTTTTTTGGTGACATGATAAGGTGTAAAGTGAGGAAGACTTGGGGTAGAAAGAAAGTAGTATGCATTGTCAAGGATGGAGGTAGACATATCAGTAACAATTTCAGAAAGTTCTGGCAGCTAAATCTTTCTCACAAATAAACACAGTAATGGAATTATATGAAAACAATAAGCTTGTGGGCTAAAAAAGAAAAAAGTTAACAGTATTTTTAAAAATGAAAATTCAGACTGAAACTGTATGACCTCCAAGTGTACAATTCCACACTAGCTGTGGTTCTGCTGTGGACTGAAGACAGGGTGTACACTGTCACTGCAGAATGTTGTTGGGTACTTGTTCTGCCAAAGTCCTTCGAACATTTCCTGTGGAATTTATACCTGATCTCTAAAACACACTTCACTGCAGGCTGATATACTGTCTACATCCTGAGGAGTCATTATTATCTATCACTTCAATGATCTGCTGATAATGGGGATGTATCACTTATGTGTCTAATGGGTCTGAAAGAAACAGGTCTACGAAAATTTCACCACGTCTGCGGAAAATGGCAGGGACCCAGTGGGAGTACCTGCAGACTCCCCAAGAGCTTTGGGGGCTGTTATTATGTGTGAAGAATATTAAAAGTCTTTAAATGAGAAAGTCTGCTATAATCTCCTTCATTAATCAATGAAAAATCAAGCATGACAAATCTGAACAGTACGTCGTCTAGAAAATGGTGGGCACAATTCTGGCTTTTTTTCTAACATTTGCTAAAGATTGGTTGGTTTCAGAACATTACAGAGCCCTCTGAACTCAACTGGTGTGTTTCCAGTTGGATTTGAATCTTGGTCTTTGCATTTTATCAGCTCTGTAGTGGGCTGTTTCTATGGATGTACAAGAGCTGTGCACAGCCTGGGTGAGCTAAGGACAGAGCAACTAACCTCAGCTCTGAGTTTCCTGGCTGTTCTTAAAATCCTAGTGTTGTTTTAACATAATTTCCTATTTTATGAGCATGCAGCCATAGACAGAAATATAAATACGTCTGTCTTTGATAAATTAAAATTCTAACAGGTGTGTGAATCATTGCCAAGATAGTTACGAGCTGGTCAGCATATATTGCTTGTACTTGGAAGTGGTATATTAAAGAACACTTAACTGTTTCACTGCTTTATAAATAGATGGATTTGACAATTCTGCAATCATCTCTAGAGGATAAGAAAGCAATAAATGGAAAAAAGTAAGTATAGATCATGTTTCAGAGTCTGGCATATGAAATTAGTTGATCCCACAACATGTTCGTTCTTGTCATTAGCTTTTCTGATATTTCATGTCATTTTTGGTTCAATAGGAGCAGCAGAGAGCTGAAAGATGTTCTAGTGCTCTGGGTGCTAGTCCTAGACCTCAGAGACTCCAGATCAGTTTCCTTGTCTGCCACAGATTTCCGAAATGACCTTGTACAAGTTTCTTAGTCTGGTTGACATCCAAAAAAGCACTTAGGAATCTAAAGTGTAACTCAAGCTTGATTTAGGCATCCTTGTTCAGGAAAGTGCTCTACAAAAAGTAAGCCAGTTTAGGTGCCTCAGAGGATGTGGATGCCTGCTTTGTCTAGGAAAGAAAAGACAGAAAAAGATCATTTAAATGTATTCAAAGGCAGCACTGTCCTCAGATGGGATGAGAATAGAAGTAAACTCATTTGGAGTCTATTTAGAAATGACATTTTCAGTTATGCCCCTAAAGATCCTGCTCTGCTAGGTGTCCTCTGAGTGTCTGGCATGTACAGAGAGTACATGCAGTATAGTATAAAGTATACAGTATATAGTATGTCAGTTTTCAATGCAGTATGAAGTATGGCAGTTCTGGCAGCCTGTATATATAAATTTTACAGTTTGAAAGAAGAATGTGCAGTCATCCACCTCTTATATCATTCCAGAAGATATAATGCTTGGAGAAGTGGGAGGAAATGGTACAGATATAATTTTGGTTACTAAAAAATGGAGTATTTTACCTTGCAATTTTCCTTTCCACTACTCTTCCCTTAGTTCTCTAACAGGGACTGTTTTGAATGTCCACAGTTCATGAATATCTAAGTATCTTATGACCACACTAATGAGATCAGAGGTTTTACCTACTTGAGTATGTCACAGAGTCACTTGGTTCCCTCATTTGTAGGCTCCTTTGAGCATGTGGCATTTAAAATTTACTACTTCTTACTGTGGTCTTTTGTGTTATTAGAGTAGACAACTGTTTTCTCTATTGTGGAAGTCGTGCTGTCACGCAGAAAGGGCAATTTAGGTTCACAAAAGGAGAAACTGCACCCATGTATGGATAAGACATACAACAGCAAAGCCTGTGGTTAAAAGACAGAGCTCTTGGTTCTGCTTTCTGCTTCCACAAAAAAAATTTGTTTATCCGTTTTAAAAAACAACTCTACTGCAGAGTGTGAAAACTGTCTCTTGGTAGGGACTATTTAGTCACAGCTCTTACTGTGTTAGACCTGCTTCTGATTGTAATTCTCTACTCCTCTCTGAGGTGAACTTTGGGAACAGAGTCAATATTTCTGCTATGTCTATTGCTCATTTATGTACAGAAGCCTTCACCTCTTCCCTCTGATTGCCACAGACTAATAGCCAAACCTTGTTTTACCTGATCCCTGCTCTGGTGAGATCTTCTATGTGCTTTTCCTCTTTTCCCTCACTGTTAGTTTAGTAATAAAGTGATTTTAAGAAGTCCGAGACATGAGTTTAAAGTCTTCAGATTTAGGAGGGCTTAAAGTCTAGACCTCCCACTTTCCAGGCAGATGTGCCACAAACATTTGCCTACTGCCACCTCAATGAGTCCTCTTCTACCATCATTAAAATTCCTTGTTATGTATCTGAGTATTTGCTTCAGGTATCTTATGCTGGTCACAGATTTTCAGCTCTGAATCCGCAGAGATACAAAACTCACAGATGTCTTTAGGTAGAGTAGGCTGGATCAGAGGAAACCTTCAAATTTATGCTTTGAATTGACATCTGTGAATCCCATTCTAACTGTTGGGTCTGTTTTTCATTATATCAGAAACCTGATTCTGGGAATTGTATGTTGAGGCTTGTTACTGAGTTACAATCATTTTCTCCTCTCTCAGAGGTTCGGTTTGTAAAATGAGGATGGGGTAACTTGCATTAACAGTAACTGTGTGACAGTATTTTGAAGTAAGACAGTGCAGTTTATGCATAATAAGCTACTTGTCTATCAAATAGGGGCTATGTAAGAAGGAAAGATAGTCCATTGAAACTGAGAGAGTTGCATTTAACTTAGATCACAAAATAGAAGCTCTTTCTTTCTCCTTCCAAACAATTTTTTGGTCTAATATGGAATCCATAGAAATCAATCAAGTTTCTGGTGAGAGCAAAGTGTCTGTTTACTGCATGAGGCTCAGAAGCAATCTGAAAAGAATGAACTGGTCTGAACAGATATTTTAAATACTCTTCTTTCTGGCCACCACATTTTGTCAGTGCTCTTTTCTTGCTTATAGTACTGTCTTCCTACTCTGTGGTGTATTCCTTTAGACACATTTATGTTGAAGTTACAGCCATTTTTATATAGGCACTTGCATGAGCACTCAACTGATGGTCAGGTACCTGAGGGACTGAGGGTGAGTTTCACCATCTGGGTACTTATAAAGCTTTCTGACTGCATTTTGCAGGTGTACTTGGACTCCAGTTTTCTGTAGATGCATTTATAATGAGCTTATGAGGCATATTTGTCTATCTTGGCTTAGTTACTGTGGTTGTTTCGGGCTATTATCATTTGATGTGGCCCAAGGGGGCTTTTGGGTTATGCCTTCCAGATTTAGAGTTAAAAAAAAAAAATCTTTATTTTTTCCCCCTACACTGAGTAATAAACAGAGCTTTTTGGCTAAAAATCATAGATCCAAAGCACATCACACATTTTCAAAATGTGCTTGCTCATAATAGCATAACACACACACAGATACACTTTGAAATTAGACTGGACAAAAGACCAGGAACGTTCTTTGGTGAACTAGGCTGAACTGGCAGGAATGGTTCATCTAATAGACATTTTCCATTTGCAATGTCCATAAATCACAATTCCAACCCACATATCTTGGACACCAGTGTTCCCAAGCCACTTGGCAAATGTATGCCCAAACTGAAATACATTAAATTATGAATATCAGTGGATTAAGGTGATTTCAGGATTAAATCACATGAGAAAACAGAAAATATTTCCTCCATATTGTGTTCTAGCCAAAACACTATGGTCTTGCACCAGGATAACAGAAGTTATTAGTCTTTTGGAACGTTGGATTGAAGGTTAGTAAATGTGGAACATTCATTCTAGTACCCTTTATTTACTAAGAGATTCTTCTTTTATGTGAAAATGTGTATGCAATATTTTAATCTATTTTGGTGGGTCATTTATTTTGATTTGGAGATCAAATGACTTCAAATCATCATGTAAATTTTAGAAACCATATTTCTTATAATTTTTGATCCATAATTTATCTCTAATATTACAGAAAGCACGTGAATTGTGATTTAGTAAAATTGTTACCGGATTGCTCTACCCATTAATTTTCAGTTACAGCTAAAATAGCTTTGGTCATGACTGCAGAATAGATATCAGATTCAGTGCAAGTTGTTTATGTGTCTTTATACATAAAGTCTTTATACTCAGTGGAGGGAGAAGAGTATTTACAGAGCACTTGGATCATCTGATTTTAAGCAATATCCTTACAGCTAATGACTTGCCATCTTAAAATTCCGATTTCTTTCAATGGAGGTTGTAAAAGCCATTCGGGCAGCTGGTCAGATGCAACATACAAAATCAGGTAAGATGAGATACCTCCTATTCCCAGAACTTGATGTTTTTTGCAGGATACTTGCAGCTCATGAATTTATGGAGAAGCTTTACATGTTAAGTGTCCTCTGAAGCCAGTGGAAAGTCTAACTGACAAGGTTTCTTGCCACAGTGGTACCACAAACAAAGGATATGTCTTAAAGACAGTTTCTTCTGTTGCTTCCTCTATGGTGATCTCAGTTTATATTACAGATGAAATTAACCCTTGCCGTTGAATAGAGATCTGGAACAGATCTTCAACTGGTGCAAACTATGGTGAGGCTCCATTTGCAAGTGCTGGAGCGATGCTACTTACCTTGGCTGAGGGTCTGTTCCATCTGTTGTTGTTCAACTGTAGACAGAATGACATCTCTTTGTTTGACAGCTACCAGAGAGATAATCATAGCCGGCATATCTCTCTCTGGAGATGGAACTGTGCCCAAGTTATCAGTATTCAGATATATCATTAGATTAACTTTGAGCTTGGAGTTGTATTCTGTAGATTTTCTTTTTCCCAGTACTGTACAAGTTGTGATTATTTTTTTTTTCCAAAACTTTTTAAATAGATTAATTTGTTTTGAGGCTAATTTCATCCTTGAACTTTCTGATTCCTGCTTTCAATAATTCACATTTTAAACAAAGTGAATCATTAGCCTGATCTCAGCTGTGTTGGGATATATTACTTTATTTAGCAGTGATTGCAATTATTTCTGTTGTGTGGTCACAATGGTTCGATCCTTTGCTCCAAATTATTGATCCAATTGGACCACAGTTCCTCTCTGAGTTTTCAAAATGTTCTTTTCAATTTCATATACAGATATTCTACTGTCAACAAAGCTTTTCAAGACTCCTGGGATTTATTTTAGGCAATTTCAGAGTGGGACAGAAGCGCAAACTATTGATCTCTACCTACACCTGCAGCATTGAAGGCTGTTACCTGTTAAAGTAACCCTCTTTCATGGGCAAGTTTACTAGCTGTGGCCAGAAAACATTTTTAATTTTGCTTCCTGAGATGCTAAGTTTTGAAAACTTAAACAGAAATGTGGTAGCTGTACCTTCCAGTCTCGCTGATGTATATATACACACAAAAAAACTAGACAATCTTTCAAGGGTCTTACTTTCCTCATCCCCTGGGCAAAGGTTGTCAGTCTTTCTTTTCCTTTGTCCTCTATCTTTAACAACTGGTCTGAACAGTCAAAGGGTGTATAAGTTGAGTAAGCTCATATGTTTGAGTACGCCTCATTTTCATGGCACTGATGTACTCTGCTTCAGCCTGAATCCATCACAATCAAACAACATAGTTCTGATAACAAGAGCTATCATCTCTATAAGTAAAGAGATTTTATCCTATACAGCTCATATGTGTTTTCAGTTGAAATGGTACTTTAAAGCCAACTTTAAAAACTCTCTTGTGATTAAATATTAACATACAATATTGTGAAGGTACGAATTACACACATATAATTTTTTTCTGTGTTAGTATTTAGTCGAATTTCCTTTTATGCAGAATTAATTTTTTTTTAAGAAGAAAATAAGAAAGGCCTAGAACAGAAAAATTATAGAGATGTTAAAAATGTTATGTATTCACAATTTTATCCATATAAATGTGGATAATTTTGCTTGATTTCTTAACTAGAATTCTTGAAGAAAATTATATCAAACACTGAAATCTGACACCTTCTGTGCCTGTGGTTCAACAGGTGAAGGAACTTGTTGATGGCTCCCATAGTTGCAACTCCTTGATTTCTGCTTAGAACCTTCCAATTTGGAGGCAGATCTGTCTGAGCATCAAGGCAGTTCTGCAGTTTGAGTTTGAAAAATTGATTAGAAATGAATCTTGCACCTTCCATGGAGATATCATGGAGAAGGTATAAACTCACTTTTGTTTCTTTTGAAAATACATAGAGATTTGAGGTTCTGAGGATATAAATCTACTCTATCTGAGAATGTTTGAACATTCTATTTTTTTTCTTCTTTGTGTTGTCATTTTGGTATAATTACTGGCAGCTAAACTATCCATATTTCTTCTTATTTTAGCTTGTCAATGCTTGGTTTTTTTCATTGATTTTAAAAACTGGAAATTTTAGGGGATGGATCTAATCACTGCTTGAAACTTACTTTTCAACTTCAGAGAAAAATATTCTTGATGAATTTCTAATTAAAACATAAAAAAATCAATTTTCAAAGAGCCTTGAAAAAAAAGGTGACACAAGGAGTTTGCCTGTGAAAGCAAAAACACAAAAGGGGAAAGTAATACAAGGCTTAAAAACCAAGGAATAGGAAAGCAGTCTTGCTGAAAATAAGCAAACATTCCAGTTTCTTTCATTCTGTGTTCCTGACAGATGTGGAGAGGAAACTCTGTCAAGGAAAAAAATCCAAACATACTAGGGTCTGAAGATATGGAATAATTCTATAATGTTTTGCAGAGGTAGCCAAACCTTTGGTAAGCTCATATGCCTACCTTTTCCTGGCATTGTACTGCTGATGTAAGGTCTCTCTGGCTACGCCTAAGCTGCTAAACAAATGTTACTTGAAAAGTGGCGCCATAATATGCTAAGGAGCCTAGAGAAAAAAAAACCAAACTCAATTCCGTTGTGGTTCTTCAGCCTCTGTCCTCATGTTTCCAGAATAACCAAGAGGATAATACAATGGTTGCTGAGTTTGGATTGTTCTGGTCACAAAGTTGAGATTGAGCAAAGGCTCATTAAAGATGGTCTTTGCATCAGTTCCCCCTCACAAATTACTGGGCTTCCTTGCCTCATGAAACCTTCAATTGGGAATCTAAATGGTGTAATCATTGACAATAATTAATTAAAACCTCAACCTCAGAGTTAATTGATTCTCATGGTCAAATAAGTACTCAGATTTGTTGTTGTTTGTTTGTTTGTTTTGTCTGCTTCTATTTTGAATTTACTCTTTCACTTCAGTGCCTAGAAACTTTATTGAACTTTCTTTGATCTGATGAAAAAATCATGCCCTTTTTCTAAGTAAGAAGTAAATCAACCAAATGGCTTATCTATTTATTTATAACTTTTCCATTTACAAGACTCTTTTTGGCAACATGGCCACATGCTATCCTGATATGATTGTAGGAAATATTTATAATTCCGCTAAATGAGACTGATTAATCTTGACTTGCTTTTCACCAAATTTTCTATAGTTAAATGATGGACTTTGGAAGCTAAGTATCTCAAAGAGCTGCTACAGGCTGATTCATAATACACTTTTTTATCCTTTGCCTGTTGATTTAAATATTCTTTGCTTCCTCTTGTTTTGATAGAGGGAAGACATGACCTCTAACTGTACCACCACCCTTCTACACACTGCAGGGACGATGGAAAGCCTTCAAGACCATGTTTGAATTGTGAGTTGAGGATGTCTGCAGGATTGCCTGCAAATCTCCCCTTCCCTTTCCTGCACATGCAGAGCTTCAGTGTGCAAATACAAAGTCCTGTGGGTGAAGAAGACTTTTCCAAACCTTGACTGGCACCTGGACAGGACTTGGAGCTGAACATCTCTAGATGTTTGTTCAGTTTTTCATACCCTATTAACAAATCATACACCTATTTTCATGGGGACAAGATGTTTTTATATTCACTCCAAGTATGCTCTGTTTATCATTTCAATGGATTCTCTCTCTGTCAGGTTGCTTTTGCAAATAGGGCATTTTGATATTGATATTGTATCACCAATGGCCAATGGAGTTGATTCAGTAGATTTTTTCTAAGTTCTCTGTAAGAAGCAGAGGGAATGTTGTGTGATCTTTTTTGTTATTCAGTCAAGGAAAAAAATGTTGTAATTTCCTGGCACTGTATAATAAGATGTTAAAAAGGAGTAGTTAAATGTCCCTTGCAGTGTTTTGATGTACCATATAGATCTTTGTCTAACAGTGTCATACTTTATCTTGCTGGCATAAGCTAAGATGTCTTTCTCTCTGTTCCAATCAGTCTGTGTCCTAAGTAGAGCTAGAAGGTTTTTATTTGTGCAGGACCCAAATCAACTCAGTTTTTTGTTTTACTTGGATAAAGGATACTAATGATTTTAAATACCATGATTCATGTCTGGACTTTATTAAATGTTATTCTCAGACTTCAAGAATCCTTCTTTCTGTTTAACTCTCCCCAGTTTATTTTCTTTTATTTTCTCACAAGAAAGTTATATAGTATAGTTTTGCTAATGCCATAGAACTCTCAAATCTAGTTATGGATACAGCAACCATACTTTCTTATTAAAAGATAAAGCATGGAAGAACATTTTTTCAACTAATCACATTTGATTCTATTGAGAAATTATGATTTCCCTATCAGCACCCTCATCAACACCAGTTACTGGAAAAAGTTAGAAAACAGCTTATAGTATTTTATTTATTTTATATTTTATATATTTTATCTGAGTTTCTAGTACACTTAGGACTCCCTCAAAAAGCAATAGAAGTTCTGCTCCCTGAATCAATTAAAAAAACAACAAAACAAAAACAAACAAACAAAAAAACCCCAACCAAAACATAGCAGCATTTCATAATTTTCTTTACAGGTTGAAAGCTGGCTTATATTTTTGATAACCTTCTGCAAAGGAGGATTTGTCAACATCCATGATGATTCTGTACCATGAGCAACATTTGATTTAAATTCAGCTGACAGTGCTGATACATCTGGCTCAGGGCACCGCAGGATTGCCAGGTGATTGTTATTGCTGGCCACCTAATGGGTTCTATTGAAGCAAATTAAGAATAAAGTAACCAATCTTTTGCAAATACTTTGCAGTGCCTTGTTCTCATAGGAAGCCATAACCTCATCCTAATTCCTTGCACCTGTACTTCCTGCTTTACTTAATACAAATGAAATGGCAATCAATGTCACAGATTCTTTCTTCAGGGGTTCTTATTCTAATTTCACATGCAGCATAGTCAACAATGTCTGAAAACTATGCCTTGCTGTTCTTAACAGAGGAAAGAGTGAATGTGAGGAAAACATTGACTATCAATCAGATAATCTTTTTTTGGTAATTTTTTAAAAAATAATGAAAAATTTGGAAGAATAAACAGATGTCCTAGTTACTGTGAGACAAGGGTCACTGGAAAGGCAAATAGAAACGCTTATCACTCTCATGTATGTGTTAAAATTGGTTTTGCTATAGTCTCTGTCTTTCTAAGAGGTGAAATCATAGTCGATATGGACTTTTTACTCTGTGTATAATTCATAGTTCTCATGATCAGGTAGAATCTTGCAAATTTACATTAGAAAAATTGAGACTGTGCAAACCACAAGAGACAGCAGCAGCCTTTGGAAGTCAATTGCTGCAAGTGCCTGAAGCCAGAATGTGAATTCTTTCCATGACATTTTTGTCAGAGAAGCAGAAAGGTGTTTTCCAGCCACTATCACCACCTGTCTGCAGTCCTCTGCTAATTGTTTCTTCTCTAAATCTGACATGAGATAGTTTCTACTTTACTGTTTTGTGGTTGAATATAAAAACCTCTGAAATTGCATTTGTGGCTGCACAGTACAATGTGCAGCATATGGGAATTAATGTAGTAATTTGTGTGACAGTGTCTATTAGGTGTAAACCAAGAATGAAAAAGGTTGTTATCCTCATGAAAGGTTATGTGAGACCCTCTCTTTTTCCAGAGCAAAAAACAAAACAAAACAAAAACAAAACAAAAAATCAAAACAAAACAAAACAAAACAAAAAAAACCAAAAACAAACAAACAAAAAAACCCCAAACACTAAATAACTAACCTGTGGACCTGCTGAGGTGTATTTCCAACAGTGCAATGGTGTTGACAACTTTATATATACTCATGTTTCCCCACATTAATGCCTGCCGAGTGACTTGGCAAGTTCCAGTAGATGAAGCAACTGCTTTAAACGACAAGATACCATAAATAAAGCTATTATGGTGTTTTTAGAAATCAACTTGAATACCACAAGGAGCTGATTTTGGTGACAAAAATTCATTTTACATTGTATTTTTAATGTAGAAGAGATAATGGCATGTTCAGAAAGTGGGAAGATGTTCATTATTTCATGCTTTTAAATTTTTGAAGTAAGAATGGTGATTTTTTTTTTTAATACAGTTCTTTCATTTACTTTAAGGTGCCAGCAGCAAAATTATATGTGTGTGCAAATATTCTGTATATTTCTTGTTCAAGTCTCATCCATCTATTGTGCCTGATACATCCAGGGTCAAAGACTTTATTTCTAAAACATGCCTTTATAAATTATGGATATCATTGTCCCACTTTCAGTCCTTGAAGCCTAAATTTGGAAATAATGTTCGGGTTTATATCAGGTTTTAGGTGTTGTGGCAGCTGTTTTTTAACTGTTTCTTTCAGATTCAGCTCTGACTTAGCACATTGGTGGGTGTACAAAAGTGTGGAGGCAATAGTATACGTTTTACAGGAAGTTAAAAATATCAGTGTTTTGGGCAGATTATCCACCTCTGGAAATCTATAGAAGTCTGTAAAGTATTTGAGGCTTGGTCACGAACATGTGTAATTTCACCTTTTTACTCTAGTGGTTGCCTGGTTCAGTTAATGGCAGACAACTTTCTGCTTGGGCTTTGGATTTGAAACAGTGTTCATTGCATAAACTAAGATTTTAGAGAAACTTTCCCTGCACTGATCTTTCATTTATGAAGCTCTGCTGTTAAATTAACTGTGGATAATGTCACATAGAATTGGGGTGAAGATTAATGTATTCTACAAGGATTAAATTTTCTCATTTTTCAGACCACAATACTTAGGCAGTACTAAGCACCCCCTTCCAGAGCCACCCCTGAGTTAATGGTGTAGCACAGGATAACAGCTTAGTTCTAAAATCCTTTCTATAGTGGATGCTTTCTTTTTGTTAGTTAGTTAGTTAGTTTGTTTCAGTTGAAACTTTTTATAGTAGTTGGCTTAATAATATATTGCAAGCTTGGGACCCAAAAGCTTCTCTCTTATTCAGGGAACTCTAACCCTTTTTAACGATTTCTGCTTGAAATGTTGGTTCATATCTGCATGAGTTTTCTTTCGTGTTTCTGCCTTGCTGCTTCTTGTAACTTCCCCTTATGTCACACCCTGTCAGTGTGATGACAGGCCTCCGTGCTCAAAGTGTCAACCAACACCTGATACACCCAGATCTGGGAAAATCCCTCAAGCAGCAGCTGCAAGCTTTGACCTAAACCAAGACTCTCAGAAACAAACCACAGGGAGCCCTGTACTGAAGGCACTCTTCCCTCAAGTCATTCACACATCAAACTGTCCTTTACAGGAGGAGGGAGAAAGGAATTTCTTGACTTTATTTTTTGCCTCATGATGATCTATTCTCAAAGCATTTCTTACTGGTAGAATATCAGCCTTCATAATTCACTGGCTCTTACATTTGTCAAAATTAGTGTCCTAGCAATGATATGAGACACAGATATTTGTGGTAGAATAGCAGCTGGGAATACACAGAATGCAGTGAAATAGTATTTAAAACTGTGCAGTGGCTTGTGCATATAAATATATAGAAATGTGTCTCTAAAATCACAATATTTGGTAATTGTGCCCAGAATTATTTATGTATGGACTTTCAAATTACAGCAAACAGGGATGACATTTTCTAGAAGAAAACAAGTGAACAAAACAGACACCCCTTTACTGAACCTAGTCCAAAATGTGACAATTATTGTGATACAGTTGTTTGTGGTGATTTTTTGTTTGTTTGTTTGTTTGTTTTTCCCTAATCATGTAATTGTCAGCTTCCCTTTTCACAGAATCTGGCTTTTCAGAGTAGCTGTGAAAAAACTCAACTTATTTGAAGAATGAGTCCCTGTAGAATAGACGAATATAGGTAACAGGCTGGGTTTTTTGTTTTTGTTTTGTTTTGGTTTTGGTTTTGGGTTTTTTTGTTTGTTTTGTTTTGGTTTTGTTTTGTTTTGTTTTGTTTTTTCTTCATCTTTTAGTACAGCTTACAGATGATTATTTGCCATGTATAGAGAAACACACACAGGTTTCTTATAATTGTTCTAAGTGTTTCATCAAAGACATTGACATGACCATAACTCCATAACTTAGGAGAAAACACAGAAGAGAAACAAAAATGTAAGAAAATGGACAAAGTAGCAGTGCAATTGTGTATAATTATTCCTGAACATCATTCTTCCTATACAGGTCTTTATCACTTCCTGTTCTACTTCCAGTAATTCCACATTCTGTTACCTTCATTTTCCCTGCCCTTTTAAAATTACTACACTTCCTTTAAGGACTGGAGCGTTTGCTGAATGCAGATGCTTCTTCCTGCATTGAGGAATAAAGAACTAGTTTACTAAGCATTAGATTTATATTATGGTTTACATTCAAGTAGAAGGACTTTAAAAAAAATTAAAAATTGCTACATACTATTTGAAAATACCTGAAATTTAGCGTGCTTGAAAGAATGTAAGAGTTTTGCTGTCAAGCATGTAAAAGGCAAGAAAATGCCAAGAAGGATCTCTTCTCTTATTTTGAGTGCTACCATTATGGTACAAGCTTTAAACATCATTTGAACTACTGTGTAATAGTACGTCATCACCCACAGGACAAGAACACTCTGAAGCTCCAAATGTAACTGATGGACTTTAAACGTGAACAAAAACAGAGGGTACTTGAGACCGGGTGTCTTCCAGATCCAGGAGTGGAATGTTTGGTTTCCCTTACAGGCCTCCCTTTTTTCCTAAACTTACCCAGTTCTACCGCAAATTCTTGGCTGAGCTAAATCCAAACTTTTACATGCTTATGTATGAATGGAAACTGTTTTACTCAAGGCAGATTCTGGGATGTACAGATAAAAGGTTCATACACAGGGCATGCTCTTTTTTGCCGAATTTCACATTGTTACTCCAAAGTACAAGGCACAGGAGTTTCAGTAAATCATTATCCTGTCTCCTTTGCTATTCCATTTGATATGTTTTCTATCATAATTTCTTTCATTTATGTGGTGGAATTGTTTCTGTTGTTGTTCCAGCTTAATAGCTGTCATTCCTTTTCCTCCTTTTTATTAGTCTTTAGTTTCTTTCCTTCTTTCTGTGACCCCACAGACCTCCTATTTTTATAGATGTTACGTTAACGTATGAGTTCAAATGAATGGTGTATGAAGGGTGGAATTCCCTTGAAAAACCACCATTCTGTTGTGATTTTTTTCTGGGTAGGGCATAAGTGCCTCTTCCTTTTATCTCCTCTTCTTCCCCCTCCCTCCCTTTATGCAAAGGATGCAGAAATAAAATTATAACTCTCTCAATAAAATCTTTACCTGTCAAATTACACAGTTTTAAGCCAGTGCAACCTGCCAATGCTCTTGATTCTACTTCAGGAACTGCAAATAAGAAAGGATATTTCAGTAATGATCTCTTATTATGATGTTCCTGTCATTCTTCAGAACATATTTTGCAAAAAGAAAGCAAAGAAAGAGCTAACAACAAAGCAGGTTCCCACTATGCTTCTTCATCCCTTTCTGGCTGCTTATACAAGCAAGGATGTCACTGCAAGGGAAAAGCTCCAGAAGGTCTCAACAAAACATTATTCCTAGGATGTTTACAAGCCTCCCTTGAATATAAAATCTAGACCATTTCACAGGTGGGAGCAAAGGTCTGAAGACTACTGAATGTCTACCTTTCAGCAATGCATCACATTGAAAAGAAGCACCTGTATTTCATCATTTTCTGCTGATGTGCTCATTTCATAGTCCAAGGATCAGATACCTTTTTGCACCCCACTTTGGTTCAGTTTTGAGCAGCAAGAATCCTTGACCTTCACAACATATTTGCATAAACACTGACAGAGAGGCATACTGTTCTCATGAAGGTTTAAATTCTGGAAATGAGTACCTGCCGGTTTGAAGTGCAGTGTGTTTTCTTGTTATAATTAGTTTGTTTGTTTCTGAACCTGAATAGCCCCAGTGAAACACAAGACTAAAATTAAACATCAAATAACCTAAAGACTAGACTCCAAAAAGACAATGACCAGAAAAGACTGGAGAGAATGAGAATCTATAAAAAGACTGAAAACAAACAAACAAACAACAAAACCNTTTTTTTTTTTTTTTTTTAATTTAGAGAGAAGTAATTTTATGAAGGCTCTTGTACTTGTCAGTCTTAGAAAAGTCCCTTCCAATACAACATATTTTATGATTCTAAGAGGATTCTGACAGGATGAGAAAGACAATACGGATCCCCAATCTTAGCTAAGGTTCCTTCTCAGCAGTGAAAGTGGGCTAAGCTTGTTGTTTGACTGAACATACAGTTTAGTAGATGCAGTTGGAGAAAGACATTTAACCCCTGCCTTTGACACGAAGACCTACTGATTCTTGCAGTCATGAAGTCCTTGTGTCACAAGTCCTTTAAAACAACAAATAAGATCCATCTTGATCCAACATAACATTGAAACCAGGAAAACCATGCCCCTACTCTTAAGTTTGACTGCTCCCAGGATGGTTCAGAAACCCCCTAAGTTCTCAGAAGGTCTGTTTTCCACGCAGTTGCATGCCTGTAGCTCCCATCAGTGGTGAGGGAACACCATGTGTCCAGTGCTCTTTATGGGAGTCTTCTCCTTTCTCTTCCATTGAAAGGTGTATTCTGGGTCTTGAAGGGTTTGTACATACTCCAGTAAGAAAGTTATCATTAGGGAACTGAATTATCCACCTCCATTTTCTATAAGGTGTGTCCTGCTGCGTGCTTGGAGCCAACCTACCCTTTTGTTTCCTGTCCTTGTAACTCCAAGAGTCATGTTCTTGGTTGCATGAGGTCCCAAGAGCTATTGCAGAAAGAACACGAAGTGTTCTTTTCTATGTTTTCTTTTTCTCCCAGTAGGATGATGTCTGAGCAGCTTCACACCTTCAGCACCACTTTCACTGGGAGTCAAACTTTGCCTGCAGGCAGTACTGCTCATGAAACATCGGTTGCTGCATCTTTTGGGGTCTTTGGTTTAGATCTTCACCAGTTTATAACTGAGTTATTGACTAAGTCTCCTATTTTTCCATGCTGTACAAACAGAATTGAACCAATGCTGTTCATTCATAGAGCTGTTCTGGCAGATTTTAAGTGTTAGAGACAAAAGGCTCACAAAGCACAGAACAAAAGACACGTTTCAAACACCGCAGTTCAGTACATGAATGTTTTGTATTAGCAGTGTTAAACAGTTTGTTTTCCAAATGAGAATTGAAGTTCTCTTGGGCGATTAGATGCATAAAGATTACATGAAAGATCTGAATTTCAGAGATTCTGTTATTCCCATTAAATATATAAGGGATGTCATGCTCATCAATTTTATAAAGACTGGAGCACTGGGTCTAAATAGGAACCCCACTGTGAAAATCAATCTAAGAAATAGAAGTTTGATATTAATTAGATTTTAAAACCCCCAAACAACAATAAAAGCAACAAAAACAAAACAATAACTTCCCAAAATAACAACATAAAAACAAACAAACAAAAAGAAAAAAAAAGGAAAAAAATCAACACCCTCTCAAAAAACTAAGTAAGCAAAAGAAAAGAAAAGAAAAGAAAAGAAAAGAAAAGAAAAGAAAAGAAAAGAAAAGAAAACAAAACAAAACAAAACAAAACAAAACAAAACAAAACAAAACAATAAAACTAATCAACCAAAAAAATTCGAGAAATAAAAAACAATCACTTTTCGCATGATACCCTTTTCTTTATCTTGGTCTTTGGGTAGTATAGTTGACAGGAATAAAATGCTCTAATTTCTTGTTAGTGTTACAGGTCAAATACTTTGCCTTATCCTCAGAATTCATAGCAATTTATTATTTTTCTTCTTAAAAATACATATGTGGAATATCCCAGAAGGTCAGACCTCATTACTTTGCAACAGGAGGTACATTGTTCTATGTTTTCTGTGCACAGCAAAGCAGACACCCAGTGTTTTATGTAGTGTGATTCCATTATAGTGTAATCCCAACACACACCTCAAGAAGATGCATGCATGATGATCTTAAATGCTTTTGTTATTTCTATGGTCACTTTCTTGAGGTGGAATACATCAAGGAGACACTTTTAGAGAAGGAGTTTGAGCATCATTTAACATCTTCAGAGACATTTTGAAGAGTTTGTCTTGTTACAGGCACTGTGTTGAAGCATATGTTTTTGAAATGGTCTGGAGTTAGCCAGGGACAAGGGAATAAGGTCTTATACATGAGGATAAAACAAGGAAGAATAATTGTACTCCTGGGAAATCCTGACTTGGATGATTATATTGTCAGAAACACTGATCTTTATTTTGCTAACCCTCTCTTGAGAGGGAAAGAGGAGATTCTTGTATATTGCAAGCTAGAGAACAAATTATACTAGATAAAATTTTCTTTATATCAATACTTATGATGGGAATTGGGTGCAAAGAATTTGTGCTTCCAAGCAAATATGAAAACGTGTTCTAAAGGGAAAAGGTATGAATTTTGTTCAGTGCCTGCAGGATTTAATCATAACCCAAAGGTGCCAGTGGTAGTTATTTTATGGGATTAACATCTGTGTTCTGCTACATAATTGGGATTTCAGATTCTGTGTGAAAGAGTTCTGTTTATTTTGCTACTATCATAGATTATTCCCCTGTTTGTACTAATTGCACGTCTGTGCATGTGGTACATATTGTCTAACTCTTGTACTAGACAACTTCATTTGTGCTATGCTAGTCTCAAACACACCTGCAAAAAACTGTAATAGCATTTAAAGCTGAAGATGTCTCCCTAGCTCCTTGTAGCACAACAATCATGACTACCTGAGGTATCATCTTGAAAGATAGGTCCATTATAGCTGAATATACAGAGAGAAAGAATGCAGTGCTAGATAAAATATAACCATTTAAATATGTGGAGCAATCTGGGCCAAATAGCAGTAGTTAATGTCATCATCCTCCTGGAATTACACAGTTGTTTCTACCAGCTCCTTTCTTACTGTTTAGACATACACAGTGCTGTGAATTTAATCTAGTTTAAACAGATAAAATAGTTGTTTTCTTTGTAATGAAACTTTCCCATGCTGGATTTTGCAAGTCTTAAAATACCTTACACTGGATATGATTTGGAAAGCAAATGAGAGTTGCCTCTCTCTGGTCTGGGAGAAGATGGCCTAGCAGCTGTATGCAAGGCTAGTGCTAACTGGGAATGTAAAATGTTGAAGAGTCAATTGTTTGTTTGGTTGTTTATTAGTTTGATGTCTTTTTGTTGGCTTGGTTGGTTGGTTTCCGTGGGTGTTTTCTTTTGGTTTTGTGGGTTTTGTTTGGTTTTTTTTTAATTTTTTTTTTGCATGATGGGAAATGATGTTGAAATACTGTTTATGTGGTGTACTTATTTATGAATTTTAACCACTTTCTACAAAAAAAACCCAAAAACATGCAGGTCTGGGTCTATGCCTGGTGAATCTTAAAATTCTTTACTAAAGGGCTGCTATTAATTTTTTACTCTTAAACCTGAAACTGTCTTCTCTGACCTGATGATGCTGCTTTGCATCATTCTGACAGCTTGAAACAGGCTTAACTGGCCAATTGAGGATTCCATTTTTAAGGCTATAATGATTCGTATGATAACCTGCTCCGGTGTTGCCTCAGGGTCAGAGTATGACATGTTGACTTTCTACTAATTCCCTGCCTGGTAGAACAGCCCTGTGAGGTCAAAGGAATGGTAAAATGAGAGGAGCTCAGGCTGGGGTAATACAGATAAGTATCACTAATACAGGCAGGGAGGGTTTTTTGACAGCTCCTTTGGTTTATTCCTATGGCTTTTGGGAGTTCCCGGGTTTTGTTCTTTTATTTCTGTGTTCTTGAGACCAAGTAAATACAACATACATTTTGGAGCAATTGTGAGAGACAAAGACTTCAGTGTCTGATGCTTCAGAGTCTAAAGCACTATCAGGCTTCTGTGTGGTCATTTACACTAGTGCAAGTGTCTGAAGTTCTGTAGGTAAGTATGAAAAGAGAACTCTGATGAGGAAGAGCATTTTATAAGCACTTACAATTAAGGCTATAAATGATTCCACAATGTGCAAAGCTATGCAGACTGAGACCTTCTATCTCCTTCACATGAATAAGTGATACTTGCTTTTCATTCTGCTCAGTGTACACATTTGAGATATTTTCAGTAAGGAGCAAATACATTCTGCTGAAGAAAACCATTTATTTGCATTCTTGTAATCTTTGCACAGCTGTATATAATGATTTCTGATCTACAGAGTTCTTCTGAAATGAATGACTCGGAGACACCTGAAAGTCAGCTGAAGGTGCACAGGCAATGGCTCTGTTCAGGCTGTTTCAGTTCATTTCCTGTAATACAGGGCTCTGATATGGTCTGTTGATTTGTCATTGTCAAGAAGTGTGCAAGAAGGCTAATAAATATGGGCTGCTTCTCTAGTCACCACCATCACTGATATTGCCCCTTCCTTCCATCTTATGTTATTAAACAGCTTAAAGGTGTGTTCTCATGAAAACAGGTTATTCCATGGTACTGAGAATGGGCAGTTCTTCAATTGTATTATTTCATGCAAGTACACACATCCTACAAAGCAGCAGTTTCTCCTTAGCTACTGAATTATTTAAGTGTGTGGACGTGAGGGTACAACAACCAATTTCCTCAATTTCCTTAGATTTTTTTTTTTAATTTTTTTTTTTTAATAGAAAGAAGAAACTTATAAAAGAAATAAAAATCAACAAGACTTCAGGGTTTCTCTGGGTGTTTTGGTGTTGGATTTTTTGTTTGTTTGTTTGTTTTTTTGTTGTTTTGTTTTTGGTTTTTTTGTGGGTGTGGTTTTTTTGTTTGGTTTTTGTTTGTTTGTTTGTTTTGTGTTTTTTTTTTTTCTATTGGAACAGGTTACCACTGAGCTCAGATCATATTCATGAGCCTTGAAATATCTATTTTCTAATTGTTTGTGAGGAACAAGCTCAATAAAAATGAAGATAGTTGGCTTAAACTGCAAAACTGCATAGTTACGTGACAGTATAAAATACAAATCACAAATTAAACATCTCTTCAATCAGATAGCAAACAGATAATCTCTGAAGACCTTGTTTTTGAAGTTCTTAATAGACACTGATTTACGGTAAATGAAGATAAAATGGTATGCAAATAGCTTTTCGAAGGACATATTTTTGTGTGAAATGCCAAAGTTAAATACATGGCAAACAGAATGACAATGTCACAGTACTAGGAATACTCAAGAGAGGTTCAGTACCAATAGAGTACTGGACAAAATTTTGTGTCTCTTTTATTTGTACCAGCTTGTCAATCTTCAGCAAGTACTCTTTTTAAAATAATGGGTTGAAAGATGAATACTGAGAAGTGCTTTGAATCACCTCCTTTCCTATTACATGGAAAATTTGCATCTTCAGGACATAGTCATGTAGGCTGTTTCCCATTTATACTTTTAAAAGATGAAAAGGGTCATTCTGAAAGCCTTTTTTTTCTGCATATTGCTAAAAATATGGGTATCTTTTTGCCTCCCAGCCTGTTAATTCAGTGACAAATAGCGGTGTTATATTTAAAGGTAGCCCACCCAGCTCTGCCCCCTTGTGAGAACACCTCGCATGTGGGTTGGTCAGATGATAACCATGTGGAGCTTTGTGTGGGCCCTTAGTCAAATGGGTGTGAGCATCGTTACTCAAATGAGTATTCATAGCCACTACTTGCTTTATTTTTTTCTGGAGCAGCAACAAAATGGCAGAGACGACAGCTGCCACATCATATACATACACACACTCCTACACAAACTATGCTTTGTACATCAGAAGCAGCATAAATACCATGGCATGTGGCAGTTACCATAGTAACGTGTTTTTTTAATGAATAGCAGATGGAATAGGCATGTAAAACTTACATAAGTTGTTAGTAATTTGTAAGTTACTGCAGACCAGCTACTGCTGTAAACTTTTTGTTTTCACTGTTTCTATTTTTTCCACATGCAATGTTCAGTCACTCTTCTTCCTACTGAGTTTACCCTGATCTAGAATATAGACTACGGTGGTGCATAATAAGCAACAATGCCTAATTTTTTTTTTGTAGGTGAGGTTCATAATACAGACAACACAGGAAATGATGCAGTTTAACACTTTTTAAGAAAAAAAAATATTTTCATGGAATTATTTTGATGCAGTTTTTAATGGTAAAAAAATAAGATATTACAAAAACACAGCAGCTTTCCTTACTAGATGCAATCTCCTTCTGAGTGGATAATGAACATTTAAAATGGTGTGTACAAATGAAACTACTTCCATAAAAATTCGTGTTTTAATTGATATTCTGATCACAGTTTGCTAGGAGACAGAATTTAATAATTTAATGATCAACATGGGAAGATAATAGAAAATGGCCCTCATTGTAAAATTTCAACAAGAAGGATGCTGAAAACAAGATCCTTCCTCAAAATTCGAGGTGTGACCTTAGGAGATAACTGACCTGATCATAATAGGCAATGTCAGACTACAGTAAAGGTAGAACTGGAGTTAAACCGAATATCCCTTGACTGCATGAGTAGCTTGCTCACCTTCAGCATTTCCCAGTCACACCATGTAGGATCAAACCAATAATGATTTAGGTTTCTAAATCATTTTAAAGAGCATGAGAGAAGTCAGATGCTGACATGTTCAAGTGCCTTTCTGATCTGGACTGTGCATCTTGTAAAAGAATCATTATTTCAATAGAGACCTATACAAAAAAAGGAATAAAGGAAGCAGATTTTCTCCTAATAAGGGGAAATTGCTTCCAATTTATGTGTTGTTCAAATATAATAACAAATATTCAAATCATTATTCAAAGCACCAGTTTCTAAGAAGCCTCTTTTTAGGGAATTAGATATCTATGGCTAAAATTTTCAGGCAACTGCTAAAGTTTGTACTCTTAACTTTGGCTAACTACCCTTGGCAATGAAGGGGTCTGGGATGTGAAAGTCCACTAATTCTGGGTAATATGAGTGATCTTGTTCCCTGAGGGTTATCACTTCAAATTCCCTTTTCTATTACTTTTCTCTTTGTCTGAAAATTTGGTGCCATAATCCCTCCTAAGAATGTTCCCTGATGTTAGTGTGGGGTTCAGGAGTGGTGAAAGCTATCTCTTCTTATCATATTGCTCACTGGTTCCCAACAACTACTCTTGGTTGATATTACATATCTACTTTTTTATTTAGCTGCTCTTGCCTTCTGCAACCACTTCTCTGACTGCTCCAGCAACAAATGACTTTACTTGTGTTAATTGCTAATTGGCGTTGCTGCTTCTCCTGGACCAACTCATTTATTCTTCTTCCTCTTCATAATAGTGATGGTCTCAGGAAGGCTTATGGCACAATATGGTTGTCAAAGAATACTCTGTCAGAAGAAAGCCACTGCCTCTGCTGTCTCCTGACTGAAAGACTCTGGACCAGTATTTCCACTGAGTGCCAGTGATCCGAGTGATCTGAGATCGTCTTTATCATGTTAGGCTTGTTTTTGTTTTTGTTTTTGGTTTTGTTTTTTTTTCCCCACTGTTATTGAGAACTCCAAAGTCTGTCTTTCATTGTCCAGGGAATATATTATCAAAGCAGTAAAATTAAGCACACCATTCCCATGCATTAACCATAACTTAAGATACACAGGCAGATCTATGTTAATGGTTCCTTCTAGTGTTCCAGGGAAGTTATAGCTAAGTAAAATGAACACTTGATTTAGGCCTCAGAATTCAAAGTCTTAGAAGTTATTTTCACCCACGAAATAGCAGATAAGAGCAATTACTGCCGACTTCTTTTCTCTTTTACCAAAGTAACCCTTCATTCTGTGGGAAGCTAAGTGAGAATTAAATGTTCCATCCTCATGATCGTTGCATGTATTTTTAAATTTACATTTTATTAACAGAGTAATTGTGGACTTAAATTTTGTTTAAATGGTATGCTTCATGTAACTGCTAAGTAGCTGTTATACAATTGTAGAGAAAGCTTAGCAAGACATTGAGACACTAATGGCTTTTCAACCTCAACAAGACACCTAATATAAAAAGATGTGAGAGCCTTGTAATTAAAACAATCTTCTCACTGAACTGTTGATATAGAAAACAATCTGCTCTCCTTTATATTTTCCATATTAATTTACTGAAAAATTATGACTAATATGTTCTGTGAAGGTGCACTTTGGTAATTTTTATGTTATTGAGAGCTATTAAGTCACAGTAGTGCCATGAAATTCTATTGAATATTGCAATTTTTCAGTACTAGTGTGAATTAGAAGAATATTGTTAGACATCTCTATCACTGTACCAAGAACTTCCAGAACTCCTTCAGTAACCCGAAAGTTCTCATGAGAAGAGTGTGACTTGGAATCCAAATATCTTAAAGACAGCAGCTAATTGCAGAATGAGCAGTTCTGGGAAGCAATATATGCCTGGTTTCTTATGGATTCCTGTCTAGCAGATGGCTATGCCATTTTCTCACATGATGTAAGTTCTGTCCTGAGCTGGAGCATTCAGGACAGCTGGGCATTTTCCATTATCTCTGAAGGAGCAAGCTTGAACTGTGTGCTCTGGAGAGAGGGCAGTGAGAAGGATCAAGAGAATCCTCATCCCCACTCCTCTATTCCCATGAAATTTATTTTACTCAGTTCTGCATACATAATCTAGGGTTTGACTGTGTCTTGTTGCCTCAAGAGACAACAACAGCCATTAAGTCTTTCCTTTGTATGGCAGTGCCAGGAATCACTGTGCCCTGTTAGCCTACAGTTGTGGTGGTTATCAGAGCAGACCAGGAGACTCTTTTCAAAAAATATTAAGCAGGTGAAATGAAACAACACAAAAACACCAAACAGCAAGGCCACTGGCAAGTTCCCTCTTAACAATACAATGCAAGTACTGAACGAGTATTACAAGAGGAAGGTGGAGCTGGAAAAAGTGTCAGATCAGAATAAATGGAAGTTACTTTGGTTGCAGTAACAGAGTTCAGATGGCACAAGTCATAAAAGTAAACTTTTGTTAGTGGTGAAACCAAAGATTTCCAAATCAGTTATAATAAATGCAGCACAATTAAACCTTCACACATTCCCATGCTTGAGAACATCTATGTGTTGTCTTCCCATTGAGCAGTCAAAAGCACAAGCCTCAACCTAAAATTAACTAAAGGCTAAAAAGAACTCCCTTAAAATGTTAAATTAGTTCATTCATATTAAGGTATTTAGGGGCTTTGCTGAATGTGAATCATAGTCCAGTTGTCACTATAAAAAGTTCAGCATTGATTTTGTATCACACCCTCAAAAGGCCTTGTCTGAGACTGCCAATGTCAGCAGGGCAGTGTCTGTAAGTTCACCATGCCATGACGCTCCTCTCCTCCTCAAATACTGTAGAAAATATCTATGAATAATTTTGGGTTAAAAATGTTTCCTATCATTGTTATCTTCTGTGTAGTTGGTGACTCTCCACTAATCAGTACACTATTTACTCTCTGATTACACCAGTTACAAGCTGAGCACATTGCAAATCTTGTGCAGTGTGCTGTATCAGTGGTGCTTGCTAACTGGGAATTGATAGTGACACCGAAATGATGGTAGTTTTTCCTCATGTGCATATTTATCAAAGATTCTTTGTATCCACAAATGAATAGCCTCCTAGAAATGAAATAAAACCTGCCTGCTGCATTGCTTATGAGGCATTCTGCCGTCTCAGTAGGATCTCTGACTCTCAAAAAGCTTGCAGTGTCTAATAATTAGATTTGGATAATTCTTTCTCTTCCAGGCATCACATTTTATTTAGCAAGTATTTCCCTCCACAGTGGTGCTGTTGAAATTTTGAATTAGGAGAGATACAAAAAGAGCATGGAGAGGGGGGCAACCTTTAAAAATGTTCCTTGGGGTGCGGATTCTGCCTGGGAAGAAAAAAGTGCTACAAACTTCTCTGTTCTTGGTGTAGAGTTGCAAAAGAAAATTAGCTCATTTGTAATTTAAGTCAGTCCCCCCATCCCAACACACAGACTCCATTAATAATGAGTTGAGAGAAAAGAGATCCAGAGTGCATGCCTGCTCAAATAGAGCGTGTACTTAATAGTCCTGCTCATAGAAGGCTTCCCAAACCTGTGTGCCTTGCCTCTGGGGACTCTACGCTGGAGTTCTGCGGTGCAATGATGACATTACCTCCATTCATTTTACAGGAGCCTTCCTGAAAAGAATAAATTAAGCTAGAAAGCCACTACATAGCTAGGGAAGACTATGTGATCTTGCTTAAAAGACGAAATATACTGTTCAAGTTTGCAAACGCTCCTCTACCATGCAGATTCCAGCAGATGCTGGTGAAATCATCCATAGATGTTAGATTTGTGGGTGCAAGATCTCCTTGAACCAAATCTTCAGAGATGTTCTCGTCTAACACCCACCAAATCATTAATTTGATTCAATTAATATAATGGGGGGAAAATGGACAAAAAGTGATGCTTTTATCTGTGAGGTGTGGGGACTGAGTTTTGAAAGTTTGTTTTGAAGTGGTGGGAAAGTCTGTATGTGTCTCATTGGGAATTGCTCGTATTTTAGTGTATTTATTAACTAATGTGTGTGTGTGCTTCAGTATTTTTTAATGATTCTTTTAAAATTAGAGGGTACTAAACACTTTGGACACTACAATGCGGAGAACCATTCATAATCCTTAATTCTGCCAAGTGTGGTACACATAAAGGATAGTTTTTTGGAATAATTCTCCTTTTTATGCTGTATAAACCAAATATT
Source organism: Formicarius rufipectus (assembly GCA_013399695.1). Taxonomy (NCBI): domain Eukaryota; kingdom Metazoa; phylum Chordata; class Aves; order Passeriformes; family Formicariidae; genus Formicarius; species Formicarius rufipectus. Next base: position 9,418 of record VXAU01004329.1, on the reverse strand, counting down.
CTGCAAGCTGAACCTAGTTTACAGACACTGGCAGACAGCTTAGACAAGACAGTGAGTATCTACTGAGAGTCCTGGCCAACAGATCTACAATGACTAGAATAAAATTGCAGAGAACATCAATCTGGTCACCTGCAGGGGTCAGAAAATAATTCATAACCATAACTATCAGGTTTTAGCCTTACATAATTTGATGACCTTTGGGTACTTTATTCATTCCCTTACCCAGGATAAATAGATTTTCTGCATGGATTCCTGTTACAACGTTGCAACTTCTCTTCGTATTTGGACAGATGCATGGCAAGAAGTAAGAGACCTCTCATAGGAAGAGAAAGAAAGTAAAAAAAAATTAATTGTAGAAGAAAATGCAGTCAACCTGATCTCGTCCACCAATTTTTTTTTTCATTCTATTTCCTTTGATGCAGACAACTTTAGTCTGACCATTTAGTTGTATATGTGAATGCTTTTAATAGACTCGACTGCATGAAAACTATCTTAATCAAGTTTACTGGTAAATTCACATATAACAACCATTCAAAATAAACACATAAACAGGCACATTGACCTAAGATCTGGACAAATCACAAAAGTGTTAAAATAAATAAGAATTATAATAAAACCAAAAATATACACCACTGCATTAGAAGAGAATTCTATTCTTATGATCTTAAAATATCCCTCTAATTTGAACCATGATGCCTTTAGTACACAAAGAAATCCCATTCCAGCAGATGGGTTAAATTCATATAATGAAAACAAGACCGTTTGTGGATCTATCCTTCACTGCAACCCATGTTCTCCATTCCATACCAACTGGTGCACGTTTCAGTCATAAGCAGCACAAAGCAAAAAAGTGAAAGCCAGCCAGTGTTTTAAGCCAATTGTCTGAACAATAGACAGCATGCCACTGTATGGGACAGCTCTTGAACATCCTGTTCTTAGAGGATCAGCATGAAAACCACAAGAAAAAAAATGATTGCAGAGTGTGACTGTTCCTGCAATGAAAAACTAAATGTTAATAAACAAGTGTCTCCTGTGGCATGTCACATAGTGCTCCACATGGAAGCACTGGAAAGATTGATGACAACTTCCTCTCCTCATGTTAACCCTTGCTGTGCCAAAGTCTTGCTTTTCATCTTTTCTTCACATCGTCAGGTGTGTCTCCTTTAACCGCAGCAATCCTTAAAAGAGACAACATACTATAACATTTTTAAAAACTGGTGAAACTCTCTGTTTTGCAAAGGGCTTTGGCCACAGGGGAATGAGGGGAGGGAAGGGAAGAGAACAGCAGGCAACAGACTGGCTGCTTGGCTGCTGTGTTTTTCAACTTTACAAAGCTCCTGTGGTATCAGATGCCCAGGGAAGTCCATTACCACATGCACGGTATCACAGAAACTTGCCTCTACAAAAGTCTGCTGTACCTCGTTCTGAATATGACTGTTCACATGGCTCTGTTTTCAGAAGAGTCAGATTTACCTTTCCAAATTAAAATCTGCACTTGCAACACTGACAGAACTTTGTGTTCAGTATGACAATGGGAAGAGGTGCAGGACCTTCCTCCAAACAAAGAAGCTTTAAACATTCAGATAACAAGAAGTAAAGATGATAGTAACAAAACAACTTTCAAAATATCACAAAATTTATTTCAGGCAGTTGAAATTATACAGAAGGAGAAATATAAAGCACTGTGCACTACCATAAATGGCACAGAGTGCACTGTGTGCTCTCAGTAGTGACATGGAGTATCTCATGAAAGTGAAATTCCTGTAACTGAGATGATCCTGGCCTCACATAAACCAAGATAACACCATCCACACTGCTGAAGTGACACCTATTATCCATAACCAGTCCCAGGGGTCAGCCCTTCTCATTGCAGAAGGGGAGGAGGTCTGTGGGATGGAGTCCTCAGTGGGACTGATGCCCCTAAGATTTATGTCCTGGTGTTGGAAAGTGAGAAGGGAAGCAAAGACAGTGCAAACAGGGACCCAAATGCGACTTTTTTTTTTTTTTCCCCATGAAACATCATGCATTTCTGCACTCTTAGAGTCAGGTCAATCTTGGCTATCTTTTCCTGCTCTACCATCTGAGCCAGCAGTTGGATAAGTACTCTTAGAGGAGTAGTGTACTGTGTTTGTGTGGGAGTGGTTGTATTGTATTTTAGTAATGTTGACATGTATTTAAACTCAGACATTTCACAAACCACCACCCTCAGCATGAAGGCTATGGTGTTAGTGCCCTACACTCTGTTCTATGATTCTATGAACTCTACAACCATTAGTCCATTCCTGAGGAGTTTCTATGCATTAATAATATTTTAGAAACAAGGGGGAAGAATGCAAAGTAACAAATCATGGTTTGCTTGTGATTAGTTTGGCTTTGAATTTAGATCTTTTTGTATTTCTCAGGTGACAAAGCTTCATTTCTTGTGCTGAAAGAATGTTTCTCTTATGCTGTTAAAAGTATGCCATATCTTTTGCTAAATATTTTATCTTACCTTTCTCTTAAGAAAATAAAATGCTTACAGTGGATTTCCTTTGGAAAATTTTTCTTAAGGAAAATCCCTTGCACTGGCCAGTAAAATTGCTGTATATATATGAAAAAAATATTTACATGCATTTTTATGTATATGTACTATGCCTGTCTATAAATGTATATATGTAGTCACAGAATCACAGAACAGTTTGAGTTAGGTGGGATCTTAAATAATATCCAGTACCATCCCATGCAATGGCCAGGAACACCATTCACTAGACCCTGTTGATCAAAACCCCATCCAACCTGGATTTGAACACTTCTGTGGATTGGTTATCTCCAGCTTCTCTGGGCAACCTGTGCCAGTGTCTCATTACCCTCACAGGCAAGAATTTCTTCCCAATATCTTTTAAACTTGTCCTCTGGTAGTTTAAAGCCATTTCCCCTTGTACCAACACTCAGTTTGGTGTCATTGTCAAACTTGCTGAGAGTGCTCTCCGTTCCACTGTCCTTGTCACTGACAAAGATGTCAGACAGTACTTATCCCATTCCCAACCCCAAGGAACACCACTCATCACTGGCCTTCACATGGACACTGAGTGCATGCTAGTACACAAACTAGCACTTACAGAAGCAGGTAGACATTCTGTATATGTGGGGTTTTCCTGTGTATACTTGTTTAAATAGACATGTTTTAGACATGCAGTAAATCTGAATTCTGATCTGTGATACAGTGCAGTTAATATGTAATTTGAGCAGACACTCATGGTCATATTACTCCTAAGGTCATTAAAATACACTCCCCAGCTTCTGGAGTGTTTCAGTTAGAACAAAACCAGCATATTCTCTGCTTTGTGACTATTTCAGTTGTTTTGTGTAAGGCACATAAGCACTGCCGTGTCTCTGGCTTTCAGGGCAATGTCAAATAAGGAGCAATAGTTATTGTTCAGGTGCTGTAATGACTGCAGTGGAGAATGATTCCTTCTATAGAGGTTGGAAGTCTCATTGGGACTACCCAGATGTGTAAATTATTTATTTCTGTGCCAAAGTGTGTGAAATCCAGAAGTGTTAGTTCTATTATGCAAGGCTGGTATAAGATCTTTAAAAAGTGGCAACTTCCCATGAATAAAGGGGCAGGGAATGAAAAGAGATTTAACAAAGGCCGTTTACTAAGAGAGTAAGGTAGAGAAAATACTGACAAAAGCTGTCATGGAGGATACACAGTGAGGCTGTTGGATGCAACCAGGAAGTCAATACCTCCAGCTCAGAACTGAAACATGCCTCAGTCTGTGGTTTGGTGGGTAGCTTTGTTTTCATTCTTGGTCTCCATCATTGTTGAACAGTATATGTGGGCAACTCAGTGATGAGTGCTATCTACAGCTCTGAAAAAGAAGACTCAGGCAAGGTAGTAAGTGAAGCAAAGAAGATGCTTTGCAAAACAGTCATGTGTTTCAGTGCCTGCTTCTGCTTCTAAAGTGTTGTCAGAGGACTGTTTGTGTGGCAAGTTTTGTATCAGACATGAGCTCTGAAGATAGAATGCCATGTGAATGAGGTCACTTACTGAAAGGGAGCGTTGCAATAACTGTCTGCAATCCTTTACAGAAAGATGTTTCTGAAGGGAGCTCACAGCTCATGGGCAGCTTTGGATCAAATCTGTACCTTCCCTGCAAAACAGCACACATAAGGCCAAAAATTTCAGAAACATACAGAAGCATTTACACTGCTTTAAACTACTATGAGCTCTGTTGTGAGATAGAAATTGCTAGAAACTGGGGTATTTCACCATGTAGTCAATGCTTTTATCTTGGGGAAGATTGATTTTTCTGTATGTAATATAAATATTTTTTCACACACAATAAAAAAACTACTCCTTTGCAAGCTGCTTATACCTTCCTAAAGACTGAAGTGAAGAATTAGCTTCAGAACTGGCTTGGACCTGGTCTGTCTTAGAGTCATACAAATGCAGAGGTAGTGGCTGCCTCTACTAAACCCATTCCATCTCCCTGAGGTCATGGGAAACCCCTGTCGTTTGCTCTTCAGCTTTGACACAACTCTGACTCTGCAGATGGGTAGAAATCTGCCAGAGCCAAAGGACCAGGTGAGTCACGACTCTCTTTAGATTCTAGAACAGGTTAGGTAGCTTAAGGGCCCTGTAAACGGATCTTAGCACTTTGTGACACCAATAGATCTACACTGGGGGGAGAGTTAACACAGGCTGGACAACGGATTTGTATATCCTTCAAAGTCATGCTCACCAGCAGTTGTGCTGGAAGACAAATCTCTGTGAGGGATCTTGCTTTCCTTTTCCAAAAATCATACAGACCCACAAGCACTGGCCTGCTAACTGATTTCCCATATAGACAGAGATGTTATGTTCCTTCACAAGAGCTATATCATTGACAGAGCTCTGTTCATACCAACACCTCGTAGGGTGTTGGTATGGAATACTTTTAGGAATACTTTTAGCTACCACAAACCACTACAGATCTTGGTCTCATCTCTCATCTCTGTTTTTTAATTTTATTTTTTTTTCATCTGATCCTGTTCCCTGTACTTAGTGCTTGGTAAACTGTGCCTCTGTCTTTAGCCTGTTTTGTTACAGAAGAGAATTACAATGCTTTAATTATTTGGAAGAGAATAAGGTTTTCCACATATCCATTTAAAATATCGGCCACATAAATGTCTCTGGTATTACAGAAATGGAATATTTTTGTATAGGACTAAATAAAAAATTTGGATGAGCATCACAGCCAGCCAGTGGAGAATGTCATTTAACTGATTGAGTAAAGGCACTAGAGAGATGTTCAAAAGAGAGAGTAAAAACTCCCCAGTGTCTGAAATCCCACATATTTTGTTTTGAAACAGTAACTCCAGGATACTGGAACACCCTGTTAGCTGTGCTGTTTGAGAATGCATGTCCTAGGATTTATGCTACAGCTTCCAGGTTTGAATTCTTATGTCTACAGTGAACTCTTGACACTGATAAACCAAACAGAATGAGAGGTACAAGGTTTCCAAATCCCAAGCCTAAACAAGGAAGCCAAAAGGAAGCTTGGCTGTGATTTCAAAACGAAAGCTTTTTGTTGATTATCTTTCCAGCAAGAGCTCTCTCTTGAAACAATTTTGTGTGAGTGCAAACATCTAATTTTTTTTCCTCCTCAGTTTAATTAGTTTTAGTGGAGAGAAGTGCTCATGGCTAAGGATCCTGAATGGAAAGAATGCAGATAAGTATCTTTGACCAGTCTCCACAGCTTTGCTTTAAACCAAAGGAAAGTCTGTGCTTCCCCTTGTGCTCTTAGTTCAGCAGAAAGTTACATGAGCACAACAGAACAACTTTCCCTAACAAGGAGTGGAACTTTACCGATTCATCCCACAAAGCTACATGGCAATCAACAAAATAATGTTTTTGCACTTGAGAATGTGTGACTTGATTGATAATATCTAATTTTATATGACTTTTAAGCAAAACCAACAGAAAGATTCGGAGACTTTTAAGGAGCAGTGGGAGAATAAAAAGCTGAATGAAGAAAATTGTGCTGCACATCATCTTGTCTTATTACTGTTAACGCCAGCAGTCATAATCAAGAGTTTATTGTACAGGGCAATCTGGATGATTAGAAACTCGATTCAAGTTCATAAAAAACATCTTGACATAAAACTCTTTTATTTTTCACCAATACCAGGAGGCAAATTCATTCCTTCCCTCTGCAGCCTCTTTTAATTCAGTAGAATTATACCAGAGATAATTTTAGCCAAATATCATCAGGATGCTTCAAAAATTGTGTTTCAAATAAATGTGCATTTGCAGAAATATATTTTATCATAATGAAAGGTATTGGCATTGTGAAAATAGGTTGTTCCTGGCTCTACCATTTTTTGAAACTTGGAAGAAATAGAAGACAAACAGGGAAAAAAAAAAAGTAGCTATTGTGGATAGCCAGTTTATTTTTTTATCATCTTCAGTGATTGTTGAAAATACTTTCTTGTTGTTACCTTTCTGAGATTTGTCAGGATGACTGCATCAAATCCAAATGAATAAATAGGAAGATATTACTAGAAATAGGGTTATGAAATGAACAGGATGTGTTTTTAGAGACAGCATCAAGACATATGAAAAGGGTCAACCTGGATGTTTTCTGCTATTGTTCTATTCAAGAAGAACCTCACATTGTCTTTCTTCCTACAGATTCTTTTTCTCCTCCCCTTGAGTCCTTTTCCCTGCTTGTTCTCATCAAATCCCTCTTGTCCTTTTACTTTGTTTTGCTTCTTTTCTATCAGGATGATAGTTCCCTGATCAGTTGAAACCATAACTCCTGGGCTCTGCTTTCTCCCCGTTGTAAAAGTAAAATATTTCTTTACTACTCCTCAAACTGTTTCCTGCTCTGGGCTAAGGTGGTAGAGGATTTCTCAGGCTGTCTATTTCTTCAGCCTACTTAGGTTGTAACTGCTACCAGTCAACTTGATTTTTTTATCCTCTAGTGACTCTGGTAGATTAGTATAGTTAATATTGGCTCACGATGAGTTTGCTGCTAGATAGCTTTGTGGGAACATTGTTGTTGCTCTTCCCCAGCTTAATCAAACAGTTGAGAATGAGGGGAAGGACTGAGTGAGCTGTGATCCCACTAAAAAAGAAACTCCAGGGAAAGTGATTTGCACACGAATTTGTTTCTCTGCTTCATGGGCCAATAACATTTTGTGGCATGCTATAGACATACCATGTGGTTATCCAAGCCTTTGCACGATATATATACTGCTGTATTAAAAGTATTTCATTCTTTGAAAATGTAGTCACGTCTGGGGATGGTACATGGATGCTCTGTAACAATGAATAGCCACCTGGTGTGACAAGATAGGAAAAGAACAATATCTTGAGAAATATATTTAGAGTGCAATTTGATAATATTAAAATTTATGTCAGTGTACTCTCCTGAGACCTCCAGATTAGGCTATTATGTGGGATTTACACAAGCTTAAAGTACCTTTCAAATTAAATGCCTGGGCCCATAACATGATGAAAATCACTCCGTGGCACTGTCACAGAGCTACATCATATTTATTTTTGCACTGAAACCTTCATTTTATGAACTGTACTTGCAGACACCACAGATGGAGACTTGAATGTGGTGTGATACAGCACATCAGGAACTAGTTAAGGTAACTGTTTTGCAGTCTGCAATTCACTCCTGTGAAAAGATTCCATGACACTTTATCTGAGGGTAGCGGGGTTAACCCCTGTGTGCTGGATTCATTCCAAATTCAGCTATGTGCATGTGGATCATCTCTGTAATTCAAGTGGTTATACTACTTTTCACTTCACATCCTTAAAAATTTTTGCATTGTCACTGACTTTAAGACGTTTCTACAAATACCCTAACCAGACATTATGTCAGCTTAAGAAATTAAGAAATTTAAGCATTTCTACTAGTTTTATTTCCCAGTGGAAATACACGTTTTATACAATACATGCAAAACTGCCTCACTTTGCACTTTCTATGTGTATCTATTTATTAGCAAAATAAATCCATCATCTTACATCACCAAGCAGTTTGAAAATTATTAAATTTTAAAAAAAGTATTTTTTCCCTACCTGAAAATTCAATGATACATTTCTTTATATAGCTAATAAACTCCTTAAACAGTGCAATAAAGAGGTGTGCTAGAAAATAAGCCAGTCAGTGTTTTTTTCCACTGAAATGTTCATCTGGTCTACAGAACTATCTTAAGGCAGGAAGTAAAGTTATATGAAGAGCAGTCCTCAGGTTGCTGCTCATTCAAAGAAAAAGCTTACCATGGACAAGGGACATTACTTATAACAGATGACAAATATGGCACAACTGAGGTCATAAATGTTCCTACTGAGAAACTGTGCACTGCTTGCCCCAGTACATCACAAGCAGTCAGTGTAACCTGTATATACCCAAACTATTAAAATTCTTCATCTACTGTCAAAGTACAGACCCTCCGTGCAATAACCCAAAATCAGAGATAAAATAACCACTGAAAAGGTATTAAGAAATTCTAAGAAACACCAAAGGTTTCACTTAGGCTTCACATGTACATATTTCTCCATGGACACCGCCTTGTCGTGCAGGAGAAGCTTGTGTGCCCTTATGAGGTTATGAGCTGTGCTGGTGGTGGTTTATGCCTCCGGTAGGGTGTCCCATGCTGGTCAGGTCTCAAGTGAAGTGTCAGACGAAGTGTGTCCTTGGGCAGGATGGGCTCGTCAGCTGCCCGGCAGCCATCCTAGGAGAAGGACAACTCTAACTCCAAACCTGGGCAGATGGAGCTCGCTTAGCCCCAAACCTACATCCTGAGGACCTCGCTGTCACCATCCAAGTTTGCTAGGCCCTGGTAGATGAACCTCAAGAGTAAAGGGTGGGGCCAGTTCTGTGCACGCTGTGCCTCACCTAAAAAATCCACTGCACAGGCTTGAGGGATTCATCCACTTTTCCAAAGCCCTGCAGCAACAGGTGAGGGACAAAATGGCAGGTGTTATGGAGCACTGGGAGCCGCAGACCCAACCCTGCATGCAGGCGGTTCAGGACATTGGTCACTCAGGACTGACGCCGGAGATGACGGTCTTGTTTGGCAGCATCCTGAATGACCAAGCAGCCTTTTTCAAGGAGAGCACTGCTTGCTCCACATGGAGAGAGGCCTAGAAATGGTGACCTAACCAAAACTCATCTTTCCCCTTCACTCCATTGGCAAACTGCGGCCCATGGGCATCTTCTGATACGGTCAAACCACGACAAAGAGACAAAGGCAAACACCTGCCTCCAAAGGTGTGTTCAAATTGGCACTGGCATGTAGGAACATCAGAACCATGCTTGATTCTGCAGATAGTGGACGTCCTGAGTGCTGTTCTGCTCTAATTGCCCATGAACTGGCATGACTCAACATCAACATTGCTGTTCTCTGTGGAGTTTGCCTCCACAAGGTAGGCAGCCTT